>OZ023216.1:3520668-3973168 GCA_963995525.1 Escarpia spicata
GCTCCAAGTTACCCAGCCCAGTTGCTTCCGTTCTTTTTCCACTGTGGTTCTCCACGTTGTTTTTGGTCGACCAACTTTTCTTGTTCCTTCCGGCGTCCATGTCAGTGCTGTCAGACAGTGGTTTTGGTCCTTCTTTCTCAGCACATGCCCGATCCAATTCCACCTTCTTCTCTGTACTTCTGTGCTGATCTTCTCTTCTGCTGTTATGTTCTCAATGTCTTTGTTCGAAATTATTACTGGCCATCTAATTTTTTAAATTCTTCTGAGACAGTTGAAATGGAAAATGTCAAGTTTTTTGTTGTCGCATTTGTTTACTTTCCATGTTTCACATCCATACAGTAACACTGATTTGACCAGAGTATTGTATAATCTGAGTTTAGTTTTTAATGTGTACACATTTGAGTTCCATATCTGCTTGAGTTTCATAAATGATGTCCTTGCTTTTCGTATTCTGTTGTTAATATCGTCATCCCCTCCTCCTTGCTTGCTGACGTTTGCGCCCAGGTATGTATATTTCTTTACTTCATTCAGTTGTTGATCATCAGTCTGTATTCTGTTGTTGCATTTGCTGTTGATCCTCAGTACTTCAGTTTTCTTTTTATTGATTTTTAAGCCATTTTTTGATGCGAATGCATTCATTTTTGTTGCCTTTACTTGCATGTGTCTGTAACTTGATGACATAAGCGCAATGTCATCTGCGAAGTCCAAGTCTTCAAGTTTTGACACGAATCTCCATCTTATCCCTGTGTTGTTTTTTTCAGTTGTTTTCCTCATTATCCAGTCAATTACCATCAAGAAAAGAAATCCGGACATTACGTCTCCTTGCTTAACTCCAGTTTTTACCTTGAACCACTCAGATTGTTCACCTTCATCTAACACTGCACATTCACTGTCCTCGTACAAAATCTGGACCATTCTGATTATCTTGTATGGGATTCCATAGCTCGCCATGATTTCCCAAAGGCTCTCTTGGTGTACAGAGTCAAATGCCTTTTCGAAGTCTACAAAAGTTACATATAGCTTTGCTTGCCATTCCACTACCTGTTCTATTATGTTTCGAAGGATGAATATCTGCTCAACTGTGCTTCGTCCTCTTCTGAAACCTGCTTGTTCATCTCTCAACTTGTTGTCAACTCCATCTCTTATTCTGTCTATTATCACTCTTCCGAACACTTTACTGGGGACAGATGTTAGAGTAATACCTCTCCAGTTTCCGCACTCTGTAAGGTTACCTTTCTTTGGTATTTTAACAACCAGTCCTTGTTTCCACGTCTTTGGTACTTTTTCTTGTTCCCAAATTGTTTTGAATAAGCTTAGAAGCCAATTCTCTGTTGTCGCCATGTCTGCTTTCAACAATTCTGCTGTAATGTCATCTTTACCTGCAGCTTTCCCATTCTTTAGCTTCCTCAGTGCTGATCTAATCTCTGTTTTTGTTATAGAGTCTGTGCTGATTTCATCTATGATTGGATCTAATTCAATATCTATAACGGGGTCATCGGGCATAGGTCTATTAAGGACTTCTTCAAAATGCTCCTTCCATCTTGTCCGCTTGGCTGGTCCTTCAGTTATTAGGTTTCCAGATTTGTCTTTTACTGCATTCGCTGTTTTGTGTTTGTCGTTACTAAGTGTCTTTGTGATGTTGTAGACTTCTTTCATCCTTCCATTCCCGGCTGCTTTCTCTGCTTCTGCAGCCAGGTTGTCTACCCACTTTCTTTTATCTTGTCTCATGTTTTTCTTTACGTCTTTGTCTTTTTGTTGATACTTATCCTTTTACCTCTGCTTTATCCTGTCTGACTTTGCTTGTTCCATGTTGTTCTTTGGTCGTTTCCTGTCTTCTACCAGTTCCCATGACCCTTTGCTGATCCATGGTTTTTGTCCTCTCTTTTTGTAACCCAGTACTTCTTTGGCTGTTTCTTTGTAGGCCACCTCGAATTCTTGCCATTTTCTCTCAACAATGTCATTATCTGTCTCGGCGTAGTCCTGTAGTACATCATATCTGTTCCGTAGCTTCAATGAGAATTGCATTTTTATGGTTGGTTGTTGCAGCTTGATTGTGTCGAATTTATTTCTGTTCTCACTGGTCTTTTGCTTCCTCTTTAGCTTCAGCCTGATCTTCGAGCGCACTAACTGATGGTCACTCGCAATGTCTGCCCCCTCATCACTCTGGTGTCCATAACTGATGTTCTGTGCTGCCTGCTCACTAGCACATGGTCAATTTGGTTTTTGGTTCGCCCTCCTGGAGATGTCCATGTCTGCTTATGGATGCGTCGGTGTGGAAATATGGTTCCTGTTACCACAAGGTTGTTTAATCCACAGAAGTAAATTAGTCTTTCTCCATTTTCGTTTCTATCACCAATTCCATGGCTTCCCATTGTGTCTTCGTAGCCCTCATTTTCTTCTCCAACTTTGGCATTTAGGTCCCCCATTACCATGAGCATGTCATGTTTATGTACACTGCCCACAACTGACTGCAACTGTTCATAGAACTGGTCTTTCTCTTCGTCACTTGTTTCATTTGTTGGTGCATATGTTTGTATGATTGATAGTTTAACATATCTTGAAAAGAATCTAGCATAAATAATTCTATCACTGATAGGTTTCCAATCTAGTAATGCTTGCTCTGCTTTCTTTCTCATCATTATTGCCACTCCATGTCTGTGTAGGTTGTCTTCTCTCCCAGAGAAAATAACACTCTCTCCAGTGTTTAACTTGATTTTCCCGTGTCCTGTCCATCTGCATTCGCTAATGCCCTTGACATCGATTCTGTATTTATCCATTTCTTTTGCAAGTTGTGCTGATTTACCTATTGAATATAACGTTCTCACATTCCAACATCCTATATTTACAGTTTCTTTTGGTCTGGTCAGCGACGCTATCGACTGCCGAACGTCCGATTGGCTTTGATCCGGAAGTGTCATACTTTCCATGTATCTGATGTCCTCAGGTATATGAAGCGTCGCCTCGTCATAACCGTTTCCAGCATGTGCTGGCGAAGTCACACGTTTAGTTTCCATAACAATTATTGAACTGGGGGGGGGGTTGTTGGCCCTCCGCAGTAGGTTTAATTTTGGGATTTTCCTTCCCCTAGTCAGAGCCTCGTTTGCCCACAACCGCAAGGTAGTGGTTTCCCAGGGGGAACCACAAGGAGGTGAGGTTGACCTGGGTGTTCTACGGTTTATGGTATAATACATAGACAGTAAATATGATTTGATTTCTGGAAGTTTCCCCACTGTGTGCGGCCATATTGGATTCACCCCCTATCGTCGTCAACCAATACTATCCATGAAATTGGTAAATTTTATTATATGTTAATTGCAGCTTGACGCGCTCAATATATAGGGTTATATCACGTGGCATGGATGACCACACCGGTTATGAGAACGCCGGGATGGCTTAGGAGCCTATTTAACCCTCCCTTGCAGAGAGTGCTACCACACGGTGTGGGTCAACTGTGAGAGATCAGGATTGTGACACTACTCTCCAGAGTAGGGTTGTAAGGAGCTCCCGATGAGATGTCCCGAGCCGATCATTGGTGCAGTTAGCTCTGTATCATAGGCAGTAACGGCTCCAGTGTCTCCCACTTCCGGATTCTCTCTTTTTCTTTTTCAAAAATTAACTTCAATGTTGCTGGGCCATTTTCAAGACCTGAAACGTAAAGTGCATAACATCTTACAGGTTCTTTCAGGTCCTCTTCTGGATTGACTAGGGATTACTGCATCTGCCTCTTAGGTGCCGACTCTCGCTTTTGACACATGCTCGGACTGTGTCCATTCGTCTGAGTCTGGATCAATCTAAGATAGGAGTGGGGCAGTGTATTCAGTTTTCGTAGGGTGGTTTTGGTATAACTTATCTATTTTTGTGTGAAACGACTGCATCGGTGAAACGTCAACCATAGACTGTGGGAGACTGTGTCATACGTCTGTGCGTCTGTATATAAATGAGTTATTTATAATATTTAATCGGCATCTTTCTTTAAATATTTAGGTGGTGCCTTTTCGTATGTGCTTCGTTGGATCCCAAAGTAACAACATTGGATAAGACTGCTGGATCATATTTCCCTGTTAGTATCTTATGCATTTCAATCATATCTCCCGTGTGGCGACCGTATGATAGAGTTGTTAATTTCAGTCTCTGTAAACGTTCTTTCTATTCAAGGTCTTTGAAACGAGGAATTAATTTGGTTGCTCCGCCGACCATTTTCAAGAGCTGTAATATATTTAATTAAGAATGGACTTAAAAGTTGTAGAAAAACTCTTTTCAACCATGTGATCGAAAGTACGTTGGATTATCCCCATCATCTAATTGGCTTGATTATTTTTGTTCTGACATATATGCTTCAAAAGCAAGTGATGGATCGAAAGTGACTCGAATAACTTTCACATTGTCCGTACTTGTAAGTGTTGTCTGGATGTTTCCCAATGAATAGGCTTTATTCCTTGTGAATAATAATCCAATTCTCATATGGATACATTTATGCGGATAACATTTCAAAAGTGATGTATCTGTCCAGCGTTCGACAGAGATAAGATCTTATTGCAGTTTTGTGCGGTACTCTTCGGTATAAATAGGACTAAAAAGCATCAGATCATCCGAAAACAATAAAATATGAGAGACCTTTATAACATCAGGTAAATCATTTGTGAATATTACAAAAACAAGAAGGCCAATCACTGGTCCTTGTGGTATTCGACTGATTACCTCCAGCCAATTTGAAAATGTGACATTTACTCTTACTCGTAAGTGCCTGTACAGAAGAAATAATTGTATGGTTTACAAATGATGATGTACTGACAAAAGAAGAGCTAACTGGACTAAAACGTAAAATAAAAAAACCACTCAACTCCACTACATGTTATAACAATATCAGAAGTAAAGCCTACACATATTAATAGACAACTTACCACGCAGGAATACAACTTGGAATTGTATTATATGGAAACTGTGAACATGAGTGAAGGCAAAGGCAGAGGGATGTTCTTGTTTATTCAAAATTGTTTGGCATTTCAAGTACACCAGTTTGATGTTGAGTTGAATGAAGCACTGTTTTGCATTTTGGTACTGAAAAGGAAGGATACCCTTCTCTTATTCTCTTTTTATAGAAGCCCTAATAGCACCACTGAGAACAATGACAACGTTAAGAAATTACTGGATAAAATAAGTGAGAAATGTTTTTAACATGTTCTGCTATACTTGGAGATCTCAACTACCCGTAGATTGATACATAAATAATTTCAACTACAGCAGCAAGTACTGAAGATAAATAATTTAAATTAATTTAAAAAAATCGAGACTGTTACTTGGTGCAACATATTACAGAGCCCACTAGAGGTAAAGGTACAACCAAACCATAGCTCCTTGACCTTGTAATGACTAGTGAATACACCGAGATCTCAACAGTCGAGACTCGGTCATCAATTAATAGTAATATGTGGACATGAAATATACACTTGAAAGTGGATACATCTATAACACTATTATATTCGTAGCATAGCTGTATCGATTCGTTATTTACACATAAAATACAAGTGATGTAAAACTAATAAAATAACAACACATGTTAATGTTTGTGAATATTTAATAAATATAATGATACATGTAGTAAAGCAATTGATAGTGTTCTGCATATACACTAGCGACACTGCAAACACACTTTTGGTGACGTGTCTATCGTCACACTAAATTTCCTCCCAAGGATTCATCGTGTTGCTCAAGGGGATTACTTGGGATATATCCACTTGGGAATCTAACACTTAAAAAGTGGGTTTATAGGTTTGTTCAGAAAGATTCGTAACAAGTATATATTGTATTATTTTTCTGTCAAATTATACAAACATACGATATTATTTCTTTTATGAAGCATTAACACTCGATTATGAAATTGCAGATACGTGTATGTACCATATGACTTTTGCAACAATGCAAACAATATATTTGTGATTGAATGCTATTAGAGTATTGTGTTGTATATGCAGACATACTATGTCATTTGTTTGTTTAAAAACTGTTGGACTGTGTTGTTTGTGACAACAGTGTTTCAGTGTTGTGTGTGGCAGGTTCGATCCCTGCTGATGTTAAGTCATACATTACTGGTTGTGCACACACACATTTATTCATTAAGTAATTTCAGCCGTTTACAATAACTCCACCTAAATTAAGTTAATTCCACTTAAACAACTATTGGAAATAGCACAGCAAATTATGGATTACAAAAAAATTAATCAGGTATATTATGTCCTGATGTTATGGTTTCTAGATTATCAGGGTTTCACTATCATATGAACAATTGTCATAACAGTTAAAATTGTTGTAACAAATTTATTGACACATCTGTAATCATGTACACACATGCTGAATAAGATTAGGCATTGGCAATTGGTATGACAACAATATTTTCAAACAAAGTGACAAGCAATTCTCTTTTATTTAATCCATGATCAGAGGTAATGAGTGACTAGTCTTTTTGTTTTCACTTCTTTAGATTTAAGTACAAATCGGCTTGCATTTTGCTTAATTAACATAATGCCAGTTCTTGATGTGTTTACCATAAAGGTGTATTATATTCAAGAATACGTGGCCAGTCACATCTGTGGGGTTATTGCCACCTTGAGATTGATTTTAAATACAAATTTTAAGAGATAGTGTTACTGAATGTAAAATGTTTCAAACAATTTCAAGTTAGGGAATAACAAAATAATGCCCTTCTTGAGGAAACATTGTTTCTTAATATAAAAATAAATAGTACCCAAGTTACTATTGATAGTATACATACTTGTATCGAGTGAATTTTGCCTAGTACCACCAATATGGCCAAAAACCCAACATAACCCAGCTAAATGTAGATCTACACACCATAAACTGTGTTCATCTTGGAACCAATGAGCATCTAGTATTCACCAGGTCAGATATCCACAGCTAGACGAGCATGTTAATAAATCTGTAAATAATTTACTACGAAACCCTAACGTTTCTTTAATATGTGCTTTTGACAGTTTCATTATAACGTACTGGCATTTAAAATATAAGGCAACAATGCAGTATTTTGAACATATATATATCGTTAAATCACACATGGTTCATCCAACTCTACAAAACTACAAAAGCAGGCATGGGACATGTGAAATGTTGCACATTCTAATAAAATACATCACAAGATTTCATCCCCTACAACTGTGTCTCTGTGTGGAAAAATATTCAATAAGTATTTTTCTCAAATTTGGCATTTGCGCTCAATAAATACTTTGCATCAGACCATCACTTCTGTTGGCATGATCTAGTGATATGATTGCATATAATTACCTTATCTCGCCATCATATTAACATTTCTTTATGAATTTGCCCTTCACCATTCAGTTACAACATTTTACTGCTAGAAAATGTGTACACATTAAGCAAAATTACAAAGAATTCACATCTACAGGCTAATGGTACAATTAATTCAGACATTAGTTAACCTCCTGTTTCGCATAGACCTGATCTACACACTTTGTATCATTGTAGCTACACACAAGTTTATAGTGTCTAGATTATGTTGGCAACATTGAAAATACATTGAATGTTTCTCTTGGGTTGACTTGGCTGTGATGCCTAAGTCAATATCTACTCTTCAGCTTGTCTTATTACAGCATCAGGCCAAGCAGAACCAACCAACCAATCCTCTAACATATCCCTTCCAGCGGTGCATAGGCATCCACTTTCATGACATTTTGTTTGCCACTTGTCACGATTTCCAATACTTAATAATTTCATAAGTCATATAATAGATTTTTTTATCAGACATTTTTCAGCAATATGACAACAAAACTGCTTTTGTTTGAAATATCAACCAGTTCTTATTCTGTTAATAAGTTTCAAATCAAGTATCAATTAGCCGAGATATATAATTTTAATCGGTTACATTATAATAAAGCTGACAAAATAACTAATAAAGCTGACAAAATAAACTGTCTGTAACACTGGCCCCCAAACATAAAGAAACAAGAACACTGTAACAACTGGATGGCCACAGTAATGAGGGGTGTCAGGGCGCCACGACATAACCCGACAGCGTCAGTGGTGAGGTCCAGGGGTTCCTTGCCCTGGATATACAGGTTAGGCACGCCACCTGAAGCATAACCAAATCAAATCAAATCAAATTTATTGTAACTCATTACAATACATACATTACAAATCAAATTAAGACAAATCCTATATAATAACATAATGAGCACAACAAGTGAAGAACATTATACTATGTTATATTCGCTACATAACAACCAATGTCAGCCCTTTGGCAATACTGGCCAAACACGCTTCAATTAACCTATCCAGCACGTGATATACACATCATCAATTGCTCCATTGCTGCTGGGGAATTCCCACATGATTGGAAAACTGCACTTGTAGAGCCAATGCTTAAAAAAGCAGGACTGGATCCTATTAAAAAACTATCGCTCTGACAGACAGTCAGACATGGGGTCAAATACATTGAAAAGTATTTAAATGCAAATGCAAATACTTTTGACATTTCAAATAAAAATATATTTTGTTTATGTCAAATGCAAAATTAAATTTTCTCCTGTGTCAGGTTAATCCTGTTTTCCATTTCCTGTGCCCACTGATGCATTGTCTTCAATAAAATTAGAATAAGCCACCCACTGTTAATTAAATGCTTGCTAACCTGACCCTGTCACAGGCCAACTGATACACTGATCATCCATCTGATAATGACCCACATAGTTAATGATCAAAGCATGCAAATGCTACAGTTGGTCAGCTAATAAAAGAGCTGTAGGGAGGCCAGTTTTCTCTCAGTGAATGTCATGCCTCGGAGATCACATAAGTAACATGAGTGACCTGTATCAACTACCTAGACCACGCAACAATTTAATTAAGTACAGCTGTGATAACAGTTTTCATTGACATAATTAAATGCTATAATTATTTGAAAAGTATTTGATTTTTCAAATATTTTAAAAATGTATTTAAATGCAAATAGTTTTGGCTCCAAATTTTCAAATTCAAATGCAAACACTTGATCAGTTGCACATAAATGCATTTAAATGCAAATACATTTGCATTTGACCCCATGTCTGCGCCCTGTATCGAATCTCCAGTATATCTCTAAATTATCAGAACGGGCTGTTGTATACCAACTTTGCTTTCATTCAGAATGTGGATTTCCTTGCCACCTTGTCAGTCGACGTATAGAGCTGGACATTCTACTGAAACTGCACTTGTTAAGGTCCTGTCTGACATTATTTTAAACATGGACCAACAGAAGGTCACACAACTGGTTTTTTAATTTACTTGTTGTCGACTTTTCATACTGGGGACCATAACATTTTGTTGATTATTGTGAATTCTTCTTTTGGTGTATCAGGCACAGCTCTAAATTGGGTTTCATCTTATCTTCAAATTAAATCAATTATTATTGATGGTACTGTGTCTGACCACTTGATTAGGGAGTACCGTAAAAATCATGCCTCGGTCCTGTGGAATTCACACAGTATCTTAGCCATGTTTTTCATATCATTGATCAGCACGGTAAGCTGGGGCATGCGTATGCTGATGACCATCAGTCTTACTGTAGTTTTAATGCCAATTCTATGGACAGTAATCACGAGTCTATGGAACGGTGCATTAGAGACATCAATAGCTAGATGCAAAGCATGAAACTTAAAACAAACAACTCCTAGACTGAATAAATCTTAATTGGTTCTCCGCAACAACTGGAAAAACCAGTTGTTGCGGAAAACAACTAAAAGTGGTCTCATTTATGATTCTATCATTTTTTGTTTTCGAGTTATTGTACAACCTTACTCCGAACAGTGGCCATCTTGGTTTTGTCCAATACCTTCATATAGGGAGCTCAGGTTGGCTAAAATGGAAAAATTAAATGTCATGGCCATATCTAACGCTGGTCAAAAAATTATGATTGTGGAAAGATGTGAACAATTATAAGATTAAGCCCCCTGACTATATATCTACCAAGGCGGGTATGATGCAGGAATTTTGGATGAGCTCAGCTCAAAATGAACTGCATTTTAAGAGGGGTAGGATCAAAGAGTTGCACATTTGGGGTTGGGTCCATTCTCAGTGTTCAACATTACGTAAACATAATTTTTTTTTACAAAATGTGCATTAAATTTAGGTACAAATGATTGAAGGATAGAACAAATTCCTCAGAACAAGAATGTTCAAGACAACTAGGAGGCATTGATCTATACTGTGAAGATGTCAATAAAAATTTCTTCAGACCAATACGAAATACACATTCCCGTAATTTAACAGCATGATATTGGGTCGGGCAGCAAAGATTTGTTTTCCCTTATGCTGCTTGGATTTATACAGCTAAGCTAATCAATTATTATACCTGTCAACTCTCCCGTGAAATCTGGGAGTCGCCCGGAATATTGGTAAATCTCCCGGATTTTCTCTCGAAATCTCCAACAACACCCCCTGTCTTCGAGACAGCGCGACACCATGGGAGATGTGCCAAGACGTGCTGAACCAAAAAATCTCCAACAGCACCCACCCCAATCTTCCGGTGTCAAGATCCGAGATATATGGGAAGAATGCTGAACCCCTGGGGAATCTCCTGGATTTCAACAAAAAAGTTGGCAGGTATAAATTATATATCTTCCTTGTCGTGTTTTATGAACTTCTAGGGTCAGGTATGTTTAAAGTGTCAGACGAGTATCCAAAAATAAAAATGAATTAATCTGGTACGTTTTAACCATGGGAGTAGAATATCATCGTTAGACATATCTGCCTGATTCACAGTGTGAACGTTGTTGTATGTTTATTGCTCTCACACAGACTGCAATATTTACTCTTGTCTTTGACGTGAATAATATAGATGGCGTATTGCACACAACAATGTAATTCACTTACTTGAACATGTAGTGCCATCAAACATATAACCGTACGAGCATGTCATACATTGATCAGCAATGGAGCAGGAATCACAGATGTCAGCACAAGCTGAAAGCAGAATAACTTGGCATTACACCCAGAATTGTACGTGCTTCACAGAAACACTGCGACGTCTCAGCAGCACTCGGATCCACTGCGACATACAGCAAGAAGGCTGCATGTTTATTTGCAAGGCAACCGGATAACATTTACATGTTTCCGCTGTACAGCTCGTCTTTGTTCTCCAATGTAGAATACATTAACTGTATGATATAGATTTGAATATGCATTTGCAGCACAGCATTCTAGAGATTTTGTGAGTGCATTGTGCTATTCCGCTAATAATGCAGTTGTTTGTGTTGGACTCCCCACGATAATTTACGTGTAGGGATGGACATCACTGCAAACTCAACACACCATTGTGTCTAGTGGTGTTGCACCACCAGCACAACGTACAACAAATAACCAATGTTGAAGTTGAACGTGTATCAATATCAAACACTGTAGAATGCAGTACATACCTGTACTTGTCTTTGAAGTACTGTCATAAACTAAGGGTGACTTGCAAGAGTCATTGTCACACACGTTTGCCACAGAACACCTGGAGCAGTCAGCCGCACATTCTACAACAATCAAATAAACATCAGTTGAGCAGTCACAACAAGGAACAGTAGATGACACAGTCTCTCAAAAGAGAAATCAGCCATAGAGACAGGGAGAGGGGGAGAGAGTGGCACAGAGAAAATAGACAAGGAGAGAGGGAGAGCGAGGCAGAGAGAGAGGAAGAGCGATGGAGAGAGAGGGAGAGCGAGGGAGAGAGAGGAAGAGGGAGGCTGAGGGAGGGAGAGAGACAGAGGTGGAGAGAGACCGAGGGGGAGAGAGAGAGGAGGGGAGAGAGTGGAGAGAGAGAGAGAGAGAGAGAGAGAGAGAGAGAGAGAGAGAGAGAGAGAGAGAGAGAGAGAGAGAGAGAGAGAGAGAGAGAGAGAGAGAGAGAGAGAGAGAGAGAGAGAGAGAAGAGAGAGAGGGAGGGATGGAGAATGATGGGGAGGAAGAGAGACAGACATACATCACATTCGGCATTTGATTGGCAGCCAGTGTAGTTCTTTTAGAACTGGAGTTATGTGGTCACGGCGAGGTGTGAACGTGATGATTCTGGCTGGCATCTTTTGGATTCGCTGGAGTTTGTGAATGTGGTTTCGTGGTAGTCCAGTCAGTAACGCGTTCCCGTAGTCCAATCTAGATATGAAGAAAGCGAGCACAAGTGGTTTAGTCGCATATGTTGTGAGGTATCGCCTCATACGACTGATGTTGTGGAGGTGTATATACGCTGTTCGGCAAATGGCACTTATGTAGTTAGTCATGTTGAGGGATTGATCAAATACAGCGCCCAGGTTGCGCGTACATGAAGACGAAGTCAAAGTCGAGTCAAAAATACGAATCTCCTTTAGTAGTGACAATTTCTGTTTAGTACCAAACACCATGTCATCTGTCTTCTGATCATTTAATTTCAGTAAAATGGTCCGCGACCATTCGCCAATTTCTTCTAGGCAACAACACAAACGATCCATTGAGTTCAGTTGGCCATCTCCACCAGGACAAAACGAAACATAAAGTTGCGTGTCGTCGGCATATAGATGATAATCCAAGCCCGATTTCTCGACGACGTCGCCAAGTGGTATGATATATGCAGTGAACAGCAATGGCCCGAGTACGGTGCCTTGCGGTACACCAAACGGCACAGCAGTTGGGGAGGATTTGACACTTCCAATACCAACGACTTGATGTCTACCGGACAAGTAAGATCTGAACCACTCAAGCGCAGCGCCAGTGACACCGAATCTGTGAGTGAGTCTGCTCATTAGAATGCCGTGGTCAATGGTGTCGAAAGCGGCGATCAAGTCAAGCAAAACCAACACAACAACACAGCCACGGTCTACTGCAGACATAATGTCATTGTGAACTTTAAGCAGAGCCGTTTCAGTTGAGTGATCTTGTCGATATGCCGATTGAAACTGGTCGTGCAAGTTGTTCTCTTGCATGTGGACGTTCAGCTGTTTTGCTATAACGCGCTTGATTACTTTAGAGAGAAATGTCAGATTCGATACAGGTCGATAATTTTGCATTGATTCTGGATTTAGTCCAGCCTTCTTGATGGCGAGAAGCAGCCAGTCTTGTATTTATCTGACACAACGGACGCGTGCGAATAAACTAAGCTGACCTGCATTATGATCGTATTAATCAACCAGTTCTTCTTCGTTCAGCAAGTCAAGATCATCCGAATCGGAACAGTGGAATGTCTTGTCGAAAAGACAATACATTATTGTTGCGTAACTTGCAATATTTGATGTTCATCAAAAGAGTGCGATGTTGAACAATGTCTATGTTGAAACTCACCGTAAAATGGTCAGAAACGCCCATGTCCGTAACGGTAATATTTCGAACAAGGGGTTCGTCCGTGCTGCGGGTCATGAGTACATCCAAAGTGTGTCCTTTCCTGTGGGTTGGCCCGCGAACATGCAACACCATCCCTGTGGCATTCACAGAATTGGTCAGTCGCCGTGCATCAACATTTGCAGCGTTGTCAATATCAAAGTTCAAATCTTCCATGATAATCAGAGGTCCAGGTTTTATGGCATACTGGTCGATGAAACGGTCCCATTCTTTTAAAAAAACACAGTTGTTGACAAGCCATTTTTCACTGATGGCGGCGGTCGGTAAATAACAACGATTCTCATGGATGACGTAGGTGTTCAAAGGATCGAAACGCATCGGTATCCTGTTTGTGTAAGACGATTTCGGCGTGTGCTTGATGGAATATCCATATGGTACAATGTATGTAATCACATTGGCGTCGCTCGAAGGTTTCAACCACGTTTCGCATATCGCCATCATATCGAGATGGTTTCCAAGTATATGATCCGCAATGGCGAGTGTTTTGTTCCAACACGAATGTGCGTTAACGTAGCATACTCGTACGCCTTGATTGCGCTGTACCTGTTTATATAATGATAAAGTTATGAAATTTGGTACATTTCGGCTTTGTTGTGGCAACGTCGGTACTCTTGCGTAGTGAATTATTGTCCCGATCTGTTTTGCGACTTTACGACCGCCACGGTGTTTAAGTTTCGTAGACGAACGCTTGGAGATGCACAGTTGGTGAAAGAGAAGATTCACACAGCCGGTCACCGGAGATCTGATATACCTGGTTGCATGGGCGGCAGTTGACAACAAATGTGTCCTAGAATAACGCACCACTGATTTTGACACACACGCATGCTGAAGTGCGTCTTGCGTCACTGAGTATCATCGGCGATTGCACAAAACCCATTGCTCTCCCAACAAAGTACCCCCATGGATCTATGAATCCCACGCCCTCTTCCTCACACATCTGCTCAACTAGTGCGTTGATCGCCATCCTCTTACAGTTTCTGTATCTTGCCCCCCTTCCTCCCATTACTGGCAACATTCCTGAGAGAATAACCTGTTCCACTCTTGTCTTCTTTAGCTTCCTCACTAGATGTCTGTACTTCTGAACTATCCCAGTTGTTCCCTCCTTGTCGGCATTGTTTGTCCCTACGTGTACTAATACAGACCCTCCCTTGCCATATCATAATACCTTCTCTACCCTTTCGGTCACATGCTCTATCCTAGCCCCCGGTAGACATACAACAACGTCCTTCCCCTCGCATATAGTCTTGTCTGTTTTTCTCAGAATTGAATCGCCCGTAAACACTCTCTCTTTTCTCCTTGCCCCCTCAATAACTGCCTCGGAGTATCTCCTTCGGTTTGCATATGTCTGGTTGTTGTCTTTTCCTCTTGCCGTCTTCTCTCCTGTCACATTATCTTCCATTCCCTTCTTTCCTGTCGCGTTTTCCCTTGACCCTGTGGCGATATCACAATTAAAGTGATAAACTTACACGCCACCTGGCGAATAAGGTGTACATCAGCGTGCCAGTGGCTACACTAAAGCCAACGTGTTTTAGTGTGTGTTGTCGCCATGATGTGTGTTGTCGCCAGATGTAAACGAAACAAAGTCGGCAATAAATTACAGTTATATACATCGGCTTGTTTATATACATATATGTAAACAGTTATCGTTATATGGTGTCAGTACTGGGATAGTATAAGCCACAGAAGAAACCGAAGAAGACGCGTACAAGATGAGTGCAAGATTGACGGCAAAAGTGCCGAATCAGCTCTCCTTGGAAAACAGAGGAGAATCATGGCGGATCTTCAAGAGAGAATGAAGATACTACGAGACAGCGACGAAAATAGCGAAAGAAGACGACGATGTCAGAGTTGCTGCGTTTCTGAACGTATTAGGTACGGAAGGAGTAGATCTATATGAAACATTCCAGTGGCAAGAGGACGAAGACAAGAATAAGATCGATGTCGTCATACAGAAATTTGATGACAACTGCATTGCCAAGACCAATGAAACCTATGAATCATACAGATTCTTCAACACATCGCAAAATGCAGGTGAGACGGTGGAAGCCTATATAACAGCGCTATACAAGCTGCCAGCCACTTGTAATTTTGGGACTTTGAGAGAGAGACTGATTCGAGACAGGTTGGTCATAGGTATAAAGGACGATAAAGCAAGAGAAAAGTTACTTGCAAAGGAAGACCTAAATCTGGAAACTTGCGTTGCCATGTTAAAACATTACAAGTGACACACACACGTGCACAAGAAATAAGTACAGAAATGAACACTCACTTAGTTCGACACAAGGCGGCGCCAGTCAAGCCACCAGCTGCAATCCCATACAATGCAAATTATGGCAATCCTGCAAGAAAGTACAACAGATCTAGACGTTCGAGTACTAGCAAGTACACACCCACCAGTAACAGGTATGCACAACTTTCTGGTGAGGGACGATCAGGATGTAGCAGGTGTGGTGGTATATATGCAAAAGAGAAGGACAAGTGTCCTGCACGTGGCGCCACCTGCCATGTGTGCGGAAAACTAAATCACTTCGCTAAGATGTGCAGAAGTGCAGCTACTCATCAAATGGTCGAACAAGCGATCATATACACAGTGGGCAGTGAACGTAAGACGAAAGCACACGTAACACTGACAATAAATGGCAAAACAAATGTGTCGTTTCAAATGGACACAGGGTCATCAGTGGACATCCTGCCATATCAGGACTACGTATGTGCAACAGCAGATCACTCATGCAGAAAGTTGGAGAACACGAACATTAGACTCGTCATGCACAACAAGTCGGTAGTGAAACCGATAGGACTGGCGCGTTTGCAAGTTCACCGCAAGGGAACAAAGAGACAGATGCGTTTCGTTGTTGTGCGTGCCAATGTTGTTCCACTTCTGAGTTTGCAGTCATGTCTGGACCTTGACTTAATTCAGATAAACGACTGTGATGCAATAAATGCAGTGACCATGAGAACATACAGTCGGAACCGTGACAGAGGTGGTGACAGCCAACAGACAACGATGGAGACAACACAAACACTACCAACGACTGGTAAAACATGTCCATCGAAAGCAGACACGGTGCACATTTCTGTGATGAGTAAGCGATCACAAGTGTTACACGACACTGTACTCAGAGAATACCCAGATGTATTCGAGGGACTTGGTTGCCTCGAAGGCAACTATATAATACAGATTGATCCAAGTGTCAAACCTGTTATCCATCCGCCCCGCAGAGTTCCTTGTGCGGTACGAGAAGTGAAAAATGAACTCACACGAATGGTAGACGAATCCAAGGTTGAGGCCATCATGAAGATGTCTACTCCAACGGATGTCACAGCACTGAAGCGAATTCTCGGTATGGTTGGCTATCTTGCGAAGTTCTTGCCACATCTGTCACAAGTCTGTGAACCACTGAGACAACTAGATCGGAAAGATGTGGAGTGGTGTTGGCTTGAGCAACATCAAGATGCTTTGAACAAGATCAGAGAACTGATCACAGCAGCACCAGTGCTCGCATACTATGATGTAAAGCAAGCAATCACAATCCAATGTGATGCATCCCAGAGTGGTTTGGGTGCAGTGCTCCTGCAAGAGGGAAAACCAGTGTGCTACGCCTCTCGAGCACTCACAAACACAGAACAGATCTATGCCCAAATTGAAAAAGAGCTCTTAGCAATTGTCTTTGCATGTGAACGATTTGACCAGTATGTGTACGGAAGACCCATCACCGTGCAATCGGATCACAAGCCACTTCAGACGATCACAAAGAAATCGATGATCGATGCACCGAAGAGACTGCAGAGAATGCTGCTCCGTCTGCAGAAGTACAGCATAGATGTCGTGTACACGAAAGGAAACGAAATGCATATCGCAGATGCACTACCTCGGGCATACCTTCCATACAGCCACGCACATGACCCAGGGGATCATGTGTTCGACATTGAACTGCAACAAATGGACATGACAGAAGATGTTCATCTGTCGACCAACGGAATACACGAAACCATGTGCAAGTCACGAAAAGACGACGAAGTGAAAACTGCAGTTCGCTACACACTTCAGGGATGGCCGGATCGACGTGAAGCAGTCGATCCACTCGCACGACCGTATTTCAATTGCCGTGACGAGCTCAGCACACATGATGGCGCACTATTCAAGGGACAGAGAATCGTCATACCTCGTGACATGCGAGCCATACTCATAAAGAAACTCCACTCCTCGCACTTAGGAGTCGAAGGATGTCTTAGAAGAGCACGTGAAGTGATGTATTGGCCAGGCATGAACCAAGAAGTAAAAGATGTCACCAGTGCCTGCAGTACGTGCAACGCGTATAAACCAGAACAATGTAGAGAGCCGTTGTTGTCACATGAGATACCGTCACGTCCATGGTCACGAGTTGGAGTTGACCTGTTCCACCTTCATGGACAGGACTACCTCATAACGGTGGACTACTTCTCGAACTTCTTCGAAGTTGACAAGCTGTCAATGACCAGTGCAACACAGGTTATCACCAAACTGCGTATTCACTTTGCGAGATACAGTGCACCAGACAAAGTGATTTCTGACAATGGGCCACAGTTTGCGTGTGAGGAGTTCAAGTTGTTCTCAGAGCGTTGGAAATTTGAACATATCACATCGTCACCTCGTTACCCCCAGGCAAACGGAAAGGTGGAAAACGCAGTTAAGACGGCAAAGCAAATCATGCGGAAAGCAATTGATGACAAGGCGGATGTGTATTTGGCGTTTCTGGACTATCGAAACACACCTACAGAAGCTATGCACACATCGCCAGCTCAACGGATGTTCGCACGTCGAACCAGAATACTGCTACCAACGCTGCCAGTACTGCTGCAGACCGATCCTGCAGCACAACGTGATGCTCCTGAGCAACTCAAACGCAGAAAGGAGAAACAAGCCAGGTTATACAATCGTACGAGCAAGAACCTCAGCATACTACACCCAGGAGATGTTGTGCGGTTCAAGAAGCCAAATGCCTCAAATGACTCACGAACATGGACACTAGCACGCATTCAGAAACCATCGGGCGTCAGATCTTACATCATTGAGAGTGAAGGCTCGACATACCGAAGGAATAGACGACAGCTACGTGCCACACCAGAGCAGTATAAGGATGATACTCGGTACTCTCAACAAGATGAACCTGACAATACAATGAAAAGACCAATGTGTTCAGACAACACGTGCGTAGACAACCAGAACGCACAACAGAGAGGTCAAGACAACGTCACGTCTCCTCCAAGCAGTGAACCTTCAGTCGAAACGTCTCCACAACGTAATATACCATCCACGGTGGTACATTCACCACGCAATATGCCGCCGAGGGTTATAAGTTCACCATGTAGTGTGCCGGCGACTGTTGCACGACCAAGGCGTCAATTGAAACTTCCAGCAAAGTTCAAAGACTTTGAAATGAAGTAAAAAGTTAAACATCTGACTGTAAAAAGAGGGGGATGTGACGATATCACAATTAAAGTGATAAACTGACACGCCACCTGGCGAATAAGGTGTATATCAGCGTGCCAGTGGCTACACTAAAGCCAACGTGGTTTAGTGTGTGTTGTCGCCATGATGTGTGTTGTCGCCAGATGTAAACGAAACAAAGTCGGCAATAAATTACAGTTTTATACATCGGCTTATTTATATACATATATATAAACAGTTATCGTTATAGTCCCCTTTCCTCCTGTCATCTTCTCTTCTAGCACATTTACTCTCACTTCCTTTCTTCTTTCCTCTCATCACATTTTCTTCTCTCCTCTCCCGTCCCTTTTCCCCGGCTACCTCCTTCACTATGGTCACTTTCTCTCCTGTCATCTTCACGCCTGTCATGTTTTCTGTTTTTTGCTGAACACTGTCTTCTTCCATCAGTCTTCTGTCTCACAGTCTTACCAACTGCCTCTGTGGTATCTACCTCTTCACCACCTGTATCGCTGTCGCGTCTCTCCTCGTTCTCTACAGTCTGACTACCTGTTGATCTATCCCCACTGACCCGTTTTCTTTTCCTCTGCCGAACACTTTTCCTCCGTCCCTCTGTTTTCTCAATGTCTTGTTCCTTCACGCCGGTCACCTTCCCTCCTCTCTGTCTCCGTTCTTCGGTCTCTGTGCCACAACTCTGCTTCTTGTGTGTTGTAGAATTCTCAACTCTCTCCGCATCATCCCTCTCTGCTCCATCTATTTCTATGTTGAGTCTCACCTCCAACTCCTTCACTATATCCGTCAACTTACACACCTCCTTCATCAGACATTCCACCCTCAAACACCCCATACACCGAAAGGTGAATCCGTCATCTTTGATCTCTGCTTATGATTTTGGACAGCCAGACAACGCAAAATCCACCCAGCTCTGGCAATCGTTGCAAACTAAGTGTCGTTTTGTCCTGAGTTGCCGCTTGCAAGGTGCCATATCAGAATGTATTTATGTTCAAAATAGTTTTTATATAGTCTTTGAAAAGACTTTTCTGTGTACAATTTACACCAGATTGTTTAGGTTATAGTTAGTTATATTTGTTAACACACAGTGACACACCGTGCCTTACCTAGTTACGATGTCGATGACAATGTATTCAAGTTAGGCTTAGATACAAGGTAGTCTTTACAAAGACTGTTTCCTGTGTACTAATATACACTTTAAAAGATTGTTATTTCAGGTTTTAATCACTCATCTAACTATACCGATTATCTCAAATAACGCTATTCTATTGTCGTTCACGTTACGCTAACTTCGCCAGTGACCTACTTTGTAAACAACGTTCCGATTACATTAACGTCCCCAATTATCGCTCGCAAATCGCCTACTTTTAATCTACCCTAGATTACTCCCAAAACGGAGATTAACTGGCAAAACGCATATTGCGCATGCGCCCAGGCCCAATTTGATCTGGTGTAACGTCACACTTTTAACAGTGTTCTACGACACTTCCGTGATTGATTTAATGGTGCACAAAGTTGGAACGTTGTTATGTAAACCCATGTTACATAATATAAACTAGCATACTGAACGCCCAAATGTGTTTTAATAAATCACATACAACTAATATAAGTTGTCATTATCTCTTTATGAACATCGACGTTTCCGTGCAGAATGCAATGTCAATATAGCTGGCAAATTATGTTAGGCAACTGTTGTTCATTAAGCATCTATGGGCGGGCAATACGATAGATTATACGACATGATGTTACAATCAACGTTCAGACTGTGTACTATTAAAAAAAGCGTGTAAACTTTATTGATGAGGTAATTGTATTGTACGCCAGTCGTACATAATAACATTGTGTCGAATGATGAATGGCGTACGACATAGTCGGATAGGAATCGGAACAAAATTGCTCGTGGAAAATGGGCCTTTTGATTTTCGACGTTGCTAGTATCTCGAATCTTCACTGAGACCATGTTGTCTTGCTAGTCTCACTTAACCGACTCTCGCCTAGCTGCGTGACTTCGCCAAAACGATAGTCGGGCTCTGAATGGCTCTTCTGAATGTTATCCGTTAGGTGGCAACACTGGTATACTCATGAATTAAAGCGTCATCAATTTATGAAGTTATATGTGACGTATTGTCAGGATTTGCCGTGTATTAATAATTATTAGTCTTGCTTAACCGACTCTCGCCTGGCTGCGTTACTTCGCTTCGATAAGATTTTGCCTTATCCGGCTGTACGAAGTCATGGACAGAAACCAAGGAAGAGGGATTCACCTTTCAGTGCGTGGGGTGTTGGAAGGTGAAATGTCTGGAGAAAGAGGTAGCTAGGTTGGTAGATATTGTGAAGGGAATGGAGATGAGAATCAGCAAGAAGACAGACGGAATGGAGAGAGACGACAGGGATAAAGTTGGGAATACTGTGAAACTGAAGGAGCAGAGTAGTGGCAACAAGACCGAGGAAAGGAGACTGAGAGGAGGGAAGGTTATCGGAGGGGAAGAAAGTGGAGGATCGACGGCAGGAAATGTGACAGGTGTGAAGGTGGCAGGAGAGAAAGTGACCGTAGAGAAAGAGGTAGGAGGGAAAAAGAGACGGGAGAGGAGAGAAGGAAATGCAATGGGAGGAAAGATGACGGGAAGAAAGGAAGTGAGAGTACATGTGACAGAAGAGAAGTCGGGAGGGACGATGACAGGAAGAAAGGTGACAAGAGAAACAGCGTCAGGAAAGAATGGAACGGACGAGATTGTGACGGGAGAGCAGAAGACAGGGGAACAAGATTACAACCAGACAGATGCAAACCATAGAAAGAGCTACACTGAGGCAGTGATTGAGGGGGCAATGAGGAAAGAGAGGGTGTTTATGGGCGATTCGATTATGAGAAAGACAGATAAGACTCTAAGCGAGGGGGAGGACGTCGTTGTTTGTCTACCGGGGGCTAGGATAGAACATGTAACTGAAAGGGTAGAGAAGGTACTGGGGCATGGCAAGGGAGGGTCTATACTAGTACATGTAGGGACAAATAACGCAGAGAGGGAGGGAACAACTGGGATAGTTCAGAAGTACAGACATTTAGTGAAGAAGTTAAAGAAGACAAGAGTAGAACAGATTATCCTCTCAGGAATTTTGCCAGTAATGGGAGGAAGGGGGCCGACATATAGAAACTGCAAGAGGATGGCGATCAACGCACTAGTTGAGCAGATGTGTAAAGAAGAGGGGGTGGGATTCGTAGATTTATGGGGATACTTTGTTGGGAGGGAAGATATGTACATGAGAGATGGCCTACATCTAAGTGGAAAGGGGGCAGCAGTTTTCTCAGAGAACTTGCTGCAATCTGTTGACAGTGGGACAGGCTGCATCTATTTAAACTAGATTCGCAGGGGGGATTCACAGAGAAGCCTGAAACTGGAGGCATAGATAAAGACAGCAGAAATAAATCGGCAAAGAACAGCCTGGAAAACTGTTCTGAATCAGGATATAAATGCATTTGTTTAAATGCAAGGAGCATAGTAAACAAAAGAAGTGAACTAAACATTATGGTAGAAGATATTGACCCTCACATAATAGATATAACCGAATCGTGGGCCACCACTGATATATCAGATGCCGAATTGGGACTAACAGGATATGTATTGTTTAGGAAAGATAGAATAGGAAGAAAGGGAGGTGGAGTTATTTTATATATTAAAGAATCTATCCAGGCTTATGAAATAAAATTAGAAAGAGAAGCAGATTGCGAAGAAGCTGTTTGGTGTAACATAGTTACAGGAAACTCAACGTTAACAGTTGGGTTAGTTTATCGAAGTCCAAACATAAGCATAGAAGAGAATGAAAAAATACAAAACGCTATAAGGGAAGTAAGCAAACGGAACTGTATTATTATGGGGGACTTTAACCATGGGCATATACAATGGAAATCTCTACAGAGTATGGGGAGTGAGGACCACAAGTTTTTAGTTTTAGTACAAGATAGTTTCCTTTCTCAACATGTGCTAGAACCAACCAGGGGAGAGAATGTGTTAGACTTAGTTTTGTCCTCACAGAAAGAATTAGTTGACAATGTCAAGATATGTGAGCCACTGGGGAGTAGTGATCACAACCAGATACATTTTACCATCAAAGTAAAATCAGAAAGGAATAGTAAAAAGCAGTATAGGAGAAATTTCCACAAAGGAAGGTATAAGGACATGAGGAAATATTTAGCAAAGATAGACTGGAATAACACACTGAAGAATAAGACAGCAACCGAATGCTGGAATATCTTAAATAGTGAAATTAAGTGCATAGTCGATAAATTTGTACCTTTCAAAAAACAAGGGAAACGGTCTAAAAAGAAACACTTATCGAAAGAAGCCATTAGAAAAATTAAGTATAAACAAATGATGTGGAAGTCATATAGATGTACTGGAAATGATGAAGACTACAACATTTATAAAGAAGCACTTAATCAAGCTACAGCTGAAATTAGAAATTCAAAGAGAAGCTATGAAAAAAAATTAGCTAGTAATATAAAACATGACAGTAGGAGTTTTTATGCGTATATTCGAAGCAAACAGAAAGTTCAGGATAAGGTCGGTCCTCTAGAAGATAGTGCTGGAAATACAATATCAGAGGGATTCTTAATGGCAGAAGACCTGAATGAGTATTTTAGTTCAGTGTTTACCAGGGAAGATATTAGTTCACTGCCAGTACCAGAGGCTAAGTTCAAGGGGGCAGATTCAGACTATTTAGGACAGTTAGTTGTAACCTCGGAAATGGTAGCTAAGAAAATAAGGGCTATGAAGGATAATAAATCACCTGGAGTGGACGGGATTCCGCCCAAACTACTATTGGAAATTGTAGAACAAATTAGCGCACCGCTTGCAACAGTTTTCAATTTGTCATTAGAAGAGGGAGTGGTTCCTTTAGAATGGAAAGAGGCAAACATTATACCGTTATTTAAAAAAGGTTCGAGAAACAAGTCAGAGAACTATAGACCAGTGAGTTTAACATCAGTGATTTGCAAATTATTAGAAAGACTAATTAAAGATCACATGGTGGATTTTCTTGTTAAACATAACTTGATAAACCCATCTCAACATGGGTTTTTAAAAGCGAGGTCATGCTTAACAAATATGTTATGTTTTTTGGAAGACATCACTAGGTGGGTAGATGAGGGATCACCAGTAGATATCATCTATTTAGATTTTCAAAAAGCTTTCGACAAAGTACCACATCAAAGATTACTCCTTAAGCTAAAGACCCATGGCATAGGAAATGGTATAATAAACTGGATAGAAAAATGGCTGAATGACAGAAGACAACGTGTAGTAGTTGATGGGGAGGCTTCAAACTGGAAATCGGTAATGAGTGGGGTACCACAGGGATCAGTACTAGGACCTATATTATTCTTAATATATATCAACGATTTGGACGATGATATAACAAGCAAGGTGTTGAAATTTGCGGATGATACAAAAGTGTTTAGAAGGATTAAAAGTGATGGAGACAGACAGCATTTACAAGATGATCTTGATAGGTTGATCAAATGGTCTGAAAAGTGGCAAATGCTGTTCAATTTTGGGAAATGTAAATGCCTCCACACAGGTCATGGGAATGAAGAGGTAAAATATAAAATGGGGGGTACTGTTCTAAGTACTACTGTAAAAGAAAAGGACTTAGGGTTAACCATTAGTGCTGATATGAAGGTTTCAGAGCAGTGCGGAATTGCAGCGTCAAAGGGAAATCAAATCCTTGGATTAATTAGGCGAAATATAGCGTATAAGAAAAAAGAATTAACAGTACCGCTGTACAAAACAATAGTGAGGCCTCATTTAGAATATTGTATACAAGCATGGAGGCCATATCGCAAGAAGGACATAGATATGCTAGAAAGAGTACAGAGGAGAGCGACTAAAATGATACCAAATCTGAGGGATCTTAGTTACGAAATACGCCTAAAAGAATGTGGTTTAACAACACTAGAGACCAGGAGATTGAGAGGAGATCACATAGAAGTGTTTAAAATATTGAATGGTTATGAAAATATTGATAGAAACATTTTTTTCTCAGTTAAGAAATATAGAAGGACCAGAGGACATGAAGCTACATTAGTAAAGGAGCAGTGTAGATTAGATATAAGAATGTTCTCATTCTCACAAAGGACTGTAAATGAATGGAACAGATTATCTCCTGATTGTGTTGGTGCTAGTAGCGTGAATATGTTTAAAAATAAAATCGACACACACCTTAAAAAGGCGGGATACATGTAGATCAAAAGTATTGGACTCTCGATAAGCCAAAAGGCTTCCTTGTCCAACTGCCATCCAGAGTAATTTTCTGGATGGCAATCTTGTTAAATCTTGTTAAATCTTCGCCAGGAAGATCGTCTGACTCAGAATCGCGTTTTCACTGCCCATTGCCAATTAGCACGTCTATCCCCCAGAATGTTTATATAGCATGTATGTTTTCGATAACGAAATGAAATTACGAAATAGCGCCAGAAATAGTATTATACAAAATAAAATTAATCTTAAACTAATTGATCACAAACAAAAGTTTCGAGTGTGTGGGATTCGAACGGAGGACCCTAAAAATAGCAGCTCGACACGCTACCGATTTAGTTACCAAGATCATCACGTTTCAGTTGTACTTTGGCGACTACATATGTAGTTAACAGTCGCACGAGTCCTCGAAAGCATTTTGTTTAGTTAAATATGTCCATGTTTGATATTTAAATCATGATTATTCACACTTAGTCTTTTGTTTCTGCTCGAGCATAAGCAAAGAAAGTCAATACGGAATCTTCGACAGCCATGAGAGCTGCCACCTAGTTAATATGTATGTGATTAAAAGGCACTAAACTACGAATAAGGTTTAATGTCGGTTTATTTTTTGTGTTACCTGTTTCAATATCAGTTCAATGTTGAATAGTTGTTATAGTATACTTGGTCAAACAAAGACAGTAATGATCCTCTTATGAAAATTGATGGCTTCTCGCTCATTCGAGCAGACAGAGATGAACATTCATGGAAGGGCAAGGGGAGCTATTGGTGTGTACATCAACGACCAGTGGTGCAGGCAGTACACAGTCAGAGACAAGATGTGCAACCCTGATGTTGACCTGCTCTGTTTAAGCCTCATACCTTTTTACCTTCCCAGAGAGTTTGGGAATGTTCTAATGTGTTCTGTTTACGTGCCCCCAGTGCAAATGCGGCCCGAGCAGCTACGATTATTGCAGACTGTGTCCACAAGCAACTAGAACGGACTCCTGAAGCACCAGTTTTCATCCTAGTTGATTTTAATCACTGTAAGCTGGAATTCAGCCGTCATGGTTTCTCACAGTATATTGCATGTGATATTTGAAAAGGCAAAACGCTGGACAAATACACGGCTAAGATCAAACCACCTATTGTCAACTCAGACCATGATACTGTTCATCTCTTACCCACACACCGACCAGTCCTGAAGAGAAGCAAACCTGTGCTGAAATATGTTAATCTGTGGTCTGTTGACAATGTGGAGACCCTTAGGGGCTGTTTCATGTGCACAGACTGGGAGGTTTTCACTCGGTACAATCCCGACATCAACACGGCTACAGATGCAGTGACAGACTATATCAAGTTTTGCATCGACACTGTGATTCCAAAGAAAATTGTGAAATATTTTCCCAACAACAAACCCTACATCACTAAGGAGATCAAAGGCTGTTTACATTGAAAAAAGCAGGCTTTCACAAGGAAAGAGACACAAGAGATCAAACGGGTGCAAAAGGAACTCAACACCAAACCGAGAGAAGAAAAACAACACTACAAAGACAAAATGGAGAAACATTTTAATTGCATGAACAATAGAACATTATGGGATACAATGAAATCGGCCATAATCATGAACTGTACTAGGAAACCTATACACTCCATAAATGAACAGGCTTTTGCTGATGAAATGAATGATTTCTACAGATGGTTTGATACTCAGAACCTTTCCAGTAGATGTGATTCTGTGCTCAGTGATGTGTTTGTCAGTAATGCCGATAGGTTTGAAATTGGTGTAGATGATGTGACCAGTCTTCCAACATGTATATAGTAGAAAAGCAACTGCTCCTGGTGGCATTTCGGCTTTTTTTATTGAAAACATATGCTGAGGAGCTTGCACCGGCTTGGTGTCCCATTCCAACTTTCTGTCGATAGCCACATGGTACCAGTACTCTGGAAATCCTCACATATTACCATTGTACCAAGGAAAACTTGCCCAAAAGAAAACAACGATTACAGACATGTTGCACTTACACCAATTGTCATGAAATGTTTGGAACGAATAGTGGTTTGTAAACTGCAGCTAGACGTTCAGGACTATATTGACCCATTCCAATTTGACCAAAAGGCATGGCAGAGGAACAGATGACGCTGTCAAAACTTTTGTCCATTTAATTTCGAAACACTTAGACAACCCCAAGGATTATGCTAGAGTACTGTTCATAGACTTTAGCTCGGCTTCATAGACTAGCTCGGCGTTCAATCTTATCCAACCTCACATTCTGCTCACTAAGCTGAAACAAATGAATGTCAATCCATATATCATCAAGTGGTATCGTTCTTCTCTAACAGAGTGCAGCTTGTTAATGTAAATCAGACTTTTTCCCAAACTGTGGTAACAAATACCGGTACACCCCAAGGTTGTGTCAGTTCGCCGATTTTGTACACTCTGTATACAAATGACTGTACCAGCAGCAGTAATAACAACAACATAATCAAATTCTCTGATGACTCCGCTATTCTTGGTCTGTTACATGTTGATTCTGACATCAGTACATACATATCTGAAATTGAAAGCTGTGTACATTGGTGTGACAACAACCACCTCAAACTCAATGTCAACAAGACTCAAGAGATGGTTTTTGATGCTAAATATATTGTTGCTGATCACTTGTCTGTTGTTATCCATGGTGAAGAAATTGCCCAGGTCAGTCAGTACAAACACCTAGGTGTCCATCTTAATAACAAACTTAGCTGGAATGTCCATGTTCACAGTGTGTGCTCCAAAGTCCACCAGCGGTTGTACTTTCTACGCAGATTAAGAGCTTTCGGTGTCGATGAGAAAATACTTGTTCTTTTTATCGCTCCATTATTGAAAGCATTCTGCGCTATGGGATTACTGCTTGGTTTGGCAATCTGTCCAGTTAAATTCACAGCTTTCTCGATTGATGAGAACTGCCATGGAAATTACAGGTTCCACATCTCCCGTGATCTCCATTCAGGAGATATTTGAACAGACATTAAAAAGACAGTCAGTCAAGATTATTTACGATACTAAACATGTTCTGCATAATGAATTTCAGCTCCTGCCATCTGGCAGACGTTATAAAACTCCTCGGTGCAGGCTTAATAGATACAAACACTCATTCGTGTCAGTGTCTATTAAACAACTTCATTCATGCTGCCTGCTGCCACAGCGTCACTTGTCGCTTTAGAATACGTAATGTGTCTGCATGTATTATTTATTTGCAGTTTTTATCGAATGGTTTTATGGTTTTATGTACACATTGCAGCCATGTCTGTTCTCACCCGAGATAAATTTCTCAACTCCATAGTTGAGACAATAAAGCATTATCTTATCGTATTTTATCTTAGTATAGTATTATCTGATAAAATCGTATCCTTATTTAATTTGTTATTTCATAGTTGGCCTGAGAGCCAATCATCGTCTCTACTCGAATCTGGGATATTGCCCCCTACCGGTAACATTGGCTGGAGTTTAATAATCCAGGCCGTAGTGACAGGCCAAGCGAATGCTGCCACCTCAGAGAGCTTGGATAAGGGGTCAGCACACTGATAGTTTTCCCATTGGCGACCATGTTAACGTTTTGTCTGATTGTAAGAAAACGTGACATAGAAAATGTATCAAACTTCTCACCTGCCGTTGTTTTCTCGTGTAGTCTCCTAGACATAAAATAATTTAATTTCTTAGTAATAAAATCTAACCACTTCAATTCAAAATGTCAATACCACCGTAACTGAATTTGTAATCCGGTAATCATAATGCAAATATAAAAATGAAATAATTGCTGTGATATATCATCATCATAGTAGATGTATGGATGTAGAGTTTTATTGTAGACCAAGTGGAGTGAAATATACCTACAGTAGATGTATGGATGTAGAGTTTTATTGTAGACCAAGTGGGGTGAAATATACCTACAGTAGATGTATGGATGTAGAGTTTTATTGTAGCTTATTGTAGCCCAAGTGGAGAGAAATATACCTACAGTAGATGTATGGATGTAGAGTTTTACTGTAGACCAAATGGAGTGAAATATACCTAGAGTAGATGTATGGATGTAGAGTTTTATTGTAGACCAAGTGGAGATAAATGTACTTACAGTAGATGATTGGATGTAGAGTTTTACTGGAGACCAAGTGGAGTGAAATATACCTACAGTAGATGTATTGATGTAGAGTTTTACTGTAGACCAAGTGGAGTGAAATATACCTACAGTAGATGTATGGATGTAGAGTTTCACTCTAGACCAAGTGGAGTGAGACATACCTACAGTAGATGTATGGATGTAGAGTTTTACTCTAGATCAAACGGAGTGAAATATACCTACAGTAGATGTATCGATGTAGAGTTTTATTGTAGACAAAGTGAAGTGAGACATACCTACAGTAGATGTATGGATGTAGAGTTTTATTGTAGACCAAGTGGAGTGAAACATACCTACAGTAGATGTATGGATGTAGAGTTTTACTCTAGACCAAGTGGAGTGAGACATACCTACAGTAGATGTATGGATGTAGAGTTTTACTCTAGATCAAACGGAGTGAAATATACCTACTGTAGATGTATGGATGTAGAGTTTTATTGTAGACAAAGTGAAGTGAAATATACCTACAGTAGATGTATGGATGTAGAGTTTTATTGTAGACCAAGTGGAGTGAAATATACCTACAGTAGATGTATCGATGTAGAGTTTTATTGTAGAGCAGGTGGGGTGAAATATACCTACAGTAGATGTATGGATGTAGAGTTTTACTGTAGACCAAGTGGAGTGAAATATACCTACAGTAGATGTATGGATGTAGAGTTTTACTGGAGACCAAGTGGAGTGAAATATACCTACAGTAGATGTATGGATGTAGAGTTTTATTGTAACCCAAGTGGAGATAAATATACCAACAGTAGATGTATGGATGTAGAGTTTTATTGTAGAGCAGGTTGGGTGAAATATACCTACAGTAGATGTATGGATGTAGAGTTTTATTGTAGACCAGGTGGAGTGAAATATACCTACAGTAGATGTATCGATGTAGAGTTTTATTGTAGAGCAGGTGGGGTGAAATATACCTACAGTAGATGTATGGATGTAGAGTTTTATTGTAGACCAGGTGGAGTGAAATATACCTACAGTAGATGTATGGATGTAGAGTTTTACTGTAGACCAAGTGGAGTGAAATATACCTACAGTAGATGTATGGATGTAGAGTTTTATTGTAGACCAGGTGGAGTGAAATATACCTACAGTAGATGTATGGATGTCGAGTTTTATTGTAACCCAAGTGGAGAGAAATATACCAACAGTAGATGTATGGATGTAGAGTTTTACTGGAGACCAAGTGGAGTGAAATATACCTACAGTAGATGTATGGATGTAGAGTTTTATTGTAACCCAAGTGGAGATAAATATACCAACAGTAGATGTATGGATGTAGAGTTTTATTGTAGAGCAGGTTGGGTGAAATATACCTACAGTAGATGTATGGATGTAGAGTTTTATTGTAGACCAGGTGGAGTGAAATATACCTACAGTAGATGTATGGATGTAGTGTTTTATTGTAACCCAAGTGGAGATAAATATACCAACAGTAGATGTATGGATGTAGAGTTTTATTGTAGACCAGGTGGAGTGAAATATACCTACAGTAGATGTATGGATGTAGAGTTTTACTGTAGACCAAGTGGAGTGAAATATACCTACAGTAGATGTATGGATGTAGAGTTTTATTGTAGACCAGGTGGAGTGAAATATACCTACAGTAGATGTATGGATGTCGAGTTTTATTGTAACCCAAGTGGAGAGAAATATACCAACAGTAGATGTATGGATGTAGAGTTTTACTGGAGACCAAGTGGAGTGAAATATACCTACAGTAGATGTATGGATGTAGAGTTTTATTTTAACCCAAGTGGAGATAAATATACCAAAAGTAGATGTATGGATGTAGAGTTTTATTGTAGAGCAGGTGGGGTGAAATATACCTACAGTAGATGTATGGATGTAGAGTTTTATTGTAGACCAGGTGGAGTGAAATATACCTACAGTAGATGTATCGATGTAGAGTTTTATTGTAGAGCAGGTGGGGTTAAATATACCTACAGTAGATGTATGGATGTAGAGTTTTATTGTAGACCAGGTGGAGTGAAATATACCTACAGTAGATGTATGGATGTAGAGTTTTACTGTAGACCAAGTGGAGTGAAATATACCTACAGTAGATGTATGGATGTAGAGTTTTATTGAAGACCAGGTGGGGTGAAATATACGTACAGTAGATGTATGGATGTAGAGGTTTACTGTAGACCAAGAGGAGTGAAATATACCTACAGTAGATGTATGGATGTAGAGTTTTACTGTAACCCAAGTGGAGAGAAATATACCAACAGTAGATGTATGGATGTAGAGTTTTACTGGAGACCAAGTGGAGTGAAATATACCTACAGTAGATGTATGGATGTAGTGTTTTATTGTAGACCAAGTGGAGATAAATGTACTTACAGTAGATGATTGGATGTAGAGTTTTACTGGAGACCAAGTGGAGTGAAATATACCTACAGTAGATGTATTGATGTAGAGTTTTACTGTAGACCAAGTGGAGTGAAATATACCTACAGTAGATGTATGGATGTAGAGTTTCACTCTAGACCAAGTGGAGTGAGACATAGTTACAGTAGATGTATGGATGTAGAGTTTTACTCTAGATCAAACGGAGTGAAATATACCTACAGTAGATGTATCGATGTAGAGTTTTATTGTAGACAAAGTGAAGTGAGACATACCTACAGTAGATGTATGGATGTAGAGTTTTATTGTAGACCAAGTGGAGTGAAACATACCTACAGTAGATGTATGGATGTAGAGTTTTACTCTAGACCAAGTGGAGTGAGACATACCTACAGTAGATGTATGGATGTAGAGTTTTACTCTAGATCAAACGGAGTGAAATATACCTACTGTAGATGTATGGATGTAGAGTTTTATTGTAGACAAAGTGAAGTGAAATATACCTACAGTAGATGTATGGATGTAGAGTTTTATTGTAGACCAAGTGGAGTGAAATATACCTACAGTAGATGTATCGATGTAGAGTTTTATTGTAGAGCAGGTGGGGTGAAATATACCTACAGTAGATGTATGGATGTAGAGTTTTATTGTAGACCAGGTGGAGTGAAATATACCTACAGTAGATGTATGGATGTAGAGTTTTACTGTAGACCAAGTGGAGTGAAATATACCTACAGTAGATGTATGGATGTAAAGTTTTACTGGAGACCAAGTGGAGTGAAATATACCTACAGTAGATGTATGGATGTAGAGTTTTATTGTAACCCAAGTGGAGATAAATATACCAACAGTAGATGTATGGATGTAGAGTTTTATTGTAGAGCAGGTTGGGTGAAATATACCTACAGTAGATGTATGGATGTAGAGTTTTATTGTAGACCAGGTGGAGTGAAATATACCTACAGTAGATGTATCGATGTAGAGTTTTATTGTAGAGCAGGTGGGGTGAAATATACCTACAGTAGATGTATGGATGTAGAGTTTTATTGTAGACCAGGTGGAGTGAAATATACCTACAGTAGATGTATGGATGTAGAGTTTTACTGTAGACCAAGTGGAGTGAAATATACCTACAGTAGATGTATGGATGTAGAGTTTTATTGTAGACCAGGTGGAGTGAAATATACCTACAGTAGATGTATGGATGTCGAGTTTTATTGTAACCCAAGTGGAGAGAAATATACCAACAGTAGATGTATGGATGTAGAGTTTTACTGGAGACCAAGTGGAGTGAAATATACCTACAGTAGATGTATGGATGTAGAGTTTTATTGTAACCCAAGTGGAGATAAATATACCAACAGTAGATGTATGGATGTAGAGTTTTATTGTAGAGCAGGTTGGGTGAAATATACCTACTGTAGATGTATGGATGTAGAGTTTTATTGTAGACCAGGTGGAGTGAAATATACCTACAGTAGATGTATGGATGTAGTGTTTTATTGTAACCCAAGTGGAGATAAATATACCAACAGTAGATGTATGGATGTAGAGTTTTATTGTAGACCAGGTGGAGTGAAATATACCTACAGTAGATGTATGGATGTAGAGTTTTACTGTAGACCAAGTGGAGTGAAATATACCTACAGTAGATGTATGGATGTAGAGTTTTATTGTAGACCAGGTGGAGTGAAATATACCTACAGTAGATGTATGGATGTCGAGTTTTATTGTAACCCAAGTGGAGAGAAATATACCAACAGTAGATGTATGGATGTAGAGTTTTACTGGAGACCAAGTGGAGTGAAATATACCTACAGTAGATGTATGGATGTAGAGTTTTATTTTAACCCAAGTGGAGATAAATATACCAAAAGTAGATGTATGGATGTAGAGTTTTATTGTAGAGCAGGTGGGGTGAAATATACCTACAGTAGATGTATGGATGTAGAGTTTTATTGTAGACCAGGTGGAGTGAAATATACCTACAGTAGATGTATCGATGTAGAGTTTTATTGTAGAGCAGGTGGGGTGAAATATACCTACAGTAGATGTATGGATGTAGAGTTTTATTGTAGACCAGGTGGAGTGAAATATACCTACAGTAGATGTATGGATGTAGAGTTTTACTGTAGACCAAGTGGAGTGAAATATACCTACAGTAGATGTATGGATGTAGAGTTTTATTGAAGACCAGGTGGGGTGAAATATACGTACAGTAGATGTATGGATGTAGAGGTTTACTGTAGACCAAGAGGAGTGAAATATACCTACAGTAGATGTATGGATGTAGAGTTTTACTGTAACCCAAGTGGAGAGAAATATACCAACAGTAGATGTATGGATGTAGAGTTTTACTGGAGACCAAGTGGAGTGAAATATACCTACAGTAGATGTATGGATGTAGTGTTTTATTGTAACCCAAGTGGAGATAAATATACCAACAGTAGATGTATGGATGTAGAGTCTTATTGTAGACCACGTGGAGAGAAATGTACTTACAGTAGATGATTGGATGTAGAGTTTTATTGTAGACCAATTGGAGAGAAATGAACTTACAGTAGATGATTGGATGTAGAGTTTTACTGGAGACCAAGTGGAGCGAAATATACCTACAGTAGATGTATGGATGTAGAGTTTTACTCTAGAACAAGTGGAGTGAAATATACCTACAGTAGATGTATGGATGTAGAGTCTTATTGTAGACCACGTGGAGAGAAATGTACTTACAGTAGATGATTGGATGTAGAGTTTTATTGTAGACCAATTGGAGAGAAATGAACTTACAGTAGATGATTGGATGTAGAGTTTTACTGGAGACCAAGTGGAGCGAAATATACCTACAGTAGATGTATGGATGTAGAGTTTTACTGTAGACCAAGTGGAGTGAAATATACCTACAGTAGATGTATGGATGTAGAGTCTTATTGTAGACCACGTGGAGAGAAATGTACTTACAGTAGATGATTGGATGTAGAGTTTTATTGTAGACCAATTGGAGAGAAATGAACTTACAGTAGATGATTGGATGTAGAGTTTTACTGGAGACCAAGTGGAGCGAAATATACCTACAGTAGATATATGGATGTAGAGTTTTACTCTAGAACAAGTGGAATGAAATATACCTACAGTAGATGTATGGATGTAGAGTTTTACTCTAGAACAAGTGGAGTGAAATATACCTACAGTAGATGTATGGATGTAGAGTCTTATTGTAGACCAAATGGAGTGAAATTGCTTTCGGTGGGTGAAATCTGGCAAAGCAAATAAAACAGATATTTACAGTTTAGATTATTGAAGCGGTGTGAAGAGGAAACACGTGTGTCTTAGTGAAAACTGACAGAAAACATGCTTAAGCAAACACTGACAGGGAGTTTTGGCACCTGTCAGCTATTAACATTACTGTTTGGCTGTTTGTAGTCACGACGTGGGCCAATATTTGTCTGGCCCACGTCGCCACTGCAAACCTGATAATTAATGGGGGCAAGGCGTCGTCAATACAACACATTGTCCCTGTGTGCTGCCTTAGTTTGAGCGTCATTCTATCTGGAAACGTTTACTATGTAATGTATATAATTTATACAAGCTGATTTGTTGCACAAACTATATTTCGTTTAAAGGGAAACAAAAGGCAACTTTTTGGTGCTATGCAACAAAAAGAGTAAATACAAACTAACCATTTGCTAATGAAATCAGCGCATGTTCACGTCAGTGGTTAACGCAGAATGCGGTTTCAAAGAGGACGAATAAAATGTCTGATATCCTGGAGGCTGACATCTCGCTAATGGCGAGAGGCTTGACCAATAAGCGCTGAGCTGTAACGTCGGTTATGATGCGCTATGTTCCTAGCATTGGTCTACATGCATACGATTACGCCGGATCATTCATCGGTGTCTCGTATTCCCTTCGATTAGAAGCTCAGTTACACTTTTATATGCATATAATCTGGTCCATCAGAACAATGATATCGTAACCGGGGCGCGGCCACGGGGGTCACATCAGTGTGACTACACGTCGCATGACTATCGTGTCGCCATCTAGCGGCATCCGTCTGATGAAGACTGCTGAAAACAAAAAGAACGTCTCGGAAAAAAGGTAAGTTGACTTTGACATAACTAAACATATCACTCATCTCAAAATATTCTAAAAAATTACTTACATGATTGAAATGGCATAACCAGCTAAGAATATAATATCGTTAAAAATGCTAACAAACGGTTGGGCTTACTGAGCGTCGTAAACCAGACTAGTATTTCCAGATCGGTCATCGGCTAAATGGGAAGAGTAGAAACTCATGACGTCAACCTTTAGATGAAAATGACGCTGTCCATAAAAATTATGTTGTGTATATTAAACAAAGGTAACTGTATATATTTGTATTTTGGATATTCAAATATATTTCAAATAATTATATTAACTGTATTTTCGAGTTCAAATATTCGAACAATATAAATTTTTATGATGAAGTCTATACAATAATTTGCATTTAGATATTCAAAATTTGCGTGTTCAAAACAGTTTTACGATAGCCATAGAAACTTGCAAATACAACCACACACTCGCCTAGACCAGTATGGACACGTATACACGTAATCTCACCGATGACTGACCTGTCAATTACTAAACTTTGTCATCCTAAAATAGGTTAATTGTGTTAATTAAAGAAAGCTTCCCTCCCCAACTCTATCCCTTTACCTCTCCCCACACAGTGCCGTCTCTTCAGCAGTAAACGTCTTCCGTTGTTTATCTACCTATTCCGATGCGTTCAACCTGAAATACCAACAATGATCTTCAAAATGTTGAAGTTGGTTGGCCAACTGGGAGAAGAAGAAGAGAGTAATTAATGTTATTGTTATTGTTATCATCATTATCGATGCTGTTAAAGTTGTTGTAGTCTTTGTTGTTGTTGGTGACGTTTTAGTTGTTGGAATCGTTGTTTTTGCTGTTGTTAACGTTGGGGTTATCGTACTCGTAGTTGATATTTCAGTTGTTATCACTCACTCACTCACTCACTCACTCACTCACTCACTCACTCACTCACTCACTCACTCACTCATGTCGGCCACTGGGGTCGAATATTAGTGGCTTCAATCATCCGTCTCCAGATCCCTCTGTCTACCATTGCCGTCTCCAGCTCCTCCGTCTCTAAACCCACGTCTTCCTTTAAGCAGTCGATGTATGTTGCTGCTGGTTGGTTCTTCCATCTGTTGGTTGCCACAATATGATCTTAGATGCCATTTCATCCTTACGTTTGTAGCAGTGTCAGGCAAATCTCAATCGTCTTCTTCTTATTTTATCAGTGACTTTACACATTCCACTGTATAATTCCATATCTGTCGAATGCTGTTTCCAGTGAATGCTAAATGCGGCTCGAAGCATTCTTGTATAACATCCGTCTAGTTGTTTGTTACGTCTTTTCGTCATCGTCCATGTTTCGCATCCGTAGAGTAGTACAGACTACTGTTGCAATAAACAGTCGCTGCTTGATTTTGCGTGGGAGTGTAGATCTCCACGTTTGGTTTAGTTGGTTGAATGCTCACCACGCCATTGCGCCGTTTGTAGTCTTAAACCTTCTCTAAAACAGCTTCTTCCCTGGCAACAATGTTGGTGTTTCCTAATTGGTTGAATGAGATATATTTGTTTTTTCCAGGATTGATCTTTAAACCAATCCTTGCACATGATGTTTCCACTCGTGTTAGAATCTCCTGTGCCTGATTATTCACTTCTGATAGTAGCGCAATATCATCGGCAAATTCGAAATCTGTGATCACCTCAGGTTTAACACGTTTGCTTTTCTTTCTTGTTATCTGGAATCCAAGTTCATCTTCTTTTCCGTCGGTAGCTCGCCGCAATGCATAATCACGGACTATCACGGTATGGCGCCAGCGTGTCACCCTGTAGCACTGCCGCCGTTGTTATCATAGTTGTAATATTTGTTGTTGCTTTTACAATGCGCATCTGACAAATCAAATGGTCTAACATCGCTCAGTTTAGGGGTTAAAAAAATTAATTTTCGCCGCCGCGTCGCCGTAATTTCGGTTTATTTAAACCTCAACGGGGGCACATTTCCAAAGTCTAGGGGCACGGTCACGTGGGCCCATTCAAAAAGATCTATGGTCACGCAAAATTCCAAAGATCTAGGGGGCATGTATCGCGGAATTTCACGTAGAATGAAAAAACCGTGTACCGTATATCTCTTTAAAATATGTACGGTACGTATTATTTCTCTCTCTCTCTCTCTCTCTCTCTCTCTCTCTCTCTCTCTCTCTCTCTCTCTCTCTCTCTCTCTCTCTCTCTCTCTCTCTCTCTCTCTCTCTCTCTCTCTCTCTCTCTCTCTCTCTCTCTCTCTCTCTCTCTCTCTCTCTCTCTCTCTCTCTCTCTCTCTCTCTCTCTCTCTCTCTCTCTCTCTCTCTCTCTCTCTCTCTCTCTCTCTCTCTCTCTCTCTCTCTCTCTCTCTCTCTCTCTCTCTCTCTCTCTCTCTCTCTCTCTCTCTCTCTCTCTCTCTCTCTCTCTCTCTCTCTCTCTCTCTCTCTCTCCCTCCCTCCCTCCCTCCCTCCCTCCCTCCCTCCCTCCCTCCCTCCCTCCCTCCCTCCCTCCCTCCCTCCCTCCCTCCCCTCCCTCCCTCCCTCCCTCTCTCCCTCCATCCCTCCCTCCCCCTCTCTCTCTATCTATCTATCTTGCAATCACTCGTTGTCGAGTATGGTTATTCGAGTCATAATGAAGACGATGATGATAATGTTCGGTTATATATGATGAGTGCGTCGGTGACTAAACAGGCCGATTCGAGATTTGCAGATCCGGCTGCACACATCACACACATATGTTGGTGTAGCAGCAGCAGCGGTGGTAGTTGTCAATGTGTTGTTGTCGTGTTCACGATCCTTCCGTTGTTGTCGTTTTGGATCTCCATCGCACACGATCTTCACAGTCAGTTTCCCCGTAGTCGCGTGTCTATGTTGCATTTATTTATGTTTGTTTTCATTTGGTCTTTGTAACGTTCTGTTGTCCCCGGTAGCACGTTTGCCAGTGGAAAGTTGGGAATAAAGTAATTGCTTTGGGACTTTGGTGTCTGGCATGGACTTGACATGCCCAGCCCAATGCAGCTGAGTATACCGTATATAGCCATACGGTACACAACTCAGGGGGTACTGTTGTAGATGTTAAGTGAAAGTCCGGCAGATTTACCTGTATTCCGAGATACCGGGAGATACACCCTAAATCAAGGAGATTCCCGGAAATTCCGTGAGAGTTGGCAGGTATATACTTTATACTCTGCATTAAAGACCGCTAAGTCCGGGAGAAGAAAACAACTCTAACAACTGAAAAACCACCTATAAAACGTCAAGGGAGACTAATTACACCGAATCAACTGCCTATTTTCAAACACTGACGTTTATAACTGCAACTCTCATCGGGCTTCCCCGTGTGGCACAATTAGTGATGTTGACGACTCCCTGCGTCCTTCGGTCCACTTCGCGTCGCAGTTCAGCCGGAGCAGACGACACGGCCGCCCGTCGAGCGCTGGCCGGGACGACAGGGCCGATTCTCCCGTCTCAGTGCCGGGTCGTCGCTCACTCGGTCGCCGGGTTCATTGCTCCCGTCGTGTCTCAACCAAACTGTGAACGAACAATGGCGTTTGTCTAACTCCGTTACAAGGTTTTACGCAAGTGTGACCGCCGCTGAGTAGTTACAGGATGTGACATGGTGGAAATGAAAGTTGTATTTTCATTGTTAATTTGTCCAAACATTCCCGTTTCAATCCATTCAAGGATTCCCGTTTTTGTTTTCGCCCGCGACGTTCTGGAATGAGGACTTGGAGTAGGTTAGCGGGCCACACATTTCTAAGTTGGGGTGCAGTGGGTGCATACGCATCCCGATCACGCTGAGACAAAAGGTTCCACACGATGGAAAAACGTTCGAAGTCTCAAGAGCATGCAGTTGGATATATAGTGGGAACCTGAATGCAACTGGAGGTTACTGGTGAGCCACAAAAGGCGCACTCCGAAAACAACAATTACGCTACGGGCCTGCATTTGTAACCATAACCAAAAGATCAGAAATATGAGATAAATTAATAGTCTACACATTCTGACTACAACTATACACACTATATACGGGAAGTTGTGCTGGACTATGCTCGGAGTGATGGGCCACATACGCACTCACAACAAACGAAGCTGTCCTTAGAAAGATCATCCTCACGACAAGAGCATGTCGATGACTGCTTCCAACGGTCTCAATTCTACCAAGTGACCCTGTAGTTTATACATTGACTGGTTTAACCCCCATGCACGGGCTACCTAACCCAACTTAGACATTTAACTGTCATTTTCAGACCACTAACAACGTGGCGATCGATGTTACTATTAGTCGGGATAAACGGAGACGGTGCAACAACAACATTAACTTAGACAAAAGAAGAAACGCAGTAGAACTCAGAATCAATTCATTTGACCTATATAGACAATACATGCACAACGAATAACTTAAGTAATACGTAAGGTCGGGAAACTCCCATTAAGATATATCATATCGCTAGCACAGGAGCCATATCATCAATGTAAACAACAAAAACATTTACATGAAACGATCAGAATAATATTGTTGAGGATTACTCAGCATATCAATATACATCCATATAGACAATTACATATTACACGTACTTGTGTATTGACGTACATATAGATACATATGTATACATGTCAATAGAAGTAGGAAGATATTATGGAACAATAAGACATTCCATGCAAAAAAGGTGAAAGCAGTAACGAAAACTAACGGCTTAGCATTATTTTTGATTAAACGTATATGAATAAATATTGCTTTATTCATGTCCCCTTCTTTTGTGATTTAATTTCCGCGTAACGTTAGTTTGGCTTTGTCTCCGGTCAGGCCAATAATTAGTCTTGTTAATATTGCAGTACACTAACTGCTCACCCACAGTTGACTGTTTGGTGAAACATTTGTTGCAGAGAAAGTCTTTCTTCTTGCTGCTGTAGACACAGACGCATTTATCAACGAAACAACCGCGGAACAGACACACAAACAACAACACAAACTCACAATATACGCCACAAACGGATAGACACCTGTTAATTGGCGCTCGTCATACGGCTTTAATTAATAATAAGAATTAACGGTCTGTTAATCGGCGGAACAACACTCCACCCCATTCGTAATCCGACAAACAAAGGCGCGCTGCTGAGCAGATCTTTACAATGAAGAGTTCGCCCTATAGTCGCGCCAAGTGGATTAGTAGACACCGCTGCAGGAGACCGCCGCGCGAGTGGCACCTGTCCCGCGCAGCCAGCAGTGCCGCGGCGCACAATAGAGGCCGTTAGTGAGAGAGAATCGTTCATTAAGGGTCATTAGCTCGCAGTGTCAGCGAGTCTGTTTTCGCGCTGACACCTACAGTGGGTTGCCGTATTTAGTGTCGGTTGCGTCAACTGGACTTCACATTTGTCGTTTGTAACGTTGCGGAGAAGGTCGATCTTAGTTTTAATAGAGAAACTGCACTGTTTACCTTACGACACGCGTTTGGTGTGCAAACGTCCGACAGGATAAATATCGGACTACGGCAAGGTAATGTTTCGATTGTTTCCAATCGGTGGAGGTAACTTTGGTAGGATCACTTCATTATATTTAGGCTTGGCATCTGCAACCGATAAAGAAATAGCGCTTTTCTCCATAGTATCGAGTCCATTTATATTTGTAGTTATAGCAACCACAAAATGTCAAGAAATCTCTGATCAGTTTCTTTTTCAATTGTGATTACTGCGTAATGTCAGTATCGATAGAAAGTGACGACTTGCCGACGTAAGTATGTAACTGATACATACACATAAGACCGTGGCGAATACTGAGGAGCTTAGGTTCACCAAAGACCTCCAACAACACCATCCCTTGTCAAAATAGGTGTTGGAGGGCTAACGTATACTAATTTAGATCAATGTAATTATGTTAGGGCCTAATGACATTATGTTTAATATTACGCTATTAGCATATTTTTATATATGTTTTGGTATAACTTATTTATGTTGTTGCAATGTTTGCTAAATATGATGAGATGATCACAAATATTGCAGAAATCCAACAAATGACAATAGTTCATGCCATATTTAGTCCTCTGAATTTGGCGATTTTTTTGCGAGAGTAGTGAATTATGGAGTGTTTAAGAAGTAAACCCTTTCAGAATGTCATTGATCACGTGGGATGGACATACTGTCTAGCCAAGAGGTGAGACGTTATATCCACAGCTAGATGCAACGAAGTGATTAAATATTACATTGGCAAATTCCTGGTACATCGTTGGACACACTCAACAGGGAATATATTTAATTATAACACGACATTGGAACTATGACTTTCTCGGTTGCTGCGCCGACACGTCGGAATTTGCATCCCGTTAGTCTGAAATCAGTAGCTGTCGTTTAAAGACTACCCTTGCTTATCCACATTAATTTGATTCGGAACGCTTCAAGCTCACAACAAATCTCCAGTTGCACACCCTTAGGGCTACCCCAAAAACTCACCTTCAAGCTATTAAAAAAAACAATTGCACCCCCCTTGAGGTTTCCCCAACCCCCACCTCGAGGCTCTCTAAAAACCTCCAGTTGCATCCCCTTGATGTTTATCCCTAAAACCCCACCTTCAGGCTCTCAAAACACCCAACTGCACTCTATTGAAGCTCCCTCAAAACCTCACTTTGATCTTCTCCCAAAACCGCCAATAACATTGCACCCCAAAAAGCACGCACTTCCATAAATATTAGGGGGCTAATCCCATCTCCATCCCCTAACAAACATTGCCTCCCCTGGTTCAGGCTCCTTAGACACTAGTTCCCTGACGTATTCGTTCATCTATTGGCAACTTTAATGCTGCTTATCAATTTTGAGATTGACCAACACTGTTGGTTTGATGTGCCTGTCAGCTTGGTTTCCGAGGATTTAGGCGCAAATTAAGTTATGTTATCATACGCCGATGCAGACATTTAGTTAGGTCCAAATACAGAGGAAAGGAGACGATTCTTCCTCTAACGGACAATAAGTACACATGGGTTTATAGGACTGTAGCCACTCTTATTTTCCCAAACACGAGTACCTGGTTGTATAGTATTGTTTATTTTGCTAAAACTTTGAACATTGGAGGCATTGTAGGTGCCGATATTTACATGAGTATTCTGTGATTTCAATCGCGTCCTTGAATAATTGGCCTCTGTACTACCACACAAAGGTTTATAATTATTTATTATTTTCAGTGGAAACATTGAGTGATCAGCCATTATCCAGGGGCGTCACTGTGGTGTTATGCTCTAGTTGTCGTGACATGTTATATGCTGCATGAAATGTCCTAATTTGCGAAAGCAAAAAATTCCAAATCTGAAATGATGATAACTGCTGTCCAAGGTTGGTTGCTCAATGGGTGGATACCAGCTCATTATTATTTTTCACAGGGCGAAGCTTCAGTATGTACCCGTTCAGCATTGATAACATCACGTCGCCTCCACGGACGATGGCACGCGCCCATTACGACGATGCCCACGCCTACATTACAGACGAGGTCCGCGGCTCCGTGACCGGGTCCGTGACGGGGTCCTCGCACGCGTCCCCTCGCGACAGCAGCACCTCCCCGGACAGTGGAATCGCGTCACCGCCGTTCGGAGACATCGAACTTCGCGCCACCGATGTAGCGCCTCACGACGAATCCGCTAGGGGTTCGCCCGTAGGAACGCCCTCTGGTGAAAAACCGACGCACTCGTACATCGCGCTCATCTCGTTGGCAATCCTTGGCGCGCCGGAACGCCGTCTGGTACTCAGCGACATCTACCAGTACGTGATGACGCATTTCCCGTATTACGACAATGAAGACCGGGCATGGCGCAACAGGTTTGTAACGCATGGTCTGATTGGCTGTCGATTTGCAATAATTGATTGGTTGCGCTAGCCAACGTGGCAATTGTATTACCACCATGTGGTCACGTGACGTATCTGTGATGAATTATAAACATAACTAACTTAATTAGCAGTGACGTTTTTCTGCTACTTTCGATGTGTTGCATGTTTTTCTAATACTAAGCAAACATGTATGCAAGTGATAAGTTTTATTAAAAACAGTTAAATACACTTGCACATGAATTGTCAGATGATGCATCAATACAAATATGAATGGGACATTTACGGTATCTAGAGTAGTCACAAATACCATCGGGTCTGTTAATCTGCTGTAGCACGCAATATCAGCATCTGTCGTTACATTAACACTTTCCATGGAGTTGCTTCTTGTGAATTCTTTTTAAAAACAACCTTTCCTATCACAAATATAGGCCCCTATAGGCCTAATGATACTTTATTGCGAAGAAAGAAATTTAACATAGTACTTCTACTTCAAAAATACACTAGTTATACAATGCACACATAGGCTCCTGTAAGCATTGTTGCTAAATAAAGTTTGACGGACGTCAATATATCAACGGTCATAACGTTCATAGGCATTCATTCATTCAAACATGACATGCTTCCGTCTGTGTCTCCGCCAGCATCCGGCACAACCTGAGTCTGAACGAGTGCTTTGTGAAGGTGGGTCGGGCCGAGAACGGTAAGGGCAACTATTGGGCCGTGCACCCGGCATGCGTTGACGACTTCTCGAAGGGCGACTACCGGCGGCGACGGGCGCGTCGACGCGCACGCGCCAACGGAAATGACGTCGGCGTGAATATCAGCGCACTGCCTCTCGCCTACCGTTGCAACATGGGATACGTGCAAATGACTCCACATCCGGCCGGCATTGGCTACCACCCATACGCGTCGCCTTATTTCGTCGGAAGTCCGACGAATTCGACCGTTCCTGGCATTCACAACACGTCCAACATGTCGCCACCACCGCTATACCCCGACCAATTCAAAACGATGTTGCAAACTCCTCAGACGTCGAGTATCGTTGCATCGGCGACACTGCCTCCGTCGTCCGCATCACCAGCAGGCATGACAATGCCAAACACCCTCTTGCAGACATCTATACCGTTGATGACGTCATACCCGACGATGTCGACACCGCCTACGACGCCGACGTACTTTTCGGGTTCAATGAACGCTTCCATGCGGTATAGTCCGTACCCAATGTCGAACGGCTGGTCGTTATAGCGATAACTGACATTACTGTTTGTTGAACTTATTGCAGCAATATTATGGTTATAACATTTTGATATTCTAGCGAACTATATAAGTTACATGAAGTTACAACGTGGCGAAAGTTTTAAATTATTAATCCGTCCATCTCCCCATCCATCCACACCCTAGTCCGTCCCTCCCTGCAGTGACGCCCCCTCGTTGTAATTGGTAGCATCACCACACTCAATGTTCTAACAGTGTTGGCCCCTCTCCTGATATGCAGACATTGGTGCTAGCTGCGATACTAATGCGGTTAAATTGATGTACATACCATTTTTTTGTATATTAAACACATGATTACATTCTGCTTTAGCAAATGCCGTTATAATGTCTTGTCATAATATGTTTAATGTTTAGAGACAAACTGTGGTGCCACATCAAAGCCTAGTTAATCGAGGCTAGGGTCCTGGTACATTAACATGTAGGCTTGTGACTTTGAAGAGTACAGAGCTCAAAAACGGTAGCTCGTGAATTTCCGGATGTTTCCGTAATTTCGGCCCAAATGTTTGTATTATTTCCGTTCTTTTGGCCGAAGCCCAAGGTTTTGCAATATTTTGGCCCAAGTTATACCTTTCAACTTGTGTTGTTGAAAACCAGGAGATTCATCAACGGTTCAGCACGCTTCCCGTATCGCGCTGTCTCATCATATCTTGATGTTGGAGACTTACAGAGAACATCCGGGAGATTTACCCATATTCTGGGAGACCTGGAAATACACCCAAAATCCGGGACACTCCCGAATTTCACGGGAGGGTTGTCTTTTCAGGTATACCAACTACCAAGTTAACATTGTGAGTGTGACGTGAGTCCGCAACGTCCAGCGTATCTTCCCACGAATGTACGGAAAAGCGTACTACACTCTCTGGTTGTACCGACTTTCACAAATTTACGTCAAACGTCCTCGTACGTAGGCTGCAGCTTTGTTTGCATAAATTGATAACCAATTGTAGACAGATCCCCTAAACCTTTGGAATTTGGCATGCCCGTAGATCTCTTTGAATGAGAAATGTTACCATGACCCACCTAGACCTTTGAAATTGTCCTTGTGTCCCTGGTCAGGTTAAAATAAGGTGAAATTATGCTGACGTGGTGGCGAAAATATTTTCAACAACACCCCCTTGTGTTCCGATGACACAGTCGAGCCAGCCGACGAAACAGCGGAGAAGAGCTGGAGATATGGTGGCGCGACGGCTGCGGAAAACTTCAATAGTACCTGCCCTGGCGCTGTTTACACATTAATGACAGACAAAACTCATGTATGTTACATACTGTCACACAATTGGAAAAGAAAGATTCATACCATTATGTGTGAACAACATTTACATTAATATACAGTTCAGTCAATTTATCTCAATTATTGCATCAACGACAGTGAAGTTTTATAAATAATTTTATGTTTAGCACATTGCACATTATATATATATCAACATTTGTACACAATATAACGTTTATCTTATTCTGCAAAAACCCTGAACGTTGGTTTCTGAACATATTGCTATATTATTTCCTCATGAATATAACGCTTTTACCAGGCTTGTTAACAAATACATGTTAATGCATTTGGATGCAAACATTTTATTTAATGAAATGCAACGGTTTTTGTTTTATCATGCCTTTGTAAATGCAGTTTAACAAATTTCAAATGTTTTAAATTTGTAAATGTAGATTAGATTTTATTCATTACGAATAATATGCACACAACTGATACACAACATGAATCTTATTAATCAACGATATAAAATTGCATATCAGGTGCAGAATCTAACATTATTCAAACAATTATGTCTGCATTCGAAACTTACTTATTAACATTTACAAATCAACTGTTTTGGAGTCACATTCAAATGCAAGTGTTTAGGGTATGATCAACACTCAAATGTTCTTTCAAATGTATTTGAATTTGTTAACATGCCTGTTTCATACTGGCCAACATCGGAGTTTTCAGAACTTCCAAGCTAACACTTGCAAAAAGCAGATCTCTGCCCTAGGGAGGGTTTTCATGGCAGATGGGTATTAAGGAGGCTTAACATATTTTTTCTGTTGGTGACATCCCCTACCGAATGTACTTAACAGAATTACGCACCAGAAAATTGTAACATTTGTTGTTGAATAATTTTCTGGATCTGACTTCAGTATATTTCATTTATCTATTTCAAAGACTTATTAAACTAGTGTCTCGAATCGCATGTACATAAACTTAATCAGGCTAACAATATGACAAATATTACAAAATCAAATACAACAAAAAATGGAAGCTTTTTGTTGAAAGCAGGTGGTTGAGAAAATGTTTGAAAAATTTACGAAAAGTCTCAACTCCACAAGTGTCCAGTCTTTGGCCTGCTGACTATATAGAGTGGTCACCGCTTCGGAAACATCTTCATGAAGATGACCATCCACACGAAGGTGACACAGACAACAATGAGCATCACCCAGATCCAACAGTTGAACGACTTCTTGACGTGTGCCTCAAGACGCGAACTCTCCACCTTCAGTTTGTCGTAGTTCACATCCGCCATCTTGGACGAGTTTACCAGTTTCTGCGAAACAACGAGACACTTTACAGTGAAATAACAGTGCAACTCAAGTTCTTATTTTGATATACTGTATCCCCAGACGATATATTGCACAAGAATTATGCACAAAACCATCACCTTTTACAAAGACAAAATTAGTTTTAAAACATTAATAGCAACCAGAGTTTTGAATAAGTACGCATTTGTATTAAAATATGCTGCCTTTGTGCATTTTCACTTCTATTTGACTTTTTCATGAAGCGTGAGTTTGTATTTCGTTATCTGGTCAAACATGCACCAAACACAGCAGCTTGGATCTGGTGTATTTGGCCTGCATACAATTTCAGCACCACCATTTTAAATTTATAATAGAAAATCTATCATATTCCTTAAATACCTCACTTATTCCTCTTTTCACCATTTAATAATTCACTTTCAGTACATTCTCAACAAAAACACCAATTACACTTTATAAAGCATAAACTATTCAATGAATATGTACACTTGCACAGGGTGACATTTTTATTTCACATATTTTTGTTTGATCAAGTATATTTGTAACTGATCAATTGTAACTGGACTTGACACTTGTACTTACTACTTAATAAAGCAAATCTGTATTTACATGTGATTTTTAACAAGCAATATATTTGTTCCTTAAAGACATAAATTTGATCTCCCGATTCTTGAGTGAACATTGAATTTAACTGTTGACAGTATTAACCCCACCCTTGTGTTTGACTCACCGATGTGTCTTCTTGCGCTATCTTGCCAATGACCTTGGCATTCTCCTTGAGGTCGGTGACGAGATGCAGCATTCCTTCTACCAGTTTTTCCTGGACCTCGTGATGATGTTTCAACACCGTATCGATGTCGTCGCCAGCGCCACCTGTCAGTGAATTTGTTGTGTTGGGGGCCGTTGTTTTCCTCAAACGTAAACTCGAATGCTCATTTCCTGCAAACAATCCTCAATTTTCAGCCTTATAGATGACAACTTATAATGCATTCAAAAGAACAAGGCTGTTGAATGGAAATTAAGGAAGGTTATAGAGAAAGTGAAAGTGCAAACCAACAAGGCAATAATAAGAAACTGTAATGGTGCAGATAAGGCAAATTACGATAAATACTACAATAACCAGCGATGTGCAAAATATTTGTAATGACAACAGAGTAACTCCATACTTTTGCAATTATTGTGAAAAAAAAATTGTGTTTAATATTAGTTTAAACCCCTCCTCACCCTATACTAATTCAATATGTGTGTCACTTGCAATTTGCATGATCCAAAATGGCCATTAGTGTCAATTTGCAATAACATGTTTAACTTGCTAGGTGATGCCGCCATTTCACTTCATTTCCCTGCAATACACGACCAACCCCCGACACGTAACACACAGCATATTTAGGGACAACCTACAGGGCACGGAAAAACACATCAAGATGGTTCAGTCTATATCAAATTTGTGGAAATTGAACGAATGCCTTGGTGTGTTCTGTTGCAAGTGGCTGCAGAAAAGCCGAGGTGAGTGGAAGTATTTCCCTTGGATAGAAGAAAACAGTCGGAAGTGTAATGACCACCGACTAGTAACGAGTGTATAAACTAATTGTGAATTTGATTTTGGAATTTTTATCTGTAGATTAATTTTTGTTTTTTATTTATTCAGTTTTTTTAGTTTCAGATTGGTATAGCATGATCAGCTTTGTACATTCAGCAGCAACAGTGCATTATGAACTTATATCATGTCACTGTTGTTCATTAAACCTTTCACTTATTCCTACTTCACACATACACAAACGTTTTTTCACTCAAACCCCAATCAATATGATTCATCTTCTAATATTATTAAGCATCACACAAACAATGCATCACAGACAAACCTTTTAAGCCGACAAGTTCTGTCTTGACCTCTGCTTGGTATCGTGCCTTTGTGTGAAGGTGAAGGTCACGTAAGGCTACACTGTCTTTGCCTGACCTTGACCCTGGTCGGAGCAGTTCGGTAGCCAGTGCCTTATCGCTAGACGACGGCTAGACGAAGAGTTTAAAGTAATTATAAGTTGCTAACAGAACAATTATTTCAATCTGGACAATAAACTTTTAGTAAGTTGCATCATAAGCTGTAAAATGTATGCAGCAATTAATATCTATAAAGATACATCTGGCTGTGTGCAGAAAAGCACTGCCAGTCTGCAACGTGCCATCGTTTGACAAATGAATTAAGCACCTTTAAAAATAAATAGGTAAGTTCTTGTATTGCATGGAATCTAGTTTTAGGAACTGCTCAGAGTGCTTTGCACTTCGTCCCCAGGCAGACATGTTCATTCGTCCACCAGCTCAGATTCTCCTGGGAAGTATTACGCCACACTTGTCATTCACATATATATCCACTATATACTTCTCTCAGAAACAATGGAGTTTGCAGGAATTGTGTAGAATTAAAAACAAATGGTATAGAGTAATATTGTTATGACAATATGTTTGAGACTTACCAATTTCTCTGCTTCGAGCAATCCGACAAGAAAGTTTACTTTCTTTGTGTAGTCTGTCAGTACATCCTGTGTTGGTTTGCTGGAAAACAAAATCCTAAAATGTGTTTGACAGAATACGGATTCCTTCAATGGTTTAAACAATTTCATTATGCTTTTGGACCTGGTACTTGAGAAAGAAAAATATATTTATATGTACCTGAAAATACATAACTATAAATTAAAATAATATTTAGCCACATTTACTGGTGCCAGATTTGTTGGTTTGCACCTGCACCCAGTACCTACAATCTCTGACTGAAATATGACGTTACATTGATATGTTCACCATTTCTAGGTTAATACAATGTTCAGAACACTAATGTGTACAGAAATCAACAGGCAAGGTTACTTATGATTTTTTTTAACTGAGTTTGAAACTGCATCACAACCAATAATGATTTCACTATGGTATCCATGGCATCATCAGAGTTGTTTATAAGCATACTAATTATCAATAGTTTTAGATCCTTAGTATTCCTCACCTTGGTGACTTCTGAAGATCACCTAGTAGCTCCCTCAATGCTGTTATGTACTAGAAGACAATAAGAAATCATCAGCATTAAACAAATAATAAACAAATTATTACAATGCATTGAATGCAGGAGTGTCTAGATCTATATTACATAAATTAATTTTGCAAGATCGGGTGACGCCCCATGACCCAGATAATGTTTCGTTTAGATAATACTCACAAAAAACTGTAACTGTGGACCAATATGTTTAATCACAATAAATTATTTGAAGTGCATTTCTTCTGCTTGTTGATTACATTATGAGCACTTGTTATAATCTTCAAAGCTGTTGGATTGAAAAGTTGAGTGATGAACATAAGGACCCATAAGACATGCGTTATACTCGGGGCAATGGCATTTGTGTATTATTAATATTTCTGGTGTTTGTTCCTAATGACCACAAAGTGAGCACCAATATAAATTGAGCCGCAGCACCAATAATATTTGTTACTTAAATGGCCTAAATTAGCTTTCTGTGCACTAATCCTAACCCTAGGGGACTACTAGTAGGCAGACACGGTTATTAATTTAGGCCAGTAAAGTAAAAGATTCCTTAACATTGTAGGACAAAGAGGGGGCAATTTGGCCCATGTCATCCTCATGTGCCGGGGGCACAGTTGATTATTCTATATATTATCAGTACCCCCTGCAGATATGGGGGTCAAATACATTGAAAATTATTTAAATACAAATACTCCTGAGGGATTCAAATATAAATACTTTGCAATGCAAAATTATTTAAATATAAATACATTAGGAAGTATTTAAAATACTATTTAAAATACTTTTTACAAGAGAGCCTGTACCAAAAAACAAACGTTATATTACGAGATAATTATGTTGTTTATAGACATAATTCCATGTTATGTATAACTATTACATGAAATATTCCTTATAGACTGGCAATATCTGGTATACTGTAAAATTGCAACAATGTAGGCACGTAATGATCTGGCATGGGAAGCCCCTACCTTCCCCACAACCCATAGAGTGCAGATGTGTATCATCAGTTCACACAAGCATTGACACAATAGCAGGCCTTAGCAATAGCAGGATTCCTTAGCAGGGGCAATAAAACCATGATCAAACGACAGGCATGCCAGTGCAAGTCCTGTTGTTGCTAATTGCATCTTGGTCACAGATGACAACCAACAAATTGATCCTGACTCCACTGGTATGCTCTCATAATGACCTCAGAGACTTCCACATAATGTCTTTCTTTCTGACTGGAATATGTGGTCAATTGTCAAATGAACCAGTAAAATGTTTGACTCTCAAGAAGTTAAACAAGATACGTGAATACAAAATGTAACTTATAATTTATTAATAACCATGCCCAAATAAAAGTATTTGAAATAGTATTTAAAAATTTCAAATAATTTATGGAAGTATTTAAATACAAATACTTTCATTTAATTAGTGTCAAATACAATTAAAATTACTTCAAAAAATGTATTTACATACTTTCAAATACAAATGTAGTTGACCCCATGCCTGACCCCCTGGCAGATGGTACTGTCCAAACCCTAAATATAAGCTGAGCCCATGATTTTGGTTTTAAAGTAAAAGGTAAGTTCTTATATAGCATAGTATCCAGTCCTAAAGACTGCCCAAAGCGCTTAAATTACACTTTACTCCCTTGCAGACCTATTCAATCGAACACCACCTCGACTTCTCTGGGAAGGAATCAGCCACACTGCAATTCATGCCCAAAGACTATTCGTACACAGCTATCCACCTTTGTGTATAGCCAGGTAATCATAGATAGAGTGAATGGACACAGCTGAACAGGATTTGTACCCGGGTTATTTCGATTGAGAGTTCATAGCGGCATTTGTGTTGAATCCAAACCCACCTCGCTTTTGCCGTTACAGCTTGAATTTTGCCTAACTTTGATACCTCAGTGCGTTAGTTCCATTATTCAGCATCATCCCAGGCATATTTATATTATGAAAAAATCAACGCACTTTTGAAGCCCAAATAGCGACCCAGTTTGCACTAGTCGCTGCAAAGTGGAGTTCCGCAGGGATCTGCCATAGGACCGCTTCTTTTTATTCTCTACGTGAATGACATCCCAGACCTGGTTCACTGCAGAATCAAGATGTTTGCCGATGACACGAAGCTGTACACAACGATCCGTAACCAGGAAGACCAAGACCAACTGCAAACTGACATTGACACCCTGGAAGACTGGAGTAAAGAGTGGTTGCTACAATTCAACCCTGAGAAATGCAAGTTAATGCAAGTGGGGAAACCACCACACAATACGTACACCATGACTCACCAGACTGGAGCCAGAGTGAACCTCGAGACAACAAAAGAGGAAAAGGACGTTGGTGTGTGGGTAACCACTAACCTAAAACCAACAGTGCAATGCCAGAAAGCAGCAAAGAAAGCCATGCAAGCTCTTGGCATGATAAAGAGAACTTTTAAGCACATGACCAAAAATTCATTTGTGACACTCTACCGGGCATACGTCCGTCCACACCTCGAGTTTTGTGTACAAGCATGGTGCCCATATCTGGCAAAGGACATCGACATCCTCGAAAAGGTACAGCGAAGAGCAACAAAGCTGGTTACTAGCATAGCAAAGCTCACATATGAACAGCGATTACAACAACTGAAACTACAATCGTTGTATTACCGACGTCAGAGAGGCGACCTTATTGAAACATACAAAATACTTAACGGAATCGACAAAGTTGAAGCTGATCAATTCTTCCAGGAGAGGGACAGTACAGCAACACGAGGACACACGAGAAAGCTTTTCAAGCAAAGTCGCCAAAGAACAAGACTGCTGGCCAGACAGAATTACTTCTCAGTTAGAGCCGTGGATCAATGGAACAGGCTCCCACAACATGTGGTAGATGCCAAGACCGTCACACAGTTTAAGGCTAGAATCGACAAGCACTGGAATAGCCTAGGATATGGGCACCAACAAAGGCCAATGGCCTAAATCAGCCCATTAACCTGTAAGTGTAAGTGTAAGAAAGACACGTCACGCACGGGAAAGATGAGCGATAATACACGTTATATCATTTTAGTCATGCATACCACCACTACCAATGTTTATAAGTAACACTAAGGCAAACATTTGTAAGAACCTTTTCTAATCTCCAGTCGCCGTTTCTTTCTTCGGCTGCCATAGCATGGCACCGATTTAAAAGGCGATTGAAATTCGTTTCCAACCTTGTTTCCATTTTGATTGACAGAAATGAGACTTTTTCATGTAAGAATTCCACTTCCGTCAGAAAAACCGGATGTTATTACTCGTGTCGTCGCCTAGGAGACGGTAAGCACACACAAGAAGCCGCTTGCGCAAATATCGGAGATTGATGAGGGTTATTATCATTTATATCCTTACGAGTACTTATAGCCGAAGATTACACAAGCCGGTGCGCGATTTTCAATAAGCTGGGCTAATTCATCTTAAGGGTCTGTAAGCCATAAATAAGGTGAGTGGCAGCGAACAGAAATCTTGTCATGTATAAATTACAATATTGACAAGTCATCAATTTACTAATTAATTACTTAAGTTTATACATTTTATAGGCTTTTTCTTCAACTTAACAACACGTATTATGGAAAAGGTAGCATTTATGACCGCATTAGATATCATGAATAGCAAGGACGAATAGTATAAATGATTATGTCTTGTGTGGTATTTTTTATTTATTTATAACAAATATTAATTTAATGCCCGATGTGTCTATGGCTATGATGCAAATATTTTTGCATCGCATTTAAATGCAAATGTCTTGGTTATGCATTTAAATTATTTTCAAATGTTTTGATGTATACTAAATTTATAAATGTAGATTTTATTCCTGATGAATAATAACAAAATTGACGTGTGACTTATCAGACACTTCGTCAAACAATTATGCATACGCAATATTAGGTTTATTAATCAATTCGTGCTTATTTAATCAGTAGTAAATATCCAGACAATTACGTCTGCGTTTGATTGGAAATTTAATGCAAATGCACGTGAGCTTGTGTCGCTGCATTTTAATGCACACTCAATTCAAAGGTATAGCGTTCAAGTGCATTATTTATAGCAAACCTAGCTATACATATACACAATTCATTTTTCGGCATGTGTAATGTAGTCATATTTCCCAGTAACTACACAATATTTTGATAATATTTTGCAAAGGTAGATATAAATGTTATGGCAAACATTTGGTAATTTTATGACATTATAAGAAACGTGTTGTGATGGTTTAAAAACATCCTTGTGTTTTTCTGGGATGTTGTGTCAAGGTAATAATAATTAACTGTAGCAACGTTGTTTTTGCAGGACTGCAAGTTATTTTGTGCACGTGCAACGTGGTGCTCTTTCTTTAGAATATACAATCGTTGACGTCTGAACGTTGTGAATATTCGGGGAACTGAGGCTCACCAAAAGCCTCCAATTCTACCCCCTTAGGTTCCTGAAAAACCCACCTTGAGGCTCTCAGAAAACTGTGCACTCCCTTGAGGCTTCCCACTAAAAACACCACCTTCAAGCTTTCAAAATAAAAACCAAAAACCTAAGATGCACCACCTTCCTTAAATAGAGAGGGCCAACCATATCTCCAGCCCCCCCCCCCCCACACTAAAATGTTGTTTCCGACGCCCATGTCTCTTTAGGAGACGTAAACGATAAATAAGCACAGTTGTGTTTAGCAATATTTGTGTCTATGTTGCACAATGTAGATAACGGTGTCTGTGTAACCACGCCGACATACTTGATGCAAAGTCATATGTACCTATACACGCGACGCGTTGCCATAGAGTTGTCAAAATCTATCTGAAATTATTAAATGCATTATGATGTATGTATAATTTGTATAATAAACAAATAGAGTTGTTGGTGTATCAAATATGTAACTTCATTACATAGTTATAAATATACATGCGGAATAATGTAACAGTCAATATTTATTGTTCAACATTTGTGTAACGTTTTGAATTAGCAATTTCGTTTCTTAAATAATGCTGGGTTTTCCCGTGGGGCAGTTAAAACACAGGTTGATGCAAAGAATAAGGTTACAGAGAAGCGCAAATGCGAATTTGGATATAATGGAAATAATAAGAACCGATAAACTAAAGGATAGTGGCGTGACGATGTATCGAACTATCGATGCAATACAATAGTCGATGTAACGATGTAATAGCATCGAACTATCGATAGTTACTTTCACATTCGATAATACACTGACGTATTGATAGTTAGCAAACCAAATCAGCAGTGTTACTTGGGTCAGGGTAATGTACATCATAAACATGTTTTTTCATAATAATTTAGTAATTTTACTTACTGAATTACCAGAGAAATGTGCCTACTATTGCAATATATATAATACTAGTCCAATAGAAATACATCTATCGTCAAACTATCGCAATACTACAACTGTGCACGGCAGTCACGTGTCGAAGAGAGCAGAAACGAGCGCCAGTGTTGACAGTGTAGAACTGTAAATAGCAGTGTAGACTGAATTGATTCTTTCTGGTGTTTGTTGATATTAACACATGGAGGACTGCGGATTGAGTGAATGTTTCTTGATGTTTAACAATACTAATACCTTCTACAATGTTGACTGAGTTTGATTGCATGTTTTCTTATGTTAGTAACTGATCCGTTTTGACAACAAATGTCAACTCCAATGCTACACTTGCTGTTACAATGCTGGAGCGATAACAAATATTGGGCTTATGTTCGTTGAATACTTCTGCAGAGGGCGGTAGGACAGTAAACAACTTAGTGTCCCGTTAGAGCCGTCTATATGATATGTTCGCACCAGGCAACTCATCGCAGCTAAGACGTGATGTTTGCTAAAATTTAACAATCATTACCCATGTGACGTGATTGTTTTATTGTATAAGAGTAGTTTAGTCGCGGCAAATGTCGCGCCCACTTTAATTATATAATTTTGACTTAGTAATGCATATGTATTATGCTCTCTTTAATAGCTACAAGGACGCAGTTGTGATGATGAAATCGGGTGTGTCCGACGACGGTTGTTTCTGTCATGACGTCATATATACACAACACGTGTGCTACTCCGCCTTCGTCGCATACGTTGCCAGTTGTATGCAGTTTGGAAATGTACCAACTAATATAAATAGACAACCGTAACATTTCGTTGGGAATAATGTTCTTGCAGTCAATGCTGAATACTTCCCAGCGCAGTTGGTGTTATCTAAGAGAGGTGAAGAATACCTTGCTCATATATATGGAAAGGGAAACACAAGCGTCGAATACGAACCGTATCGACATTTAAAAAGTAATACGGCAGACAAAATCCTTGTTGGTGTATGTACCAAAAATAGTTAATACAAGATAACAATTTCCAACTACATTAAATATTTTCACATCAGTAGTTTACTCAGAATGTGATTTCAAATTAAGGTTCTAATAAAATGTCACGATGCAGACATATCGCTCATGACGCGGAGGCTTGACCAATAATCGTCGACCACGACGTGCAATGTTCTCGTTTTGCCTGATATGAATACGAATATGCCAGCTCATTTATTGATTTTTTGTATTCCTTACGATGCAGAAGTTGCGTTACACTGTTTACATGCATGAACAACTTTAATGATGCCATATCATGTACTGCGCGGATATAACAGCTTACATAACTGAAACTGACATTATCGGCTGCGAAAATACCATTACAAATGCTAACAAGCGATCTGCCGAAATGTAGGAACGGGCGTCGAAACAGGGGGCTTGGGGTTGAGCCCCCAATACTTTGGGTGGGGGTTGGAGATAAGATTAACGCCTTCCCGATATATAGTGAAGGTGGTTGATTTTGGAATGCAATTTGAGATTTTTTGTGCGCCTCAAGATTTTTTGGTGAGCTTGAAGGGGGGGTGCAATTGGAGGTTTTTGCAGAACCTCAATGTGAGTATTTTGGCGAGACTCGGGGGGTGTGTGTGCAAATTGAGGTTTCTGGGGAGCCTCAGTCCATCGAATACTCGCCACGTTCCGACGCCAAGGATATTCGTTGTTAAGCGTCTTAAACTAGACCAGGGTCCCAAGTTCGCCGAACCGGCTTGTCTTCAGTACGTTTATTTTAGTCAACTACTGGCTTGACTGCAGTTGCACATGGTTACGTTTTATTAGTTATTTTAGAAACATATTCACAAACTATTGCCTTTTTGTTTTATTTGAAGGTGACAGTTTGCTGGCAGACGACACGATGGCGGGGATGCAGGTCGAACACACTCTGCCTGGAGGTCGACACCTGATCCCAAAAGAGAAGAAGGGTCTCGACTTCCTGTTGTCTTCTCACTTCCGGGTTGCACAGACGGACGACCCGCTCGAGAAGACGTACTACACCATCACAACACAGGTAGGCCATACACCAATGACACGTGACTGTCACATGATTCATTTTAGACGTGGTAAAACATAATTACCTGCGGAATTAGGCAGGTGGGTCAATATTGATTTAAATGAAATAAAGGTGTTTTGTATGATACAAGCGTCATTGGGGATGAATTTCATCTACATTTTAAATGTTGCAGCCTCCAACACAAAAGTAGTTTTGTTCTACCAATATATTTAATAATTACATTAATATTATTAAATTCTCTACAAAGAACATTGTTGGGGCCGATGTTGCTTTTGCTGTACATTAACTACATCGCAGAAGGAGTGGACTCACAAATACGCATGTTTGCTGATGACAGTATTGTTTATCGTCAAACACACACTCCAGCTGACCACTTGACACTTGAATCCGTCTTGAACAACCTTGTCTACTAAGCAAAGACATGGCAGGTGGACTTGAATGTATCAAAGTGTGCCATCCTCTCAGTTACCACCAAGATGAAGCCATCGATCTATGATTAATACTTGGAAAACCAGCATATGCCACGGATTGACCATCAGGACTACCTAGGTGTTACCATCGACACAACGTTATCCTGGCAGCCACACATCAACAAAGTGAAGAACAAAGCCAGAAAGACACTTGACTTAGTCAAAAGAACACTACATGCGGCGCCAACTCAAGGAAAACAGTATACCAGGTACCTGTCCGACCACCGCTTGAGTATGCTACTTGTGCCTGTGCAACCCACACCAAGACAGGTATTGAGACACTAGAGCAAGTGCAGCGTTCTGCAGCTCGCTTTGTCACTGGCGATTATCGCAGCACCTCAAGCGTAACGGCTATGTGCGCTAACCTGAAGTGGAACACTTTATACACAAGACGTCGGTTAAGAGATGCCAATATGTTCTTTAACATTCATCACGGACTAGAGCGCATCAGCTTCCCTACCATCATTACCTCAGCAGATAACTGCATCAGACGAAAACACGAGCACAAATTACGAACACTGCCAGTCTCCTGCACGACCTACCAGCACCCGTTCTAGTTACACTCTATCCCACTGTGGAACTCGCTCACACAGGAACCAGTTGCAGCGTCTACTGCAGAAATATTCCAAAGAGCCGCCCTCCCAGTCATCCAGTCATTGACATTATAGATGCCCGTTTTGTGTTAATCATGGTCTGCCTGTTTTTACTTAGTTTTATTTATTTATTTATTGTTTTAGACCACAATAACGTTACAAACTGCAGCATGGTGAAATCTCACTTTTAGCAGGATTTTCTTGAAGATTTGAAGACTTCTCTCTGTTGTATAAGAGTCATGGTTTATGAAAGCTAATAAGAATTTGTATCTGGAAAGTTTTAGTTATAGACTCTAATTAGTTACTTGCAATTACGCTATTAAATGTTTTTTTTCATAAACCGTTGGTAATAGATACTAAGACTGCATTGTTTTGTATTGTACACCAGTGATGGACGCAACACTGAGTCTTGCTGTACAGCAATACTACGTGCCTTGGGGCGTGGACCAACGCGAAAGTGCAGAGAATGTTGTTTTGTTGTTGTCTGTAGGTCTACATGCCTTGGGACGTGGACCAACACCAGAGTGTAGAGAATGTTATTGTGTTGGTGTTTGTAGGACTACGTGCCTTGGGACGTGGACCAACACCAGAGTGTAGAGAATGTTATTGTGTTGGTGTTTGTAGGACTACGTGCCTTGGGGCGTGGACCAACACCAGAGTGTAGAGAATGTTATTGTGTTGGTGTTTGTAGGACTACGTGCCTTGGGGCGTGGACCAACACCAGAGTGTAGAGAATGTTATTGTGTTGGTGTTTGTAGGACTACGTGCCTTGGGGCGTGGACCAACACCAGAGTGTAGAGAATGTTATTGTGTTGGTGTTTGTAGGACTACGTGCCTTGGGGCGTGGACCAACACCAGAGTGTAGATAATGTTGTTGTGTTGGTGTTTGTAGGACTACGTGCCTTGGGGCGTGGACCCACACCAGAGTGTAGATAATGTTGTTGTGTTGGTGTTTGTAGGACTACGTGCCTTGGGGCGTGGACCAACACCAGAGTGTAGAGAATGTTATTGTGTTGGTGTTTGTAGGACTACGTGCCTTGGGGCGTGGACCAACACCAGAGTGTAGAGAATGTTATTGTGTTGGTGTTTGTAGGACTACGTGCCTTGGGGCGTGGACCAACACCAGAGTGTAGAGAATGTTATTGTGTTGGTGTTTGTAGGACTACGTGCCTTGGGGCGTGGACCAACACCAGAGTGTAGAGAATGTTATTGTGTTGGTGTTTGTAGGACTACGTGCCTTGGGGCGTGGACCAACACCAGAGTGTAGATAATGTTGTTGTGTTGGTGTTTGTAGGACTACGTGCCTTGGGGCGTGGACCCACACCAGAGTGTAGATAATGTTGTTGTGTTGGTGTTTGTAGGACTACGTGCCTTGGGGCGTGGACCAACACCAGAGTGTAGAGAATGTTATTGTGTTGGTGTTTGTAGGACTACGTGCCTTGGGGCGTGGACCAACACCAGAGTGTAGAGAATGTTATTGTGTTGGTGTTTGTAGGACTACGTGCCTTGGGGCGTGGACCAACACCAGAGTGTAGAGAATGTTATTGTGTTGGTGTTTGTAGGACTACGTGCCTTGGGGCGTGGACCAACACCAGAGTGTAGAGAATGTTATTGTGTTGGTGTTTGTAGGACTACGTGCCTTGGGGCGTGGACCAACACCAGAGTGTAGATAATGTTGTTGTGTTGGTGTTTGTAGGACTACGTGCCTTGGGGCGTGGACCCACACCAGAGTGTAGATAATGTTGTTGTGTTGGTGTTTGTAGGACTACGTGCCTTGGGGCGTGGACCAACACCAGAGTGTAGAGAATGTTATTGTGTTGGTGTTTGTAGGACTACGTGCCTTGGGGCGTGGACCAACACCAGAGTGTAGAGAATGTTATTGTGTTGGTGTTTGTAGGACTACGTGCCTTGGGGCGTGGACCAACACCAGAGTGTAGAGAATGTTATTGTGTTGGTGTTTGTAGGACTACGTGCCTTGGGGCGTGGACCAACACCAGAGTGTAGATAATGTTGTTGTGTTGGTGTTTGTAGGACTACGTGCCTTGGGGCGTGGACCCACACCAGAGTGTAGATAATGTTGTTGTGTTGGTGTTTGTAGGACTACGTGCCTTGGGGCGTGGACCAACACCAGAGTGTAGAGAATGTTATTGTGTTGGTGTTTGTAGGACTACGTGCCTTGGGGCGTGGACCAACACCAGAGTGTAGAGAATGTTATTGTGTTGGTGTTTGTAGGACTACGTGCCTTGGGGCGTGGACCAACACCAGAGTGTAGAGAATGTTATTGTGTTGGTGTTTGTAGGACTACGTGCCTTGGGGCGTGGACCAACACCAGAGTGTAGAGAATGTTATTGTGTTGGTGTTTGTAGGACTACGTGCCTTGGGGCGTGGACCAACACCAGAGTGTAGATAATGTTGTTGTGTTGGTGTTTGTAGGACTACGTGCCTTGGGGCGTGGACCCACACCAGAGTGTAGATAATGTTGTTGTGTTGGTGTTTGTAGGACTACGTGCCTTGGGGCGTGGACCAACACCAGAGTGTAGAGAATGTTATTGTGTTGGTGTTTGTAGGACTACGTGCCTTGGGGCGTGGACCAACACCAGAGTGTAGAGAATGTTATTGTGTTGGTGTTTGTAGGACTACGTGTCTTGTGACGTGGACCAACACCAGAGTGTAGATAATGTTATTGTGTTGGTGTTTGTAGGACTACGTGCCTTGGGGCGTGGACCAACACCAGAGTGTAGATAATGTTATTGTGTTGGTGTTTGTAGGACTACGTGCCTTGGGGCGTGGACCAACACCAGAGTGTAGATAATGTTGTTGTGTTGGTGTTTGTAGGACTACGTGCCTTGGGGCGTGGACCCACACCAGAGTGTAGATAATGTTGTTGTGTTGGTGTTTGTAGGACTACGTGCCTTGGGGCGTGGACCAACACCAGAGTGTAGAGAATGTTATTGTGTTGGTGTTTGTAGGACTACGTGCCTTGGGGCGTGGACCAACACCAGAGTGTAGAGAATGTTATTGTGTTGGTGTTTGTAGGACTACGTGCCTTGGGGCGTGGACCAACACCAGAGTGTAGAGAATGTTATTGTGTTGGTGTTTGTAGGACTACGTGCCTTGGGGCGTGGACCAACACCAGAGTGTAGATAATGTTGTTGTGTTGGTGTTTGTAGGACTACGTGCCTTGGGGCGTGGACCCACACCAGAGTGTAGATAATGTTGTTGTGTTGGTGTTTGTAGGACTACGTGCCTTGGGGCGTGGACCAACACCAGAGTGTAGAGAATGTTATTGTGTTGGTGTTTGTAGGACTACGTGCCTTGGGGCGTGGACCAACACCAGAGTGTAGAGAATGTTATTGTGTTGGTGTTTGTAGGACTACGTGCCTTGGGGCGTGGACCAACACCAGAGTGTAGAGAATGTTATTGTGTTGGTGTTTGTAGGACTACGTGCCTTGGGGCGTGGACCAACACCAGAGTGTAAAGAATGTTATTGTGTTGGTGTTTGTAGGACTACGTGTCTTGGGACGTGGACCAACACCAGAGTGTAGAGAATGTTATTGTGTTGGTGTTAGTAGGACTACGTGCCTTGGGACGTGGACCAACACCAGAGTGTAGAGAATGTTATTGTGTTGGTGTTTGTAGGACTACGTGCCTTGGGGCGTGGACCAACACCAGAGTGTAGATAATGTTGTTGTGTTGGTGTTTGTAGGACTACGTGCCTTGGGGCGTGGACCCACACCAGAGTGTAGATAATGTTGTTGTGTTGGTGTTTGTAGGACTACGTGCCTTGGGGCGTGGACCAACACCAGAGTGTAGAGAATGTTATTGTGTTGGTGTTTGTAGGACTACGTGCCTTGGGGCGTGGACCAACACCAGAGTGTAGAGAATGTTATTGTGTTGGTGTTTGTAGGACTACGTGCCTTGGGGCGTGGACCAACACCAGAGTGTAGAGAATGTTATTGTGTTGGTGTTTGTAGGACTACGTGCCTTGGGGCGTGGACCAACACCAGAGTGTAGAGAATGTTATTGTGTTGGTGTTTGTAGGACTACGTGTCTTGGGACGTGGACCAACACCAGAGTGTAGAGAATGTTATTGTGTTGGTGTTAGTAGGACTACGTGCCTTGGGACGTGGACCAACACCAGAGTGTAGAGAATGTTATTGTGTTGGTGTTTGTAGGACTACGTGCCTTGGGGCGTGGACCAACACCAGAGTGTAGAGAATGTTATTGTGTTGGTGTTTGTAGGACTACGTGCCTTGGGGCGTGGACCAACACCAGAGTGTAGATAATGTTGTTGTGTTGGTGTTTGTAGGACTACGTGCCTTGGGGCGTGGACCCACACCAGAGTGTAGATAATGTTGTTGTGTTGGTGTTTGTAGGACTACGTGCCTTGGGGCGTGGACCAACACCAGAGTGTAGATAATGTTGTTGTGTTGGTGTTTGTAGGACTACGTGCCTTGGGGCGTGGACCAACACCAGAGTGTAGATAATGTTGTTGTGTTGGTGTTTGTAGGACTACGTGCCATGGGGCGTGGACCAACGTGCCTCGCCCATAAAGAGGGGACGCAACGCTCCGGTCATTGGCCAAGACGATCGCTTCTTCAACCAGAGGTATGCCACTGTCACCTGCAAACGCTGACGTTTATGTTTTGAACTTAAATCAAGAACAAAACAAGTCCATTGCAAACGGTCATAACAGGTTGGTTGTTATTGCTAATATCAAATAGATAAGCGAGCTTATCTATTTTTGCTAGAATGTGATAATGGTGACCGTACAACATAGTTGTTTCAATTCAGTTTTTAAATGCTCAACATTGTTTTGATCGTAACACTATTGTATAGGTCCAAGTATAAACTATATATTGACCAACATCGGTCAAAGCTGCTCAATTGTGTTTTAATAAAACACAGTGTTTTTAATACAATTTGATCATATGTATTTAAATATTTGAAAGTTTCACGAGGAATATCATTGTCTAGAACCGCCAGGTGAAATGGCCTTGCAAATAAATATCTGGGTTCGGAGATATAACAGAAGGGAAGTAGTTATACACAATTAAAGCATTTTTTAAATTTATTGGCCCATTTTCCAAACAATAAAACAAATTGCAGCTATTCTTCAAGGAAGACTCGTCAGCCTCCCTAACCTCTTATTATACAAAGTCTTACATACATACATCTCTATCATAACATTTCATAGGTACACAAGGATTGACCAGTTCTTCAATCCTATACTATTTCATCAAAAGATTCTATAACATAATCGCCATATAGGCACAACAGTTCAGCACTCGCAATGTAGAGATGCGAGAACATAATGTTTATAATGAACGATAACACATTTCGTCATCACCGTCAACTTGAGGATAATTTGTCCCTGAGTAGTCGAGTGAAGTAGTTCTCACTCGGTTCATCGGTAATTCCCTCTTCGGGTGTGAATTCTCCTTTGTCGCGTAAGCCGTCTACTCTCGCACTGTTGTTACACGAGGTGTTACTCGGCGTCTTCCGCCCTCGGGTGCACTTTGTCAGACTTCACCCCACCCCGACACTACAATAAATTATAACTATAATAATAAAATATTCTTATTCCTTAGTGTGTAAACTACACCGTCATGTCATATGTTTTCTATCGACACCACTGATAATCATAATACCTGCACACAAACATATGTAGCTAATGTTCGCCATATATATATACATATATATATACGGACCCAATATCCCATTAGTAATAACAACCCCACCACCTTACATATTCTAAGTCCCAACAAACTATACACCAATAACCATTATCTGTGACACTGTAATACAACCTATGTCCGCTTCTTGTTACTATCTAACATTCACATAACAGAGCGATGATTCGCCACCCCGCATAAATCTCGAGATACCAGTATCGTTGTGCTGACCATATTTATTTATATGCATGGAGAAATTCAACGTCAAAGCCACCACTAGGTAAAGACTTCAGGTTTGCCAACCGCACCGTAATGGTTTCTCTCCACAGAAGCGACCAGATTACATTTCTTTGCTCTGTCGGGTTCTGGACTTCTGTTCTATTCTACCCTCAAACCTCAGTACCTCCACCCTATATCTAGCATCAGTCATGTGATCCCTGCTGATGCTGAATCCATTGTAACAATTTCAACACCAACCAATAGGTGATACTCTAAATCAACAAGTATAACATCTTTATTATAACGACACCTATATACGCCGTACTATTATCCCATTTAAACTTACGTCCGTATCACCATATCTAATGACGACACGTCTAGTTTTTGCTATATATGTATGCAATTAAAAAAACCACCTGTAAACTTTATGTACACACACACACGCACGCACCCACACGCGCACCACACACACACACACACACACACACACACACACACACACACACACACACACACACACACACACACACACACACACACTCCACACACCACATCACACACACACACACACACACACACACACACACACACACACACACACACACACACACACACACACACACACACACACACACACACACACACACACACACACACACACACACACACACACACACACACACACACACACACACACACACACACACACACACACACACACACACACACACACACACACACACACACACACACACACTCCACACACCACATCACACACACACACACACACACACACACACACACACACACACACACACACACACACACACACACACACACACACACACACACACACACACACACACACACACACACACACACACACACACACACACACACACCACACACACACACACACACACACACACACACACACACACACACACTACCACGGTAATACGACGTCTGTTGCAGGGCTACTGAGATGCAGGTTGAATACCAGTACCGACCAGTTCCCATCCCGCCGGCCGCGAACACATACAAGGCGCTCTCGGCCACAAACTTCAAGATGCACGCCGACAGGAGCAAGTGAGTGTAAATTGAGGGCACGAATGAGTTACACTCATGGCAAATGAATGAAACATTAATGTCGATCACCTATTAACATTTCAGTTCAGTGGCAAACGATTTTGTTTTCACTAAAACTAATACTTCAAAATGTATCTTCCAAACACCGTTAACATGTCTTATTTTAACACTTGACAACCTGTTATTTATAACTGACCAACCTCAGAACAAACTAGTCGCTGTTTTCTTCGCCGGGTCCCAGGTCATTTATGGCGGTTATGTAGCCTTGATGTGAATAATGGCGGGTTTACGACAGGCAGACAGACAGACAGACAGATTTATTTGTTATCATAAATTTATAAATTTACATAATTAACATAAATGTAAGGTCAAAGAGCCTCCCATTAAGACAACATGTCGCTAACGTGGGAGCCCCCTTTTAATAATAACAAATCAAATTAGTAAATAGTAATAGTAAATATAAATAATAATCACAATTCAATGTTAACGAATACAGATATGTAATTATATAGCATAATGTATACCACTATTATATATTACATATATAATAATTATGGATATCACAATGACATTTATAGTTCATAATTAAGTAGCTGTTAATGCAAGTTGTGAAACCATGAAGGTCATGTGTATAAATTTTATCAATGATAATCCTTGGAGTATTGTTACCTGTTTCTTTTATGTTGTGTCGAATATGTTTTTTTGTATATTCATGATTAGGTAGATAAGTAGGTAGGTAGGCTTTATTTGGAATTGTATAAATCATATATGCAAATATAAACAATCGGTAAAACAATCGACAAAATGGTATACAATTCCAGGTTGACAGCGGAGCCAATTAAGGCTGTAACCAGTTTGTTTTAATTTTTGAATCTGGGAATAAAAATGTTATTCATTCCTCGTGTGTAATGTTGATGGATTTCAAAGTTGTATAAATAAAGGATGTGGCAGAAATATTCAGGTAGATCGTGATTGACTAATTTATAGCAAAATTCCAGTTGTTGCATTTTATAAACATCACCCAGTTTTATGAATTTTAATTTTTGACAAATCGGATCTGTAAGTGCATTATATTTATTCATAGAAATTATTCTTACTGCTTGTTTTTGTAAATTAAAAACTCGATGTGCTTGATGACCCCCATAACAGAATTATTATGAGGAAGAATAAGGGACAAGCGATTAATCGCACAACTTATTAGCCGACACGGTGTCGCGCGGTAGCATGGTGCGAGACATCGTAGTAAACATCCTCACGAGACCGATAAGTGCATCCGTCGCGACCTTTCATGAAAGCTCAAATCGGGAGGGGCGCGAGACACTATCTATAGGTCGCATCGTCTAGACACGTCGCTCGTCTAAACGAACGTTATTTAGTTGCGTGTCATTGTTATCGGATACGGTGTCGTTGGGAAAACATCACAGTTTCTCGGCGAAATTGTCAGATCTCTCGGAAAACTGGACACTATTCAACGGTGACCTATGTGCTTTTGTTTTGCCTAGGTTCTGCGAGTACAACACGTCACAGAACATCGACTACCCGGCAAAAGACTCGACCGGAACCAGCTTCAAGATGAAGTCGACCAAGGATTTGTGGGAGAGTCACGTGCCGCAGGTACGCATACATTGTGTGTGTGCGCGTGCGCTCGTGCGAGTGCGTGTGTGTGCATGCGTGATGCGTGATGCGTGCGTGTACAATAACGATTGCGCACGTGCGTGCGTGCTTGGGTGCGCCTCTTCGTGCCAAAATTGAAAGGGCAGTAGGCCTATACCTGCTTGCTGTAATCAACATCGGTAAAAACGAAATATCAGAGAAAACCATGGTAGATTACATAATAGGTTACGTGATAGTTTACATAACTGACAATAATTAATTAATGTTGTCCACTGTTCAGGGGGACCCGGACAAGGAGAGGCTACCGGCCAGTGACTACGTGCACAACTTCAAGGCGATCGATGTGGCAGCCAATCGGGTAGAGAAAGCCCCAGCACTGCAGTATGGTACGGCAACATGTCTGACACACGATACCCTACCAACAGCTGGCCAACGTCACTCTATTAGCTGCAGCCCGTGAATTGGACGGCAATTATTCCAAGAAAATTATTGTGGAATAGCAACAAAGCATGACAGTGAAAAGTTGGACATTTCTGGTAGTCATCACCGTCACTACATAGTTAAATTTAAGTTTCGCGTTTTAAATGTCATAATAAAATATTATAGATAGATTTCTAAGTTGGGTCTGTGTTTGTATGAGATAATGCTACGTATCCTGCTGTGGGTCTTTTGCGTACTGTGCATGCGCGCGTAAACGCTGTGAACAACATGCGCTGACCTTTTGATTTTTGACATTTAACTATCAGTTGAGTTGCCCTTTGACATTTGGCCATCAGTCGAGTTGCCTTGCCAAAAACAGTAGACTCTAAGTTTTAGTTTATGTTTTTTCTATTCAAATTAGTGTTTTCCTGCAAATTACTACACACTTGTTCGCGCCTAAAAGCAGATTTGTAACCCGCTTACACGGCTGATTGCAAAAGTATTATTATAATAAACATAGTAAATAAAACAACCAGGTCTGACCTCTGTGTCATCTTCCCCCGCCCAGGTGGTCCGAACCCGATCAAAGGAGACAACAGGACCCAAACGTACAGCACGTCCCACAACGACACGTTCCTTGGCCAGACTGCCCCCAAACTACCGGCCCTCGACCCCGTGAGTACAACTCTGTCTGTCTGTCTGTCTGTCTCTCCCTAACTCCCTCCTTCCTTCCTTCCCTCCCTCCCTCCCTCCCTATCTCCCTACTACTACTACTACTACTACTACTACTACTACTACTACTATTACTACTACTACTACTATTACTACTACTACTACTACTACTAATACCTATTACTACTACTATTACTACTAATAATACCTATTACTACTACTACTATTACTACTACTGCTACTACTACTACTACTACTACTACTACTACTACTCTACTACTACTACTACTCTACTACTACTACTACTCTACTACTACTATTACTACTACTATTACTACTACTACTACTACTACTACTACTACTACTCTACTACTACTATTACTACTACTACTACTACTACTACTACTACTACTACTATCATCATCATCATCATTGTCGTCATCATTAGTGGGAATACCTGTTGATCTCACTTTTTTGTCACCAACAGCCGACGGGGTCTAACGTACCTGTGGGCGACCCCGACAAGCAGATGGACCGCCGGACGACGTTCCAGGCGGCCTACACGCGGCAGGACGTGTCTGGCTACCGGCCGTTCGACCGCTCCGCGGCAGCCTCTCACCTCCGACAGACCCACTTCGTCCTGGACGACGGTCTCAACGACTGGAACAAGAGTCGCAGCACGTTTGCCGACTCCTACACGATGTTGCAACAGAAAGGTGCGCTCCGCCCAGCCATGTATATATATATATACTTGTGATGTGCCACAGCAAAATGGGTGTTAAATCGCAAAACTGTGAAATGAAGTTTTGTACCGTTTTGGATTTCATAGATCATGAACTTTAATGGTAGGCCCCACGGTAGGTACCTTCAGTAAAATTGTTGATTTGATTGCTAAAATTGATGTAAACTTTTAAAAAGCAACGTTTTGAAAAACTTTTCATATATATTAGTTCGCAAATTCATGTATTTTATCAGTTTTGGATTGTTTGTCGAGGAAAATACACTGGACGTTGAAAGATGAGATTGTAAGTTGTGCGTTACTGCCAGAATCCTTCATATAGGATGATAATGTCATCCTTCATATGGGATCATAAATCATCCTTCATATATGATCATAATATCATCCTTCATATACTCTGTCGGAAATATAAAAAACAGACAACAGAATGAAAGCACATTTATACAACAAAATGAAGATTGGCCAATCTAAGATGTGCTACTGTGAAACCGCCCCGATGACCAGTAAGTACCCACTTCAGCACTGCCCACTACAGGATGGCCACATGCGGCAAGCGTGGCCAGATGACGCCCCTCTAAATGAGAAGCTATATGGTGATATCGAGGCTTTGAGGACGAAGACATAATTCGTGAGGGCGACAGGCGTCCCCGTCTAAGTGAGCGACGAAAAAGAAGACTGCCAAAATCACAAAATTGATGGGACATGACCGAGACAGCTATTTTTGCTTCGTGTGCAGGATAGGCCTGTGCCACTTACTCCCCGGGGGAGTTACTACACGGTTCGCTGTGACACGTCTCATATATCTTCGTCAATACGCGTTTGAATAGATTGCGTAAGATTCTGTTAAGCTGAGCCCATTATCCAATCATATCGTTGTCATTCTGTTAAGATGAGCTCATTATCCAATCATCTCGATGCCATTCTGTTAAGCTGAGCCCATTATCCAATCATATCGTTGCCATTCTGTTAAGCTGAGCCCATTATCCAATCATATCGTTGCCATTCTGTTAAGCTGAGCCCATTATCCAATCATATCGATGCCATTCTGGTAAGCTGAGCCCATTATTCAATCATATCGTTGCCATTCTGTTAAGCTGAGCCCATTATCCAATCATCTCGATGCCATTCTAGAATCAGGTATTTGTGGTCTGTGGCTACCGTGGCTTGCGATGATGAGTCGATGTAGAAAGGAACTACATTGCAACAATAAAAATTAACAACGTAATATTATAATGTAATAAAACTTGATCTAGTCAACAACAAATCCGGGGCTAATGCCCCGTTCACGGGTGTTTTACAAAATAATGTTCACGTGAACACGTATGAAACTACATATAACAGAAAAAGAAAAAAAAATTATGAATTGGACATCAAAAATTAATAAAACGAAATCATATGTAACCTATAAAACAAATTATAATAAAAACTATGTATAGTAAAATTACAAGTAAACGAAATGATAAAGCTAAGGATTAGCAAACGTGCTGAAAAACCAAACACACTGCATGAAAAAGCTATGGATAGAGGCTACATTATATTAAATATATTGAGTGCACAAGCTAAAAGAAATAAAACAAAAAATTTATAAAAAATGTATATATATATATATAAATAATAAGGACATATGAACCGGATGGAGACAGGACTGTCGCGCCATCTAGTGAATGTGTCATGCTTTGCCCCCCGCAGCGCTTCCGCAGAAACCTCGGGAGAATGCGCGCAATAGGAGCGACGTGCCTCCGGGAGATGTCGACCCGTACCGTAACGGCGAGAGGGCGAGTCTCACCACGGCCCGGGAGGCCTACGGCAAGGTCAGTTTCACCGCTGGCCAGGTTCTTGTTAAATTACAAAATAATATTCACAATTCATGTATAAACTTGTTACCATAGTGGTTATGTTACTAATGCATGGATTTAATGAAACATCATCTTCAGTTAACAATTCACAAATATGTAGAAATTAAGTAATGATAACTTGAATGTTTTTTTAATTGGTGTTAAACTTGGAAGAGTTATGTATGTGTGTGTGTGTGTGTGGTGTGTGTGTGTGTGTGTGTGTGTGTGTGTGTGTGTGTGTGTGTGTGTGTGTGTGTGTGTGTGTGTGTGTGTGTGTGGTATGTGTGTGTGTGTGTGTGTGTGTGGTATGTGTGTGTGTGTGTGTGTGTGTATGTGTGTGGTGTGTGTGTATGTGGTGTGTGTGTGTATATGTGTGTGTGTGTGTGTGTGTGTGTGTGTGTGTGTGTGTGTGTGTGTGTGTGTGTGTGTGTGTGTGTGTGCGGTGTGTGTGTGTGTGTGTGTGTGTGTGTGTGTGTGTGTGTGTGTGTGTGTGTGTGTGTGTGTGTGTGTGTGTGTATGTGTGGTGTGTGCATGTGGTGTGTGTGTGTGTGTGGTGTGGTGTGTGTGTGTGTGTGTGTGTGTGTGTGTGTGTGTGTGTGTGTGTGTGTGTGTGTGTGTGTGTGTGTGTGTGTGTGTGTGTGTGTGTGTGTGTGTGTGTGTGTGTGTGTGTGTGTGTGTGTGTGTGTGTGTGTGTATCAGTGCATAAAACAAAATTGACAAATATCCACATCCCAAAAGCGCGGATTACACATGGATATGTTCGTTGCGACGGCAGGCGCATATGCTGAGTAACGAGATCGTGTGCGGCGCGGACAAGCGCACGAAGAGCGACGTGTTGTTCGGGGAGCCTCGACTGGCTGGCCGCTACTACACGACGACCAACGGACACGTGTACACGCCACAAGACCTGCCGCGCCCCGCCGAATGCATCAATCTGACGCACAAGAGCGACATACCCGTTCACTATTACGGTGAGTAACTATATTAAAGGGGCAGAGTATGTTCCTAGCGTTTCATGTGTTAATTAATATAATGTTCTTAAATTTAAAATGACTATGACGAAGGTATACTGCCGCCAAATGGTGTTTAGTAAGCTTGTAACAACGGTCGCAGTTTAAAAGGTACGACCCCGGAGTAAATAGTTAACAACACGTCCAGTTTCAAAACAAGCTTTATTGGCAATACTGCCTAATCGGGCTGAGTTATCTATAATACCCTTTGATTTTCAACGATGTTCCATTTATCCACGTTCAACACAAAAGACTTCCTGTTACGAATTACTACGCCCGTTAATCCCGGGTAGAGGACTGGCTCCCTTTAATACCTGAGTAACTATATTAAAGTATACTTGTATAAAGTATATATAAAGCTATACTATACTAATAGCTACTTGTTAATACCTACCTAACAGCTACTTGTTAATGCCTTTCTATGTCCATTTGCTTCATTGGCGTTTAGTCTGCCAATTTGCGATGTCTTTGAAAAACACAAAGGTAGTTATTTTTAGTTTTTTACTTAACATAAGTTGTCATTCAAAAGATTGTCTGTTGTGTGCAATTCCGTAATTGGCGACAGCAGAATCTAAATGGTCTTTCGAAAGAGTTTGAGTTTAAGTTTACCTACTGCATTGGTTACACGCGCTGCACTTGTTGAGGTGTCAGCCCGTTTGACTACATTGTCTGGTGAACGGGGTCAGACCACAAACATACGTTTGTTTGTACGAAAGTTCCGGTCAGCTCACCTGATATCTCCCAGATCAAAGTTTTCCGCATGCAGTTCTCTCTTAAACAAATCTGCATGCGGGAATTTTTGATCTGGGAGACATCAGGTGAACTCAAATGTCAATTACACATGCTGAATTTGTAAAACGCGGACATACTCTACTATAAGAACTTCTCACATGTATGAAGATATTAAAGAAGTAGGATTTTTCGAATGTGACAGTCTTAAATGTTTCCAGCCATAACAACGATCGTTCCTTTATCAAGTTAACAGAGAACGCTCTTCAAACGTTTTGTTTGGTTGTTACAGATCATGACTACGATCCGAATTCGATCTACCGGAGTCACTTTCACAACCCGGAGCAGCCGAAGATGATCCCGAACCCAGAGGCCATTGAAAAGGTTGGTTCGTTTATCACACAATAAATTCTGTCAGTGTCATCTGTTGTATTCGTATCAGAGACGTTGGAACCGAGAGGCTTGGAGGGCTGAGCCACCATTATTGTTGTGGGGGCTAAAGATCGGTTTAGCCCCCAACATATTTTGGCAAAGGGGGTGCAGTTGCAGGTTTTTTGGTGAGTCTCAGGGCGGGTGCAGTTTGAGGTTTTGGTTAGACTTATGGGAGATGCAATTGGAGGGTTTTAGTTAGCCTCAGTCCCTCCAGTATTCACCACCTTCCGAAGTCTATGCATATCCAATGAATTCTGACGTTACTTGGTATTTGACGTTACTTATAAGCAATAAAACAATACTTGCCTGTATGTAATGCAACATTCACGTCATAAAAAGTAAAGTGTTCATTAATAATATAAATATATTGTATCGTTTCAATGACCAATAACTTATATTGATTATATTTATTATGTCAAATAGTTCTATCATGAATTTATACAGCATATGTAGAACTATTTGGTAAAAGTCAAACTAAGTTCATGGTCACTTGAATGAAACGATAGAGTGACATTATTAATGAACACTTTCCCCGTTTTAAGTAATCACATAATTAAACGGTATGTTGGGTGCGAGCTCACAATCAGATTGTAAGCGCTGATACAAAGACGTGATAATCTTTTTGCTATCAGGGTTTGTTCTACGGATCGCAATCTTGTTACAATCTTCTGCCTCTCTTCCATAGCTGCGGGCGACCCACATCAAACCCCAACTGCGCACACAAGAACTGTCGACGGAACACCAGGACTGCTACAAAGTGCCAACTATGGCGGAGATGACAGTCATCGACGGCTATCGGCTCCAGCGCAGTCACATACCACTCGGGTCCAATGTACCTTGAGTCTCACGAGGCGTCAACATGATGTTCTCATGTCCAGTGGGATGGCGCTGGTGGCCCGTCGCACCATCTGCCGTTAACACAACGGACTAGCGATAGCAGTACACGCTGCCTACTGGTCACGCGTATTATACGATATTCGAATCGGTCATCTGCACAAGAGATTATAGAATCATGTACGATAACGATATTCACGTAATGAAGAAGCACTTTAGCTAAGTATCACCAAATGGCTTTCAGCTTGAACATGCAGGCTAAATAAACACATTTAAATGACACAGTGTCTTACGTCTTTTCTTCCCAAAACAAATGTAGGCCTAGTGAGTTCATTGACGATTACGTGACACCCGGCCGCGTATCATCTAGCAACGGCCTATGGCGGGCTATACACAACAACTGCGAAAAGGCGTCTATTGCTCTCAAACGAGGGAAACCGTTCACTAGTTTTTCAGCTGTACATCTTTGGTCGGTCAGTAATACACTTGTATATTACTGTCAGGCACTAGATATGTCACTATCCAACAAAATACTGCTGCATCGTTTCGGTTCCATGGTAAACAATACACAGCATTCGATTGTGTATAGCCAAGATGGCGGATCACCTTGACGACTGGACACCAAATACGACTAATTGATTCGATGCCTGTGGCGATCAAACACAAAATAATGAGTCATGACGTATATATAATCAGGATAAACACGTCGCGACGCCATGACACCGGTCACGTGACAGCAACGGAACAACAAATTTGAACGTCTGAAATGGTTGATTCCAGACAGTCCAATATTGGTTCAACGCATCCTCGCAAGCCAGGGCTGTTTGCCATGCAAAACTAGCCCTGACTGATCCCCTACGCGAAGTGCGGAAGTTAGCTGAGTCAAACTAGTAATTGACTTCGTCAGTCGCGACTGCATCACCCGTGAGAACAGCGCAAATACCCGCCCGAATTTGAAGACGGATAAACGACTTCTGGGAATCCCAATATATAATGACCCGTTCGCCCATTAGCACGAGCAGCTGAGCGGTATTGTGTATTCGAATAATTGCTTCTACTTCCTAAACATTGCATGTAACATGAGCCACGGTTTGTTTAAATTAGTTTTATTATGACCACGTGACCTGAGTAGATCTACTGATATAGTGAGCGATTTGATAGGCTGAACTTAAATTCTGAGTTTCGCAAAGCGATCAGCCAGGGGTACTGCTGGCTGGGACTGACGTAATCAGCAGCAGCGACCCCTGGCGCGGGAGGATGGATCAACGCAATAATGTCGCTTGTGCGCTAATAATATTGTTTATGCTGGAATGATTTACTGCTGTTTGCCATCTTAATTGTGACCTGGAATTCCCTTCAGAGCGAGTATCACCAGCAATGTGAGACAAAAACATGTCAGGAATGTTCTTGTGTGTAGTAGGGCTATATAATATATAACTATATATATATTTTAAGTGATGGAAGTTCATTCCAGATTCCGGGCGTAGCTACAGAAAAAGCGCGCTTGCCTGAGTTTAAAACTATAGGATTGGAACATTTGAAATAGCAAGAAACTAGCCGACTTCGGTGGGTGTTGTTGATAGAGCACAATTAAGAATATACAACCCTCCCTAAATTTGATTTGATCGGTAACAAGAAGCTTTGGGTGAATTAAAAGTAGAGATGGGAATGACGAAACACGTGGCAATTAAGCTGGTTTAGAGCATCTTGCGATGTGTGGGACACATTATTGTGTGAAGGGTTGATAAGAAATTGGTGAGGAGAACACGGATAACATAAGAGGATGTGTGTATGCGTCAGTGCGTACGTGCATGTGTATAGCAGGATAGTTCTCGAAAGGATATGAACGGATAGCCAAGAGTGGGACAGAATGACAAAATATTGCAACAGGTGAAGATTAAGACGACTTGTTGAGGGGGCGGAACAAACTATGGCACCCACGGTGATCCACCCCGAAAAGGACGAAGGTGGAAGACGAACTTAACAAGATTTAACAAGATTTAACAAGATTGCCACCCAGAGAATTAACTCTAGGTAGCAGGTGGACAAGGAAGCCCTTGGCTTATCGAGAGTCCGACCTTTTTATCTATGTGCATCCCGCCCGTCTGAGGTATGTGTCGATTTTATTTTTAAACATATTCACGCTACTAGCACCCACACAATCAGCAGGTAATTTGTTCCATTCATTTACAGTCCTTTGTGAAAATGAGAACTTTCTTATATCCAATCTACTCTGCTCCTTTGCTAATGCAAGATCATGTCCTCTAGTCCTTCTATCTTTCTTAACTGAGAAAAACAGATTTCTATCAATATTTTCATAACCCTTCAATATTTTAAACACTTCTATCTCATCTCCTCTCAATCTCCTGGTCTCTAGTGTTGTTAAACCGCCTTTTTTTAGGCGTATTTCATAACTAAGATCCCTCAGATTTGGTATCATTTTAGTTGCTCTCCTCTGCACTATTTCTAGCATATCTATGTCCTTCCTGCGATATGGCCTCCACGCTTGAATACAATATTCTAAATGAGGCCTAACTATTGTTTTGTACAGCGGTATTATTAGCTCTTTTTCCTTATACGTTGACCGGAAGTGTTTACAACTGTCTCTACGGTGATGGGATAATGAACTGGGATGGTGAGAAACGAGGCATCCTGGGCAGGTCTGCAACACCTGGAAGGTAATTTTGTAAACGTTGGAGTATATTACCAATTGTGTTTAGTGGTTAGTTGCAAATTATGAGTGCAGTTGGTGTTGCTTAAGTAGTAGGCCCTATAGATTAAGTAGTAGGCCCTATAGATTAAGTAGTAGGCCCTATAGATTAAGCTGTATTACATCCAGTTCGACAAAAACACATATTATTCATCACCCCTGGCTGCGGTTTACTCCCACTCCTAGTAAACATTGTTCTGAAGTGTCTCCTTCCTTCATTATTCCGAGCTCTGCCTCTCCAGCATCCACCTATGTTATGACAGCAAATGCAAGTTTTCTCCGCACGGTGACACATATGCCTTTTCGAGATCGGCAAATTCTTTCTAAATGACCTCCACTTAATGGTTATTTTTGTTTGATCGCAAACAATCCACCATAGGTCGATTCCTTTCCTAAATCCCAGCTGATTATCTCCGATTTTGCTCTCTACCAGACTCTATATGCCTCACCCTAGCATCCACAATCCTTTCCAGCAACTTCAGGGCTTGGCTCAGAATGTGATGCCTATGCATCTCCTTGGGTCATGGATGTCCTCTTTCCCCGTCCATGTCAGCACAATCACTCTTCTTCATCACTCAGCTGATATCTCTTTTGAAGTGAAGAAGCCTTGCCAGCCACCTGGCTCCCTCCCATATGTTCGTTTGCTTTCACAATTTCCACTGATGTTCATCCCAACAGCACTAACCCTTATTTTAGACGTTAACTGCTTCTTCTGCACGTATTTCTGTTTATTTACACGATAACTGGGTTCTTACATATTGCATTATATATAAACAAAAGCACTTTTCCTGTTCGCCTGTCATGCCACGTACGCCTGTACCCTCAGCATGTTGAGGCTAGGCGTGTCTTGGAAGAAGAACAGCCTTTCCAGTTTTCATCTTCTGTACAGGCTGGATTTGGGGCAGGGAGGAGCACCACCGAACATATCTTCAACCTCAGAATTCTCTGTAAGAAACACCTGCTACACAAGCAAAATATGAATCATGTCTTCATAGACTTCAAGAAAGCATTCGACAGGGTCTAGCACGCAGCCTTGTAGGCGACCATGAGTCTGTGCCAACCTTGTCATAGAACAGCTATATTGCAAAGCCACCAGCACAGTCCTCACCAATGGCAAAATAGGCGAGAGGTTCTGCAGAACAGTCGGAGTCAGACAAGGCTGTCTACACTCGCCCACTCTCTTCAACATCTTCCTCGAGCGAATAATCGATGCACTGAAAGATCATGTTGGAACAGTCAGGATAAGAGGCAGGACAATTACCAACCTACGTTTTGCAGACGATATTGATGGATTGGCGGGTGAACAACAAGAACTCACCAACTTTGTGGAGCATCTCGATGAATCGTCTGCAGTATTGGCATGGAGATCAGTGCCGAATAAACCAAGCTGATAACCAACAACTCCAATGGCATCAAGACAGAAACCAAAGCAAACGGCGTAAGCTTGCGTTATTTGAAATATTCGTGGGATGCTCCCCAAGTTCTAAGATACAAGCACACACGAGACATATCTATTTACAATCATCAATGGCTTGGTGTTTTGTGCATGAACTGCAAAGAAGACATATTAGACGAGAAAGAGGGTTCAGAGATAGGAATAACCCTCTTGATTCGTTAAACGATGATGAACAAGTTGAGCGTTATAGGTTTAGAAGAAATGACATATTACTGTGGCTGACCGACGAGTTTGGCGGAAAGGAGGACTGCCGCCCTCGATACAACTTATGGTGGCGTTGCGAATTTTCGCTTGTGGGGGCTTTCAAATTGATGTCGCCGATACATTCGGAATAACCAAACCAACAGTGTGCTGAATCGTGCACAGTGTGGCAAATATCGTAGGTGGACGGCTTGGTCATTACGTGTTCAGTACCATATGTGACAAAACACAAACAATGGCCGATGTGGTGGCGGGCCTCCTCCTGTCTTTGACGTTGGCCGCTTCGCCTTCGATGCGGCATTTGTCTGAAGTTCTACCCGTTTTATGTTCATCCATTTCTTCCGGACATATCCCGGTCTCCTTGTAGACATGCCACAAGCCGACATGGCCGTGGCAATTTCTATCCACACTCAAGTTTTCTATTTTTGAGTAACTTGACTGGGAAATCTTATCTGAAGCAAATGACAGTGCTGCTGGTATACCTCCAATAGCACTGTCTCCTCTCCGTCTGTAAAAATTTGCTTTACGCTGTCTATTTACTGCCGACTCTAACGCTACCGGTACTTTAGACATTTTCCCAGCGCCGTAACTTCGTAAGTATAGGGTTAGCAAAGCCAAAGGCAAGCGAGACGACAGACGCTGTGATTCGCGTCTTTCATAGTTTATTCAAATGTATAACAAGATTTAACAAGATTGCCATCCAGAGAATTAACTCTAGATGGCAGGTGGACAAGGAAGCCCTTTGGCTTATCGAAAGTCCAACCCTCTTATCTTCTGAGGTATGTGTCGGTTTTATTTTTAAACATATTCACACTACTAGCACCCCACAATCATCAGATAATCTGTTCCATTCATGTACAGTCCTTTGTGAAAATGAGAACTTTCTTACGTTTAATCTACACTGCTCCTTTACTAATGTAACTTCATGTCCTCTAGCCTTTCTATATTTCTTAGCTGAAAAGAACATATTTCTATCAATATTTTCATAACCATTCAATATTTTAAACACTTCTATCTGATCTCTCAATATCCTGGTCTCTAGTGTTGTTGTTTAAATGTGGCCGTATTCGTGCTAATTTCACTCTGTACAACTACATATACATTTTCTATGCAAAGCCCCACTTAGCAATAAAATATGCATTCGTTCTAAATTACAACATACAAACTTTTATGGCTCATTATTATTTCCTGCGTGCTTACTTTACTGCGGACGCAGGGATTCCCCATCGCAACGTAACTAGGTCAATTCTACGTCGTAAGTCACACCAGCTAGTTGCACTTAACTTCGACCAGTATAACGTTTAATTGTGCGTAAAGTTACGCCGCTTCATGAAACCGACTCCAGTATGCCATTATCACAGATGAGGGTTTCAACCAGAAGTACACAGACAACAGCAAAGCTGACAAAACTAAAAGCTATCTGGAACAACAACAAACTCTCACTCTGCTCTAAAAGTCAATGATGTCAGTATTCCTTTACGCTTGCAAAACATGGACCATTACAGCAGACCTGCAAAGAAGAATCCAGGAGATGAGATGCTACTGCAAAATTCTGCGAATCTCATACAAGGACCATAATCACCAACGAAGAAGTCCGCAACAGAATTAAACAAGCCATCGGGCCCTTTGAAGACCTTCTGACGACAGTCAAGAAACGAAAGCTCAAGTGGTATGGTCATGTTACTAGTTCAACCGACCTTGCAAAATCGATCCTGCAAGGCACTGTTGCAGGAAGAAGAAAGTGACGGAGACAGAGAAAGAGGTGGGAAGACAACATCCAGGAGTAGACTGGCTTGACCTTCGGCACCTCCCAGAGTCAGTGAGCGGCAGAAAATTGAAAGAGATGGCGGGAGCGTCAAGTCATCGGTGTTGCCACAACAACCGCCTGGTTATGGAAGAGTAAATGAGTGGGTGACTGAGTGAGTGAGCACTGCTCTCTCCACTTCTACTCTTGTTGTTATGTGCACCTTCCTCGGTGATACATTATAGCAAACGTATTCAACAATTCGTGCTCATTAACGTATTTATAAGACAGAAATAAAACTGTCCAAATAATATGTTGCTCTGCTGCCTTGCACGAGCGAAAGTGCATATCCTGTAACTGTGAAGTTTTCCTCCGTGTTGTTTTTGGTCGCCCTCATGCATATGAAAGCTATCTTACACAGATGGAATAAGGAATACGTTCACTTACTCCATTAAGGAAGACATTCGTTAGACTTACCTATGGCAAGTCATTTTTTAAAGTCGGTTTGCCCAGCTATTGTAAAATTCGAGGCCAGAATGTTCAGGCGTATTTATGTAAAAACTATCCACATGATGGCGCTACATACATGACGGATTTTGTTGCTGAAATTGGCCGGCTCGTTAACTATAGGTCAGTGCTTATGGGTGGTCAGCATCTTGGTCCCCAGGGCGACTGTTTGAACTGACGATTTTCCGGATATATGAACGTTGCTATTTTCTCCACATTATTTTTTATACATTTCAAAATGTTATCTTTAATTTTAAAAAGGTTGTGGTCACGTTATTATTAACAATACCTATTATCAAGTATTTGTTGAGTTAAGCTTGAGTAAAATATGTTTTCATGCCGACATGGAGTTCCGGATCTAGCATGCAGGTCTCTGGATTAACAACGTACAGTGGAACCTCACTAGTAATAAGATCACCTGCGAGACTGGGTAAAGGTGACCTGAATGACTGTTTTAGCGGGACTAATTTCCTATACTTTAATGTTACAAAAATAACTTGGGACTGTCCCAGGGTGACCTTAATTGTGAGGTGGCTGTATTATCAAGGTGACTGTAAAGCGAGGTGCCACTGTATAAATAGTTTGAAATTTTCAATTTTTGTGCAGCAATTATGTCTAGATATAGTCTTCCAGATTACTGGTGCCCGCAAGATTTGACTTGTCAAAACAACTCTGCGAGTGAGAACATTTTATTCTTCAGTAAACGTTTACAAGGAACCCACCTCACAAAATTAGCCACCAGGCCACGATGGCAATATAACATATTGTATGTGAATGCAATATCTCTTGCACATCTTCCTCTTGTGAAAACACCATAAACAAACCAAGATTGTATCTTAAATTAGCAAATATTCTTCAGCAAATTGTCTTAATCCCACAGTAATACAGTGGCATTTTTTTCTGAGTTGAGAGCAAAACTGCGATCGTGACTTAGTGCTTCCTGCGTTCCCAGATTCGGTCGTACATGTCAGCCCACCGAGAGTGAATGAAGTACTCCTCAGGCTTGACGTCGGGGAAGCGCTTGGCCAAGTTGTGGTAGCAGGGCTCCCCGTAGAGTGTGCCAGTCTCCCAGCCGGGCACGTCCTTCATCAACTCATTCTCCTCGTCTCGGTTCTTGCGCAGCTGCTTCAGGAATCTGAATGACGACAACACATGGTTGTTTTACGTGCACACTCATATGGACATGCCACAGCATAGTGAGTATTAAGTCGCAAAGTTATGAAATGGAGTTTTGTACGTTTTTGGATTCCACTGATCATAAGCTTTAAAATGGTCCTCATCTGTTGAAATATCTTTAGTACATATCTGATTTATTGCTAATATTTAAGCACATATCTTTGGCTCACATGCAGAATATGGACGTGCAACTTAATACATGTTTGCTGTGGAGGGTCAGATATGCTACAGATAACGGCAATCAATAAATATACACATAATTATCAGGGGCTAGTATCCTAGGGGGCTGCAATGGGTCCATATGTATCCCCACTGAGGTAAGACTTCTGCTTTGAGGAAGTAATTCCGTTTGGAGCGAAACAGCTGTGAATGAATAACAAATTTTTCAACATTATCCCAGGCATATGTACGTTTAAGAATATTGCGTCTTAGCACATTTGTAAGGCATAATAACGTTTGTATCAACACACACTGCGATATCGCTCATTTTACGTTCGCGATGTAATATAAATAAGCTTATGGTGATGTTGAATGATGGAACTAATGCACTGAGGTATCAAAGTTGGGCAAAACTCAAATAAAAATGGCGAAATCGATATGGGTCCGGATTCAACAAAAGTGCCAAAAATTGTGATGTAACATATTTATAGACATCCAATACTATCCCTCGACTGGGAAAATGTCCAACACTACCCACTTGACACCACAGTGTTCCAAGCAGAAAAACACAGCACATCACCCATTCTTTAGCAGAAAGCACAGGGAATGAGTGAGGAAGGACTGACCAAGAAGGCACGGAAAGCAGAAGAGGGTGCTAAAAGGAGAATCTGAGGAAGAACAACATTACGATACAGGGATGTTACACTACATTTCAATACACAACCCCAAAGAAGTCATAGTCACCAGTCATGAAGACAAAGGCTAACATCATAAAAATGGGCAAAGTGGCCCTCAAGTCCTTTGGACTAATACGTCTAAATGTGACCCAGGCTGACCAAATGAGTGATAAGTCGGAAAAATTGCAACATTGTTTTCTTACATCCTTGTAAAGGTTTGGTAGGGTGCTTTACACGGTTTCACAAAATATGACTGCTTCAAAAATTGGCAAAGTTATGGAGCATTGAACATGGTAGGGATCAAAAAGTGAAAATGAAGAAAACGGCTGTTGAAGTTTTACATTATATATGCAAATGGATTGCATGGAAATATTACATGCACAACATTCAAATGTGGCACACAGTATGTAATATGTATGTTATGTTGCAATGATACACTGGAAGTACAAATGTGCTGCTACAAAGACTGATCAAGTTATGCCAGATTATGTCTTCATGTGTAAAACTAAGAGGACAGATTAATTGAGAGCAAAAGGTAGACTCGCTGTTTGACACAGTTTAAAACTTACAGGCAACTGTCCAGTTTAATAGGGGTCTAGTGGCTTAATGCTGTCTGTTGACACAAGCTACTGCCAGTGACCAATTACACATTTGTCAGTTTCCATCAAACAACAGCAGGCAGAGAATCTTAGTGCCACAGCTGGGTGTAATACACAACCAGAGCCACCACTGATTACCAACTAAGACAATACACAACACTGTGAGTGACAGTGTCCAGAGTGAGGCCTAAGCAGTGTCCTCATTGCTGAATAGATCAATTAAACCTGCCAAGTGGGTGACATTCTGCACAAGTGTTTATTAATCCTTAGTGATTGTTCAGAACACCAGACTGACCACATACCTAAAAAAAGCGAATGTAATAGGTGAAGAACAGGCAGTGTTCAAATAGGGGTATTGGTTGAATTGTATTTGTTTTGACGCAAAAGGCTTTATTGTGCCTTCATCGATTATAAGAAAGCATTTGATTTAGTAGACCGGTCCTCCCTCTGGTCTAAGATAATTCCATGCGGTATTAATGGTATTGTGTTGAAAGTTGTATACAACATGTACAAAAATGCTAAATCATGTATAAATCAGGGCCAGGCTGTGTCAGCCTTCTTCTCATTTGATGTATAGGTATGACAAGGAGAAAACTTGTGTCCTTTGTTATTTGCTATTTACCTGAATCATTTTGAACACTGTTAGTCACAATTATAACGGACTTGACATGGCAGCTGGTGAAATTTATAACAACCTTAGGGATGATGATGTAGAAAATGTATGTTCTACTATATGCTGATGACACTAGAATGATTCAGTCAAAGACAGATTTCTTGCTTGTGTATAGCAGAACTATGTCAACTCTTCTAATGGTTGACATTTGGTTGTTTCAGGTGTCAACTATATTGTGAATCTGTAATTATTAGTCTATATTGATACAATTGATTTACACAGTACCATGTCTACACAAGGCATGGCAAGCATAAACAGAACAGTAAAATGCATTTGACATCAATAAAGTGTAGGATATTTCACTCTATAGTTGTCCAGAATATTAATTTTCTATGTTTGTCACCGACAGGTTTCTACAGACAATACATCACAGTCACACCATTTTATAATAATTAAATGAACACCAAAATAAACACAACTTGCAATTATAGAAAATCAATAGTTTTGAAGATAAAAAGTGTTAGGCAACTGTTCAGTCTAACAGGGGTCAAGTGTGTCTACTCTGCCTGGGCGCTGTGAACAATTAAAGATTAGTCAAGGTCTCAATGGAACAGTAGCACTAGGCTGCAGAGTTTATTCACGGTGTTGACTTTGTGGCACATTAAACAAAATCTACTGTTGGGGGGTGTCTACTCTGCCTGGGTGCTGTGACCAATTAAAGATTAGTCAAGGTCTCAATGGAACAGTAGCACTAGGCTGCAGAGTTTAGTCACACTGCTGACTTTGTGGCACATTAAAAAAAATCTACTGTTGGAGGGTGGTTTCAAGGGCCCTTCTCAAAACCACATCACTAGATAATGTAAAACTTTTGCACTTTGGGGGCCCCTTAGAATGATTCAATCAAATACAGATTTCTTGTATATAGTGGCAGCACCCTAAGATACATATATGCAAAATTTGAAAAAAAAAGTTGCGGAACAGTTTTTGAAAAAATAGGCCAAATGTTACATTTTTACCAGTTTTGGGGTCCTTGGAGGCCCTAGGGAGCCCTTAAAATGATTAAATCAAATACAGATTTCTCATGCTCGTGCATAGTGCCCTATGCACGAGCATAGTGCCCGTGCTCGTGCATAGTGCCCTAAGATATGTCTATGCAAAATAGAGAAAATGTTGCTGAACGGTTTCTGAGATACGGCAGCTTACGGCGGACGCAGAGTGATGGAAATAGTCCCTTGGACCTTCGGCCAAAGGACTAAAAAGGAACCTGAGTGGGTGATTGATATTTATACATCTGTGTGGGGTTGTGACGGTGTTCAAGGTAAATATGAATGCACTGGAACCCAGCATTACAAGATATGTGTATACTTACGCCCTATGACGCTCTGCCTCCAGTAGTGGCTCCAGGGCAATGCGAGCATCATTCATGTCAAGTTCATAGCGCCTAAAGAAATGCAACACAATATTTACATGAGCCAAGGAAGGTATTTTTTAAGACTGGACTCTGATCCGTTACATAGACCCTGCAGAATGTGGGTCAATAATACAATTTTTTTTATAAACAGTATTAAGACACAATGTCCTATACAGCAGTGTAACAAATATAATATGCTACCTTTTAAAATTACAGTTCACTACCAATATATTTCAACATACAAGAAAAACACCAACTCGAAAATAAAACATGTTCTTACAGTATAAAATTTGTGAATCAATATAAATCAATACCTTTTGTAATTTCTCTCAAAGTGATAGAGAAGCCACGCTGTGCCGGAAATTCCAAACACAAGTCCAAATGTGGAGTACCCTGCAAAGAATACAAACATGACAATATGCAAAACAAACATTATGAACAGGAATCATGTTATTTCAGCATACAATCACAATTAAGACGTAAATATACTGCGGCTGTTTGGAATTTACAGACTCGATAATTAATTCAATTAAAAAAGGTAATGGTAGGTAACTATTGTGATTACTGTTCGAAAACTCTTCAATCACACATACAGCAGTCTCTGCTGTCTATATAGCCAGGTGTTCATCTAGTTGAGTGAATTGGGGCAATGCAGACCGAACTATATTGACCAGGCTTTGCAGCAGGAGGATTTGGAACTGGGTTCCCTCAACTGGCCTGGTATCATGCCCCTCTCTACATGACTGATATAACACCTCAAGTCCCCTGAATGTAGACATGCACAGGTTAGAGAGCTCTACCTTGTATTACAGTTTAAGTCTTAATAATTTGTTGGAATACCTGACAGTTCTATGCTGCCAGGGTGCATGCTGTCCTCGTGGGTCTTTGAGTTTTACATCCCAAACAAAGAAGGGACCGACATTAATCAATGTGATCTCCGAGCCACGGGGGATACATAAAGTCCCCAATGTTGAGACCCAGGTTTTTATACCAAATATACCCCGTCTGCCTGGTCCAGGTTTTGAACTTAGAGAGCTGGCTTGCGCCATGGCAGGTGGTTCACTGGATCAAGTGGATAACTGGATGTGCTGATCACAACACCATCGCACTCCTAGACTTTGTTTGCACGTCACTCAGACGACAGACAATGTCAACAATATTAATACGTTTTCTTGGTTATTTTTTTAGATCAAGTCAGCTTGAAGGTACACTCCCCATATATATATATATACACACCAGAATTGTACAATTCTGGTATACCAGAAATGCACCTCTTGTCCAGACAGGCAACTAGAATTTGGACAAGCTAAGTCGGCATAGCACTTGGCCGATCAAATGTTTTGACGTTTTAACAGTAGGTTATTCTAATACCTTAAAAATGGGCCAAGAGGCCCTGAAGTCCTTTGAACTATATTGTGAGTTTGTAATTATTAATTGAATGGTTTTTTGGCGAATCGGAGTTACAGATCATTAAAGGTTATGAATCTTATGATGGAATTAAAATGTTGACATGTTTAGTGGAGACTATATGCATGCCAGTGAAGATACACCTAGAAATAAAATATTCGAGTAGATCGTTTTTAGAAGATAGTATATATTAGTTAATGTATTATTAAAAATACTGTATAATTTTATCCAAATTCTCTGCTATTTAGGCCGATTTCCAGTGGTTGTACTTGTAGAAACCTTGCAGGAGAGTTGGTGAGCTGCAATCTCGTATGTAGCACAGTTAAGGTCAGACACGGCAGGTAGATTGCATAATGGATTTCATTACATGATATCGACATGCTTGATCCATGATGAAAACTCACTTAGAGGTAGGTAATTGTCAGAGAAGTTAACTGTGCACACATTTTCTGTTCTCATTTTGTCCCTACCACCCCCCCCCCAGAATGGAAAGAAGAAAGAGATGAACTATGATAAAATGTTATTTGTTCACAAGGTACATATACATGGCATGCATTTTAACTTAAAAACAGCAGCAATTAATGACATTATACTGATTGAATTGGAGTGAGGTAATAGCTGCAACATGCATAGTAAAACATCTGAATGATATTCCTTATAATTTTTGCTAAATATGCTTTAACCTTTTCGAGTATACCTAAGTTATTTTATATATTAATTTATTCCTAAGTTATTTTATTTTAATCCTAGATCATATCTTTACATTGCATTGATAATTATGTCTATTGCTGTTTTAAAGTTTCTGCCAGTGCAGCAGGGATTCCCATTACACATTATCCTTACAGCCCACGCGGAGGCATTCTGTTTGACACTGGGACAATGGCAGGCAGTGAGACTTACAGTATAATCTAGTTGAAAACTTCTCGCATACCCCCGTTTTGGAACCGTTGATTAAAATGACAAAAAATTGGCAATTTCCTAAAAGGTCAGTACGCCTGTCCTGGTTTACCAGAACTGCACCATTCGTCAGTTCTGGCATACCAGAATTGTACCACTCGCCAGTTCTGCTTCTGGTACAACAGAATTGTTCATTTCTCGTACACAAGAATTGTACAATTCTGGTATATACCGGGAGTGCGCCTTAAAGCTGACTTGATCCACTTTTTCTCTACACTACAGTCGTAGAAAATGTCATAATGGTGGTTAATTGGGGCTTTAACAGTAGCCGTGTTCATAACGACATAAGCGTACTGTAGTGTAGTGTAACTCGTAAGCTGGTCAGGCAAGCTGAGCGATAATTGGTAGCTAATAGTTTTGATTTAATCAGATTGAACAAATAATGCATTATTATGCAAGGCATGCTGTTCACAACTAAAGCACGGTGTCTTCACCTGTTAACATCTACACAACCACCTGGCTAAGTACCCTACTGCAAATTCACACATTTGTGTTCGCTTTGCGCATTGGCCATTGCTCCCTCAGACTCGAGTCAATGTCAAACCCAATGCCACAGCAACCGAGCATTTCATTTGCACAATCTGTGCTGCATTTGTTATATATTTGCACGCACAAATCACTATAATTTTACGTACCACCGAGGCCGCGGCGCGGTATCTTTTGGGCCCAATCAACAGGGCCATAACCACCCGGAGGCGGCATATCTTGCCTGAATTTCATCCCCGGCATTTTTATGTTCGCCTCCGTGCGAGACTTAACGCCGCCAGACGGCGCAAAATACAACTACTCAGTAGGTCGGTGTGGTTTAGGTTTTTATTTATTATGTAGGCGAATGTGTGGAGCTTGAATGGTTATCTAGAAACGTGCCGTTTTAATATAAACACCCACGGTTACAAATACATAAAATAATAAATGGTTTTATGTCCTGAACACATTCTATGAAGGCAGATGTTGACAAGACTGTTTCCCGTTCCCACAGTGTGGCGCCACCGAAGTGGATTTCACTATGCTTCCACTTCACTTCGGGATGAACTTAATTGAGTTAGTTTTGAATTAGCAACCATTTACGATGCGTTTCGTAGGATTCCAGGAACGTGTATTGGTTGCTGTCTTTCTTGTCCCTGAAGTAGGAGGTGAGGCTGAGGTCAATACTGGTCCATGATTTGTTTTTTTGTTCCTCCGCCACCTCCCTTAGGCTTAGGTTAGCAACGAATTGTATAGAATATTCTATATTTAAGAATGTTGTTGATGGCTGACGATATCCTGCGAAATATTGTGTAGTATTGAACTTCTATTAAAGTCTATGGATGTATTTATAAATTGAAGTGATGTAACATAATTTATAGCAACACCTACATCGGAACACACACGCAGGCACGTTCGTTCGCCCGCCTGCATGCACACACCATACACGCACGCACGCGCACACACAGGCGACAGTGAATGGCTGGCGCCCACTTGTTATGTGTCGCTGATTGCCTTGCCGCTGTGTGCTACAAGTCGGTCGGACGACGGGTCGACACAGAGGACGAGTCACTGGGTCGACAATCAACTTGCCTGTCTGTTGTTCGAGACTGACGTCTTCAGACGGTCAAGTGCATTTAGTGGCGTAATTGGTGACTCAGCGTAACACTAATTGGTTAATTGCCCGTGTATTCATTAGCAGTGAACATCGACATCGCAAAGAAAGACGGACGGACGGACGGACAGGCACAGACAGATAGAGATGCAGGCGCAGTCATATTTTCACTGTTGTTTGATTATTCTCTTTAACATATTTATACCATTATTACCTCTTTAGCCACTAACGTTAATTATAACACTACGTTCTCTGTTCCGTTCCCACGGGTGATGATTATTATATTAGTTATTAAATTGCATGCCCACGCTAAATCTTCGGACGCCGTCCTTTCATCGTTCATGATTGTGCTTAACGATTATTGTTTGTTGCGCCTCTGACCCAGGCTGCTGTGGATATAGGGGGGTATTAGGCGCACGACTATTAGTTTATTATTACTAGTATGTGTCCTATCCCAATTATTAGTATACATTTCGATTACCAATATTCAAATTGTGAACAATGTTTCTGGGTTATTTAAACTCATTTGGGCGGGCAGTACATTTCTTGTATTAAAGGTGACATGAACAGGATATATGGGCTGTCACATATTCTGGCTCAGTACTTTTCCAAGCGGCAATCAAGCACACTATTTCATTCAGGATTCCAATCGGAAATCGGCCAGATAGGCTGATTTTTACACAATAAATTGCGTGTATATATTAGCTGAGGAACCTGTCAGGTATTTCACCTGTCTAATAGCACCATGTTAGTGTGTTATTTACTTGGTTAAAATATACATTTATGTTCATGTCACCTTTAAGAGCATTAAGATAAATGAAGACCCAACAAAATGGGTTTCAGGAAATGTGATATATCATCATTATATTGTTTTTACTAGACTAATATATATATAATATACATAAATATATCAAGCTATAATTGTTATGATTATACGTGACTGGCTGAATAAATAAAAAAACAAGGAATGTTAAACGAACGGCTGCGATTAGTGTTACACAAAATGGTGTATTTCACATTCACTAGACCTATTCGTTGTTGGGAATTTCCAAAGCAATACTAGGCCCACGCTGTCTGCACAAAACAAGATACAGTCTAAAAAATAAACGACGCTAAAGACGACTCATGCCTGCGGTCGTGCAGTGTTTTTGTTGGTGCCAATGTTGACGTGAACGTTAAGAGCTGCCGGGAAGGGCGTCGAAAGTCGTGTCTGTCGATTTCAAACAATCTGTTGTTGTCTGTCGGTGTAGAACAGTAAAGTGACCACATAGTAGACACGCACATACACACGCGCACACATACACACACAAGCACATACACAAACTTACACACGCGCACACAGACACACATATACAGTATACACACCACACACACACTCTCCACATCACATACCTGCACACACACACCCATGTATACATTTTATAGTACATCCTGCTGGCATTGACAAATTTGTGTTTAAATTTGTCTGTGTTTATTCTTCTGACCAGTGACGTCATGTTTACCAACTGGCGGTGCATGTCAGGAAATACAACGCAAATTATTTAGAATTTGTCGTACTTATTTTGATATGCTATGCTTTTCTAGCGGGCCTTTCTCCTACTTGAGAGAATTGAATGGTGAACAAATCTTCAGCTGGCGTCACCGCAATGATGATAACTAATGCCCTTGGCTAGTAATAGCACGGGTGTAAGCTATAGTTAAACATGTGACCTATTTAAAGGTTCTTGGTTTTTAATACGTTCTTTTCATAATTTTTTCTAAATTGTGTATATATATATATATTACACACCTTTAAATAACAATAACAAGAGGGTTCCAGTTTTATATTGACCTTCTCTACAAAACACATTTTATAAAACACAATTTCGTGATATAATATAAAGCTTTGTTACACTATTTGAGTGAGTTTCACGAAAAAAAGTTGTGCAAAACTGGTTTAAAATGCCTCCATTTGTGGGTCGACGTTTTGAGACCCAGCATGAGTCATGACACCCTGGAACAACGAATGGGTGTCCGAGTAACGTAGACAGGCAATTGGACTATTTGGCCTGTTTAGTCATCGGTCGAACGCCACGTGTACCGGCGCTTTTGTGTTGCAGAATAAAATGACATCCTGTGTTCAGCACCCGACGTTTACGACGTACTTATTACATTGTCCGACGTAAATGTGTTTTCGGGAACAGAGACGACTTCTGCATCCAATTAATCACTCACACAAGTAGATGTATTTCCCCAAACAAAACGAGTTCTGTCTGGATATTACACGAACAAAAACGGACGAAACACTGTCTTTTACAAACGTGTCCATGTTATGGTTTACTATTGTCTAAGAACACCTCCCGAGAATGGTAGGTTATGTTTTCATGAAGCCCGAACACACGCGCGCTTTTGTTGATATAAAGAGAGAGAAAGATAAATAGCTGTGTCTTATGCAATAAATGAACATTAGAATAAATTGATTTTAGTTGTCATGATTTATCAAACACAAGACAAAAACAATGAATGATAACTGTCAATCCTGGCATCAACTGCGTTGCCCATCTATATATTTGTGTATACACACACGCACGCACACGCAGTAGGCTGAGATTGCGATGGGGGCGTACGCAACCCACCCTCTCCCGCTCCGTAGGGGAGAGTAGAGATGTCCTTGAATTAAGACGTCCGATGGCGATGAATTCTTAATACAGTTCCCCACGACACCGCGAAAAATGTTTTCGGGCAGAAAAATGCACCCCGCCCCAAATCAGTGTGCGCGTGCGTGTGTGCGTGTGTGCGTGTGTGTATGTTTGCACTGTGTATGTGTGCACGTGCGTATGTCTTGTATGTATACACAATCACATACACGCATGCACACATAAACATGCATGCACGCATGAATGGATGCATACACACACACAACCTCGAGGCTCTCCCAAAAAACCTCCAATTGTACATCATTGAGCCTTTAACGAAACTCAAATTGTACCCTCTTTGAGGCCCAACAAAAATCACAACTACACTCACCTTCACACCCATCACAACGTCAAAAGGCACCCCTTCCGTAAATATCGGGATGGCTAATCCTATCTCCAGTCCCTCCACCAAAATTTGCCCCCCTTCCGGTTCCTTTTTTTAATCAGGCAGCTTCCTTTAAAGTTAAACAATTATTAGTTGGGTTACAAAAATATAGTTTAAAGTCAAGTGGCACTCAAGTCACGAACACTCTCGAACAGAACCAGGGCACGGTAATGATAATTTCAAACCACGAGCCGTTTCTAACCACATACAACGCGCGCCCAACGGTTGGCCTAATAGTGCGGAGTGACACCCCCGCGCATGGCCGTGTCACTAGCACACTCATACAAACACTCGTAGAGAGCGCGCTGAGAGCGGCCGACGTCTCTCGCCGTTCAAGCTCAGTTTTGCAGCCGCCGGCGCCGTCAACATGGGAGGTTGCTGTGGTAAAGGCGCTGCTCCGAACGACGGCGACAAAACACCCTACAGACCGACAGAGAAACCGGCGCCGAAGGCCGAGCCAGCGCCGGTGAAGGAACCCGCGTCGCCGCCGCCGACGACGGAGCCGACTGACGCGGCGACAACGGAAGGACCGCCGCCGAACGACCAGGTGCAAGCCGCCAAGCAGGTGAGTGCGATCGTGTCTCGGCAAGGACACGCACGTGAATGAATGTCTGGTTTTGTGGGCGACTTACGGTGGCCTTTGGTCTACATTGGGACAGGCTGTCACACCTCGACCCACGTCGTTCCGTGGCGATGTACCAGACTGACGGTTAGGTTTGTTGACCGGCGTCGCTGCAGTTTGAATCGCTGTGACGCCGAACGACCGCAGTCTCGCACAGAGAGCGTGGGCGGGGATTGTTTTTGTTGAGTGTCAGGCGGAAAGGGGCAGACTCACTGAACTGACCATGATTGCGGTAGCCTCGGGGATACTGGTCGCCAGTTTATGATCCAGGCCTGCTACGACACTGTATTGTGGAAAATCCGAAAAGTCGTCCCCTTTACGATGTATGGTAAAACTAGTAGTCGACTACATGTGCCGATGTGGTGTCAAATTACTTTGTTTATCGCAAGTTGCCTGAAACCACTGATTACAAAACCACATCTTAATGAGGACAGAGACACTGGCCCTATTAGATCGTAGGTATGCCCTAGGTCCTAATTAACAGGTCGTCTAAATTAGGCCTCGATAAAATGAACGCGTGTATTTGTTAAGACTAGGGTTAGGCTGGCGCCGTAAATCTATAATGTATCCGTAACCAGGACGGGGTAACGTTGTTTTTATACGTCACTGAGGTCACTAACATAGGCACAGCGCACTGTCTTTTGTTGGATGCATTATGACATGAGAGCCAGGAGCAGCCTTTGGCGATTTAATCTGAAAAGAGAAAAAAATGCAAGACAAAAGGCAACAGCACCTTATCAGTCGGGTCAATTCAGTCTGCGATATCGGCTGTCACGAAGTCAACGCCGACTCCAACTGTGAGCACTGTGTTTTGAGAACAGTTTCAGCGAATACTTACTTCTATAGACCGACTTGAGCATGCTTCGATAGGCACCACTGACAACGTGAACCATGAGTGTTGGCGCTGGACCGGTTTGTCGTCGGTAGTACAGCGCAGTTGTCACGGATGTCCCATATTGATTGCGCTCAACCTGGAATTAGTAGACCCTGAACGACAGTCTAGCCGTTCTCGCATGCGGGCTTCCTGTAGTTAGTGAATTGGTGGGATATGATGGCCGATGACTGATTCTGCTTACTTTTTTATATTGTCTGTTGCCCCATTGATATCCAACAAAACGTACTCCAGCTACGTTCTGTTTTTGGAGTGCGTGCGTGCGTGCGTGCGTGCGTGCGTGCGTGCGTGCGTGCGTGCTTGGCACACCAGGCTCAGGGAAGAGGACTTGGATGACACCAGTCGAGATCAACACACGTTTGGTGGACCCTAAATGTACGACCATCGCAGTTGGGTTTTTAATTACTAACTTATCACTAATGAAGTCCGGAATCAAGTAGGCACACAAAACTATACACCTTAGTTAGTAAATAATGAACTGCTACCAGATTTCGTCCTGTGATATCGGATAACAGAGATATCTATTCACACTCAGCGTGGCTGCCACACTTACCTACGACATGTCGTAACACATAACACTCTGAATGATTTACAGTACTCGGCTTGGCTACACTACCTGTACACGCAATATTGCCGGAGTGTGCACTGACCTAGATTGCGTAGTGTCGTGTCACCGCCTCACACACTGGTAGCAGAGGCAATGAAGCGAGTAGAGGCGCTCCCGTGGACCCCGAATACCCACCCACGCACATCTAACCAATATCCGGTGCTCGGAATAAACTATAACGGCAAGCTGGCAGCACGATAACATAAATGACTAGCTTCGGAAGATCACAAAATGTTATTAATGTTACTAATACTACTTATATAAGCACGTCTGTATAATACAGGCTAACAACGTTTGCAGGTTTATAATTTTGTTTTGTAATTATTGACGTAGGACACTCTTTCTCTGCAAATTTAGACAATTGTCATTAAAAGTTGGGTGGACTAAAATACTAAAGAGAACTTAATTTTGCAAGCCAATTAGTTATGGTAAACTATAGTCTACAAGTTTGCCCTCTTCGTCTCCTGGCAATAGTAAAATGTTACATTTAAGCAAACTGGGAAATATGTCTCCGAGTCACTTCTGGAGCCTGTTGCGAATTCATCCGTGATTTGATGAAGACACTTAAATACGGGTCATCCCGCAATGTTTCCTAACCTCTATCCGCACCCCTGATGCCCAATAGAAACTAATATGGAAATTTGTTAATTCGAATCACATGTCATAGCGTGACGTCGTTCGGGAGAAGTCATAGGGGAGCGTTGTTGCTCCCTGAGTCAAGGGACGCTATAACGGGAACAACAATTGCGCTCGTTCCCAAAGCGTCACAAATGGCTCCACACGGCGACCAAAAAACCGAGCGGTTCTGGGGAAAAACTCGGCATAAATCACATCGTACGAACGCGGGACGGAGGGAGATCGACAGGTGGCAGGGAGGTCGATCCTGTTCCGATGCGGGTAGCTCGCGTCTACACCCCCTTGACATTGGGTCTCGTGTGTGCACGCCAACACTCGTACACGGTCCGTAACAGACTTGTTGATCGCTCTTCTCTTTCTCCCGGGGTGACGTTAACCTCAATGCTGGACCTCTTTTTCCCGTCATTGCTCATGTACTTCCGTTTCAAATACCCGTCTCCGCTCCTCCCGCCCCGATCTCTTGCTCTTCTCCACGCTTCTTCCAATCCGGCTCCAAGTCTCCACGTACAGTCCTTCCATTTCAGTGGTCGTATCTCCTTCTCCCTTCTACTTTGAGTTCATCTGCTTTTATTCGCTAACTTGCACCAACAACAAATACATTGCATTTTATTATTTCAAATACAATTTGTTTTACATTTGATCAACTACAAATACGCTTGTTTAATTTCAAATACACAAGGTTCAAGTTATATGCGTTGATAAGTAGTTTATGTTAAGTATTTATGCATTTACCAAGACCCTAAAATGTGCAAGTTTAAGCAGGTCAAATACATTACATTTGTGAATATAGTAAAATCTAGAAATAATCACTCATGGTGTATTTGACCCTAAAGATATTTAATAATAATAATAAGATAAGTTCTATTGCGTCTAAATCCTTGGAAACCAAGCTCAGAGGTGCATCTAAACAATAGGATTGGTCAATCTCAAAATCCATAAGCAGTATTCCATTTGTCAACAGATGGGTCAAGACGCTAGGGAGCTATGGTGGATAAGCAAGGTTGTAAAGATAAGTTTTTTAATGAAGACGGAATTTTGTAATATTTTCAACTGATCGAACACTAATAATATTTACGCATTTTACCCCACCTCTGGTTCGGAACGTTACACATCGGTTGATGGAATTCTTTCGCCGCTGTGCCGCCGTAACTTCAGCTTCTCCGCTGTCTCGGCTCATGACATCTGAACAACGGGACAGTGCTGTTGGGAATTTTAATTTTTTACGTTGCGCCGCTTCTGTCAATTTACCTTCTCCAGCTTCTCGCAGCTGTCTCCGCTGAAATGATCACATCCTAAAAACGGGGGGGGGGGGGGGGGGGGGGGAGTCTTTGGAAAACAATTTCGCCTACCGCGCCGCCTATTACTGGGGGGGGGGGTGCAGAAAACAATATGTCTGCCCTCCAATTGCACACACCTTTCACACTACAAAACTACACATTAATCGTCTCATAAAATTTACATTTCCACCCGCCATTGATGCTCGCCACAAAAAATAAATATTCACGCTCACATTTAATGGGGGTCAGAACCATATGTCTGCCCCCCCCCCCGGAGAAATTCCAGGGGGTAGCTGCCCCCCTTTTCCTGCGTCGATGGCTGGGTGCCAATGCGTTCACCTCTGGTGGTGGTCATTCGCATTGATATTTGGAGAGCCCCGTCTAAACTGAGCCAAACGCTGTATAAAAACCCCACTCAACAACTCAACCGTGAACCGTCGGCTTGTAACACGTGCTATGTAATGCCAGGTCACGTCAAGATACGAGATAAGTGCGCAGATAACATGATTATCTAGCGTGATATATGTGCCGATAAAACTGGTTCCTTAGCGCGACCCCCGTATCAAGAATGATACTGTTAGGATCGTACCGGCGAATAGCCGTAGACTCTCAGCACCCCGGGGTCACATGGGGTCACGCGGCGGAGATGAAGAAGGTATTCTCTGGCTGCTTTCGTCGGTTCCGGATAAGCTTATCAACGCCTTGGGGAGCGATCGAAGGCCGCGATACGGGACACGTTGATGGTGTCCCTTGAGCTCCGCACTGTCCCAGAACACCATGCGACTGGATGTATTACGGACATCGCTATGTGAAGTAGTCAATACACATATTTTGGTGTGTTTATATGACTGCATCCTCCCGTTCTCTCTGACAGACATACTGAAGAGTGTGTCCCTTTTGTTTTCTGAGAATTTTACCTGTCGGCTGCTTTCTCGGTACTTTCTTTCACTTTCTCCAACATTTGCTGGACGACACTGGTTTGCTCACGCCCGTTGGTTTACAAGGTCGCGTTGAAACTCCATAAACAGCACTTTAATCGATGTAAATATTTTCATTTTCCCAACATTGAACGTCCTTACTTCAGCATCACGTTATTAAATATTGTCGTGTGCAGAAATATGCAACGTTGTATTGTAAAGTAAACAACGTCGACTTGTCAACACCTGCCATGCAAATAAAACACAAGAATGACAGCGAACTACACCTGGCTCCCGTGAATCAATACATTCCCGGGAACTAGACAAATATAGGACACACGCTGGTGCACTATAAGGGAACTACAACAGAGTGAAAGTATTATTGCCGTCCCGTCGTCAACTAGGAAGGTCGACTTGTGTGTTCTAGCTTCTCCCAGGTTGCCTCGACAGTTATCTCCACGTTGCTGTTTTGGCGTCGTCACGCAGATCCCCGGAAACAAAAATCGGCACATTCCTCGTCGCTGACACTGTATGACGTTATAATGCCTACGTGTTTAATGACGACGCCGTATTGTCTGTTGTTGATTGGACGTAACCACATAGGGAGAATACATCCGTTATGCAATGCGAATCCTACGTTCGTGCGAATTCCGCACGTCGGCAATGCATACAGCTGGTTTCATATGGCATGTACATAAGAAAGCGCATACAATCATATTATGCGTTGATAGTTTGTGCTGTGGAAAGAATAGATGTAGTTTATTACTATGCGTCATCCGAAATGCACGCGCATCACTGTCGCAGAGCAGGCCTTTTTCAGAATAACAGTCGTGTTTCCGGTTGCATGCTCTCATATGTCCGCGTAGGTAGGAATGATTTATGTGTGTTATAATAATTTCTGGCGTCATAAGAACTCTTAGGGTCAGCTACATTTAACGCCATCGTTATCACGGCAGTCGCGGTCAATTCGTTCCACTCGGACTCACGCTCAACTCTCAGATGTTGCCTCATTCACCCAGGGCTCTCGGTCGTCCATCGCCACCTGTATCTCAGGTACATTCTCTGGCTTCGTGTCCTCTTTAAGGAGTTGTACGAATGTCTCATTTCTTGAGCCAGCCATTCCATGTGTCGGCTCCCAGAATAGAACTTCTACACGTTCTTCCTTTGTGATGGTGATATTGTCCTGATGATCTCGGTCTTCGTTCGCGGATTTTTATTGAAACTTTTAGAAGGTTACGCGACCTCGTTGGGTGTCTGGCTTTGCCAACTTATATTCAGAGCCGCTCTGAGAAGTCTTGTGTAACATTTTGCAGCGTAAGCGGAAATGCAAATCATTTAAATATTAGTATTGTGTGACAATTTATACAGTCGCAACGTCGACGCATTGCGAGGAGACCGTACAATAGTTACGTATATCGTACACCCCCGGGTAATAACTGGACGTCGCTGACACATGACCACAGAGGGAACAGTGACCGTGTTGGTAGATGACCATTATTATTTACGAGGCTGGCCCCTGGCCACACGCGAAAGGTCTGCGCTCACCTACGAGTACGGAACCAACTATCTACTCGCCGCCGGTGTATTCTCACGCTCGAAATGGACTGGCGATTGTGTGGTGACTGGCCATTGGCCAGTGACGCTTGATCCGTATCACACAAATAAGTGTATTTAATCACCGCGTGAGTGTATGACCGGATTCAGCCTGTATACAATTGTAACTTTCATCGATAAATATTAATAATATTCCTATTTTACCATAAGAGTTGTACACCGTAATTAATTAGAACATGGTCGTAAGTAGTAACCACAATTTGTTTTGCCGTTTATGATACTTACAACTTGCTGTGGACTCCTTTAAAATGTGTCCGACTATGTTCGTTACACTGCCGCAGTATGTCATAATGTGTTACCTATCCTCTTCGGGCCTTGTGGCCCATAAGGCTGCTGTGCGAATGAAACTGGAGGACCAGTGTCAGGACCAGCGTCTTCCCAGATGGCCGACGCACCGAGGAGAACAATAACAAACGACACTTTAACACCTGTGTGATGTTCGCGAGATAACAATTCCATTGTCCTTAAATATATGCTAATTAAAAAAAATTGGAACAAAACTCAGAAAGAGGCGACCGTCTCAAAGCCGCTGGCATTTATTTCGGGTCAGTGACGTTTTTAGGATCTCACGGCTGGCAAATCGGAGGCTAACGTTTCTCACCATTATATTTCCATGTTAAATAATGTTGCAACTTGTTATACAGGAATCATTAAAAAAACAAGACATTAATTTGCCCTATCCTTATAAATACGCCACTGCATGTCTTCTGAGACAAGGGCAGCCAGGATTAATAACTCTGTTGACGGACAGCATCCACGAGCGGCAGGATGATCGTTGACCGTGGCCGTCTTTAGTTACTGCAATGAGGAGATGATTCCTGATGCTGAATGCAGCTGTACAGAGAAATCGATTCCTCTGACATTAAACATGTTGCGATTAATCATATACACCCCCACGAGTCAGCTTAAACAGTATCATGTGCAAAGAAAAAACTTATACGGTATGTAGTTGTTTACAAGCGTGTCACCTTGTCACTCGGGTCATTTCATTTTGCGATATCGGTGCTAACGAAATCAATGTCGACTCCAATTGTGAGCACTACGTTTTGAGAACGGCGTCAACGAATACTTATTTCTATGGACCGATTTTTACGAGCAGTCTGTCTTGAGAAAGATTTATGCGAATACTTACTTCTATAGACCGACTGAAGCATACCACCAGGCTTAATGAAGTGTCGTTGGTAGTCAACTGCGCCGAGTGTCGCACCGGTGTGTCGTCAGAGGAGCTGTGAAGAAAGGGTGTCACACCTTGATTGCGCTCAACCCGACAATTCTATACGGCAATCAACTCTTCAAACAATCCGTCAAGCTGATTCTTCAACTGAAGGTAGTGAAAAAAGACGAGATAAACCGGTCAAATTGTGGAAGATATACGTGTACAACAATAGGTTTTGCACAACCGTTTTGCGAATCTGAACACCATGGACAGAGATAGTGAACTGTTCTTCACCATCGCCCATGGTGGATCTTACTGATAACTGTGACGATGTACTTTGGCCTAGTTATCAACCAATGGGGTGCATTGTCTCGTGTGAACCATATCTGCAGGTTGCGGATCAATAGTGGCTAATATAATCAATAATAAGGCAGTTGCCGTATCCCACTTCGGTTTTCGATTATATTAAATATAAATCGTTTCTTGGCTGCTCACCAGGCATTGATATAGATGAATCTACGGGCGATTTCACGTGCAGTAGTCAATATTCGCTCGCTATGAAATCGATGCATATCTACAGGTACACAGTAGTTAGGAGCAGTGGTCCAGTGGAACCCGACTATCGATCGAGGGGACGGACGGTTCGATTCCACCGGCTGCCATTTTGTTTACCCTTCGCAAAGAGACAGCAATACATGCAGATCCTTCCTACGTGGCGTCTACACCAGAGGAAGTACAAATCCAACATGGGGAAATGGAAAAAATATCATGGACTCATAAAGTGGTGGTGCCCACACATCTGTATCAGCCACGTGTTATTTGGCTTCACATATAATATGACACAGACTAGAATATTGTTGAACTGGGTACATACACACATTCACACCATGCATGCATGGCGGATTAAAGGGAAAGAGACCACCACTTTATGAGTCCACGATATTTTTGTTTCCATTTCCCCATGTTGGATTTGTACTTCCTCTGGTGTAGACGCCACGTAGGAAGGATCTGCAGGTATTGCTGTCTCTTTGCGAAGGGTAAACAAAATGGCAGCCGGCACATTAGTTGCAACGTGGCTGAATGCTTCCCGGGTAAGTTAAGATGGTGATCAATTGAACAGGTCTGCCAGGAAGTAAAGTGTAAAGCGTTGTGAGCAGGGAAGGATCTTACGTCAGCCCGCGAGTCTCTCGTCCGGTGTAAGTCCCGTCACAGTCGATAGCTGTCATAGAGGCAGTCAGAGAGGCAGTCAGAGTGTTAGGCCTCACATTACTTTTTGTGTTTCCGGTTACATGCTGTCAAACTTAGGGTTTGTATAGAGTTCCGGGAGGGGGCATTTTAGGGTAAGTTTTCTTGGTACGTTCTGTTGTTGTGAAGATGTCTTTATGCATAATTTCGTCAGACCACGCAGTATGATAAACAATATTTCCGGTATTTTGACATCCGGGACAAAGATGATGTTATTAATTGTACTTGGATTTATACAGTCGCAATTAAATTATGTATTTTCCTTGTCTTATTCAATATATTCCAAAGTCGGTTACCTTTAGTTGGCTTAACAGGGTCAGGCGGGTAACCGGAAACAGAACTATTATTCCCAAAGGCCTTAACGAACATGGCTTGTTCCGCAGCGAGTACGCAGCTTGTGACCAGATGGTGTAGGCGAATGGTGGAGTCTGACGCAGGGGATTCTTGCACCTGCGGCTGGTGGATATGAATCACACGAAGAGTGCGCTGGCATCTGCTGCGGTGTCGTCCTGTGGGAGATGTGTACGGGTCCGCCAGAAAAGGATTGCAAGTTCGGGGCTGAAAATTTTTATGATTTGTGAGATATGCGCGCGCGTGTAGGCCGGCGGGCGGGCGTACGTGCGCGCGTATGTGTGTGCGTGTGGGTATGTGTGTGTGCGTGTGTGTTCGTGCGAGCGTGGTGCGCCTCAGTCTACGGTCCTAATTCCTACAAACAAGTCATGACACTACCCGTTGGAATAAGGTATACAACGTGGACCCTTCTCATCGACGTCTACTTATGCGTCGGCAGTGTTAGGATGATCTGTCTCTGTTGCTACCCTTCTCCCTCTTCGTGTTTGCAACGAATACCACAGTCGCAGTGTTACAATTATGTTTACATACATCCGCCCAATATAGATCAACACGAAACAGATATAGCCGCATCTACATGTACATTACATCGAGTCTGTTATTGACTATAGGATTAACGTAAAATGAGCTTACGTGCCCTTGACACGCAAGAGAGTGTGCGATTACAAAATGACGGTCACGGAATGCCAGATGGTGTCGACACACCAATCGACCGGCGACGGAGAGCGGGAGATGGGTTGGTGGATGGAAGAAGGGAAACAAAATCGAGGCCAACCTCACCCCGGACTACAGGGCCAAGAAGTAGCTCAATATACATTTGCATGATTCGCTATATATTTAAAATTATGCAAACATACGTTGGATTCGGGAAAGCGGGTTGCCAATATCGTGCCTGGTAAAGCATCACTATGCCAGGTCGTGAAAATTGAGATGCCCAAAGGAAGCACATCCTTATTGCAATATGCGTTAGTCACAACATGGAATCTGTGTCACATTAAAATAGTTCTTGAGCTTGTACAAAAAACATTGTCTGAGTCACTGGATCAATCGGGGGTTTGCGGGAGTCTGTGGTGTGACTAGAGGGGGATTTGTGGCCACCAGGCCAGGTGAAGAGAGACGGGTTCTGCTGATAATCAATTACCCTTCCACCCTCTCGAATAATCTAATCAGAGTGCCTTTTTTCATTGCGCACGCAGCCGCTGATGATCGTACATTCGTTTAGTTGTTGCATACGTTACACTCGGTTGTGGTTGTGTGTTCGTGTAGTGGCGTACGTTACACTCGGTTGTGGATGTGTGTTCGTGTAGTGGCGTACGTTACACTCGGTTGTGGTTGTGTGTTCGTGTAGTGGTGTACGTTACACTCGGTTGTGGCTGTGTGTTCGTGTAGTGGTGTACGGTACACTCGGTTGTGGTTGTGTGTTCGTGTAGCGGTGTACGTTCGTGTATATTTGGGTATGTATCTTAAATTAGGATCTATCATTCGTAATTGTTAGAAATAATCACAAGACGGGGACAAATCGTTCGTGTGTAAGATTGTAATTGATTAGGGCTATGGTTAGGACAGGTATGTTGTAACTGATTAGGGCTATGGTTAGGACAGGTATGTTGTAACTGATTAGGGCTATGATTAGGACAGGTATGTTGTAACTGATTAGGGCTATGGTTAGGACAGGTATGTTGTAATTGATTAGGGCTATGGTTAGGACAGGTATGTTGTAATTGATTAGGGCTATGGTTAGGACAGGTATGTTGTAATTGATTAGGGACATGGTTAGGACAGGTATGTTGTAATTGGTTAGGGCTATGGTTAGGGCAGGTACGTTGTAATTGATTAAGGCTATGGTTAGGACAGGTATGTTGTAACTGATTAGGGCTATGGTTAGGACAGGTATGTTGTAACTGATTAGGGCTATGGTTAGGACAGGTATGTTGTAACTGATTAGGGCTATGATTAGGACAGGTATGTTGTAACTGATTAGGGCTATGGTTAGGACAGGTATGTTGTAATTGATTAGGGCTATGGTTAGGACAGGTATGTTGTAATTGATTAGGGCTATGGTTAGGACAGGTATGTTGTAATTGATTAGGGCCATGGTTAGGACAGGTATGTTGTAATTGGTTAGGGCTATGGTTAGGACAGGTATGTTGTAATTGGTTAGGGCTATGGTTAGGGCAGGTACGTTGTAATTGATTAAGGCTATGGTTAGGACAGGTATGTTGTAACTGATTAGGGCTATGGTTAGGACAGGTATGTTGTAATTGATTAGGGCTATGGTTAGGACAGGTATGTTATAATTGATTATGGTTAGGACAGGTATGTTGTAATTCGTTATGGTTTGAGTTAGTTGTAGTTGGGGTTATGTCTAGCATTAGTAGGGGTTAGTTAGGGTGAGATTTCTTACGGTTAGACATATTGTTTAGCCTTCCAACAATTAAGTTGACCGCGCTCTTACGTACACCAACGTTTAACATCCGAATAATATTGTTATTCCGATTATTATTTAAATCTGAGGACAAGCTGAGGCACTTAGTTTGTGCACCTACTTTCTTACTTACTTACTTACTTAAATAATAGTTGATGGGTATGCTCATGTCAGTCCTGTGTTTCCTCCCCTCTCTGTGTGAAAACAGAATCCAAAATGATGCGACTATACGTTAAATACAGGCTTCATTTGGGTAATAAATAATGTCATGAGACTGTTATTTGTTTTATAACTCGCTACGAAGTTCATAGCAACGCAAACTTAGCACGAAGGCACCATCGTCGAGTCCAAAAGTCAGCCGGTTTGTCGTATCACAACTCCGCACTCTCGATGCCACTCAATGCGATGTTGGCTTTTGCATTGGACGGGAGTGGATGCAATCACGGCGGCATGTGCGTGGCTTGGCCGTCGGCCCTTTGCTCCTTAATTCCGCCGTGTGTCAGAGTGTACAGTGTACATGCGCGCATTTACGGGGCCTCACGCTAAGTGGATCTGTAATATTTATAGAGCCGCCCGCGGGTCTTCATTGAAGTGGAGCTTCGGCGTTTCTCTCGATGCCTTCCGTATACGCCTCATTAATCCTCCGGGGGCTATTATCCGTGGTGTCAGGACGATTAAGAATTATCGATCTGTTGTTGATCACGTTCGGCTGTAGTCACGTAGTCCACAATCCCGTCACACGGATAGCTGTGTACGTCAGCCTTATAATAATTATACCAATGTGACAATCCGGTTGAATGCATGTTTATCCAACGCACAGTTCGATACGATGCATATATCCTAAGTTGTAGACGTCTATCATGTACGTTAAGCCATACCGGTGACACAAGTTCGTTTAAGATCATCGGTTTTATTAACATTGTATGCCAAAAATACTATTCCAAACTGCGCTGATAAGAACATAGAAAACCCGAGTGACGCCACAGCCCCCGATACCACGAAACGTTTTGATTGACGGCTTCCTGCTCATCCGCTAATAAAACGAATACGCTGTGAGTGGTTGCGTTGAACGTTTGCCCCGGGCGACGAGATCCTAGATACTCGATTGCGTTTAGCACCGGCTGTTGCGACGAGTAAAACATCCCATCGGTAACGGAGACAGGATGTTGTGGTGTGAACGTCGTCCACGAGTGCCGAGTTGCCGATCTCGTGATACGACACCACGCAGGCATTGCATTAAAGCGAAGTGGTATATTTCTCATTTTTAAATGTAAAGTTCTCAATATTATAGTACGGGAATGTTGAAGGCATTCTGTCCGCCAGATAGTGCGTTTTATAAGCCTGTAATCGTATTTGCAGTTTTAAGGGTGCGCACGCGGAATGTTCAAATTGTAAACAACGTATTCATATTTTAGTACAAACACCCTTTATCGGCAGTATTGCGGAGACCGTGAGGCTGACCGCAAAATGTTGCCTTTTTTGGTGTTGATGCGTTCATAAGGTGCCCACACAATCAATACCTGATTCAGCGAATTTCCTGCTAATGATTACTACCCTGGCGTGACAGGATGGTTCCGCGTAACGGTTCAGATAACTTCATTTTAAACCTCTGATTATAAGATGGGCTACGTATTTCTCGTTGGTGAATAGTGGTGAGTTCCTACCACCAACGGGAAACACGTAGCACGTCATATAATCCGGAGCTTAAAACGAAGTTGTCTGCGGAATCATCCTCACATGCGAGGTGGTGATTATTAGCAACACATTTACGAATTGGGTCTTGAACGACATCCATGGGTCAATGCGGGCGAACAAAAGAAATGCATGAATAGCTGGAATGAGGGGCGGGCTGTTCTGGTGTTAATCTGATGTGACACGCTTTGGAGATAAAAGGTCTGTAAATAGACGCATCGCCAGGTGGCGCTGGTATCGCCCGTGGCTTGCCGTGATTCCGCCTGATCTGTGTGGAGATAACAGAAAGAAGAAAGTTTGTGTGAATGGCGTATCGGTTTCATGACCCGACAACGTGTTTTCTCGTGGCAAAGTCACGAGCGGGCGGACGGACAGACTGGCGGACTGCACAGGCTAGTCCATTGCACCAATGTTCATACCCGTGTTTTGTGACACGCGTCGTCGCACGATGTTCACGTGATATTCACTGGTGACCGTCGTGGCGTTTCTTCTGACACCCGATGTGCCCGTGTTGCGTGCCAGAACACTTCGTCATGCCACAGTACCTCGCTCCATGTTAAACTATAGGGCGCCATGACCAGCCGCAAGCAATCAGCCACGGCTTTGGCTAGCGAGGCTTTTCAGCACGGCTAAACACCTCCAAATCATCTTTATTTTAGGCAAAGAAATAATATTATTTCCAAATAAAACATATTTCAAAAATATGTATATGACATTTTGATATTTTCGTATATAATCAGTATTTTTGATAAGGACTATAGCTATAAAGTAAAGTTATATTTCACCTGGCCCGTGATAGAATACCTCGAGGTATTCCCGCACGAGGCATTGTGTCACGCTACACCGGCGTCGATTTTATGCACGAATAATTCATGCTGCGAGCGCCCCGGCCAACGAGAGACAAGCTGCGGGCGCGAGAAGTAACTGGACGCTGTCAGAATCCACACGTTTGTCATGTTTATCCTGATGCTAATCAGTCGGTAGCCGTGCCGGGTTGCAGCCGCCGTCAAGCGGGTGGAGTCGTGTCCCGGGACCCAACGACCGTCGATACTTCTTCTAGTTGCCGCGCCAGTAGACAATAATACATGCATGAGCGAGTGTGACATACCTTTTTGAAGCATAATGGATGTATAAATAACACTGATGGTCAATAATATTTACTTTGGCAAACATTGGGACACCCAGTCTGACAGCCCGTCAGCTCAAATTACCCCGTCCAAAAGACGGGTGGGCGAGTCTCTAGATCAAACTATGCCCTCCATCGTCCACGTTTATGTGTATTTTGCAAGTTGCAACAGTTCTGTTGTGCTTCTACGAAGTCAGGTTGCGAGATTATCAGTTTCATCTCGATCTTTCCCGTTGTCATACGATGTTCAGTTCCTTTTCTCATTACTTGGCCTACAGATGTAGCTAGGTGTTTCTTCATTTTGTTCATTGTGTTTCGTTATGTGTTTGTTATTCTAAAGATTTCTTCGTACACAAACACCCACCACAGTCGAGAGTCCGAAGCGCTTACCGTTACGTTACTGCGCTCCACATACCAGTAAAGGTGAACATTAATTCGTTTCACGTGTTTGCAAGTCGCCCATCTATCTAGAAACGAGTGAATGTATTTCGACTGCATGCATGTTATGATGGGCAGTGTTCGAAATTACTGCCGGTTCAAAGGCTTACAAAGTTGAAAGTTCTGCTGACCACCAACTTTTCAGCTCTGGTGTAGAACACTGATCATGGGTTTTGAAATATCTACAAAACAAATCGACGAGTTTCCAATAAAACTTACTAACATTATACAACAGGATTCGGGGGTGAACCCATACCGTTTTCAACGTGCACGGTAATTCTCAGCAAAGGTCGAGGCTCCAAGCTTTCCGGTTTGTGTTCCCTCGTACAGTGGCGGCAAGCCGAACCGACGCGTCGTAAACCCTGGCAAAGATCGGTTTGCAATAACATCCGCACAATGATTATGACCGCCCCGTGTCAATATATTCAATATTTGCGTAAGCGTACCTCTGTCACCGGCAAGACGTCTCCCCATAGAGTGTTTGTAGACGTTGTTATGCATAGGATAAAGGCAGTACTATGCAAAGCACTTATCAGCGTGTCGCGTACAATTCCACAATCGTACACAATTGTGGTATTAAGTATCCCGAGAAAAACGCATTTAAGTGGCTGCAGTCTACCGTGTTCTGTACCGGTCGACCTAGATGTTTGACTCCGGCTTAATATGATTAAATCACATTCTCCTACAGTGTGTTACGTACGCTTAGTAAGCCGGGTGACGCCTAAACAGAAACGTGTTTAATTCTGTACGTACGTGTGCACGAGTCTAGCCGTGGCGGCGAAAAGCCACTCGGAGGTATTTGTTCACGCTACCGTCGACGCCGACGGTGCCGCCAGATTTCGGCTCCTGTCATATATCTATGGTATTGGTAGTTGTTGATGTACCATGATGGATTACCCGAAATGACTTCTGACTTTAGGTGAATAGCGCACACGTAAAATGTTAAAAGTTTACACGATATATGATATGGTGTCATTAACAATACACAGGCGCACGCACGCACGCACGCACGCACGCACGCACGCACGCACGCACGCACGCACGCACAAACACACACACACACACATATATTGTCAACATGTACGGTCGAATTTGGGCTCTGTTAACACTATTATTGATGCTATGTTGTAGAATTCTACCTATAAAAAGAAAACATATTTGATTTGTTTAGCATTCCCCTTCCGCATTTGAACCGATCCGCGAAGGTGTCAGCGATCGCCTCCAAAGATAATAACTGCAGTTTTCCTTTAGTCTTGGAGTCGATTCTGTTTCAGGACGCATACATTGGCCCCCGGGTTGACCAGTGTCCATTAGGGACTAGTCGTGACAACCTCTTGCCTTGAACGTCATCCCACAAGCTATTAGACTCATAGACCGCAGTTGTTATCGAATTTATGGTGACGTGCATCGGTCAATTAACATGGCGCGTCAACCCCCATAAACACAGTTCCCAAAATGACTTCTGTACATCAACTTTAAGGACAAGTAGACAATAGCACCGCGCTCAAGAATCAAACTAGGTCAACGCCTACACGCGTGGCCGACTTCAATGCGGTCACGCGTGGCCAATTACGAACTTGTTCAATGGAAAGGTGGAAATGGAGTTGCTTAATAAACTAGCGGGGGCGCCGGTGGTATCGACGTGCAAATGATTGCGGTTACGATGTCACGCTCTACACCCGCACTCACACGCTTGCCGCAGAGCCAACACCGATAAACGTCTGTAATGAGGTAAACAGAAGCACAAAGTAACGGATGATTGATTTTCAATATTATGAGAAACGATCGATATGGATTAGCGCATGTTCTCTTATCTATTTAACACAACTGTCCACCGCAAGCACATTGCTTGTCGAGAGGTGTTTGTTGTTTTCTCCATGTATGCCAATGCAGCGGCCCCAACCTTGGTAGACACCAGCATGTTCCGTTTTGCACACATCCACCCTGATAGCATTTATACTGTCACCAAAGTCTGTCATCTAGTCGTTCAGATGACGGATCCCGTGATACCGGTTCCCAGTACAGTGTGTGCCCTGCATAGGTTTTACGTCCTGGACGTATATTTCCGAATTCAAACGCAGTTACGTTTTGTGTAAGTTTGGCATGATGTCTCTGGTCTTGTGCGGCCATATTTTGGTTGCCAACTGGGCTCGCCTCCGTCTGTTTGTCTCCCACACTTTGGTGTTTCCATATATAATTATATATTTCTTATTGTAACTGTAATAAACCTATGTGCATCATAGTTAAAAGTTTTGATTGGCTACAAGAAAATATTCATATCCTCCTGACGAGAACAAGTGATTGGAGCAGAGTATATCTGCTGACATTGCTAATCTTTACACAGAAAAGTAAATTTTGGAATTGTTGCGAAGACGTTTGCTTTTGGCGATCCACACACTTCAACGCAACAATGTAACACCAACGAGCATACATCCACCCACGGACAAACAAACCTCTAGAGCAGCGGGATGATATCATATTGCAAACATAATTCTAAATAACTATCGTTGTGTTTTTGTTGTTGAAATACATCGCCAGTTGGTAGATAAGTGGTTCACGTACTCAGACGAATAGAACGAGGCGAGTGGACCTGTGTGGACCCGAGTGGACCCGAGTGGACCCGAGTGGACCCGAGTGGACCCGAGTGGACCCGAGTGGACCCGAGTGGACCCGGGTGGACCCGAGTGGACCCGAGTGGACCCGGGTGGACCCGGGTGGACCCGGGTGGACCCGGGTGGACCCGGGTGGGAGGAAATGCACGTATGTTGATCCAAAGTTGATGTATAAATACATCGACGTTGTGGCCTTGTCACGACGAGAGAGATTGTTGTACGTGGTCGACTCGTAAAAAGTGTGCATTCACGCACATGCTCACTGCGTCAACACTTCGTTGTCTTGGTGAGTCGTATTGCCCAGCAACCAGAATGTGCAGCAGTCGTTAGAACCAACCAGAATTTAGAACACGGTTGCCATACAAAGCTACACCCTCCAGATGGCGAGTGGTGAGGGAGACATTGGTTTATCCAGAGCCCAACTACATTCAGACCGCTCTCCCAAATATTTGCCAAATTCGTTGTTACGCATATATTCACACCGCTGCCATTACTATAGTTAGTATAGTCACATTGAATGACCAGTCTCAGATTGTAAATGCAGCACGTTGTACGTGGATCCCGTGTGAAAAATGCCGTCGCCGTGATATATGGACCCGCCATGGAAAACGGACCTCCATAAGCAATGAAAATGATTTGTTTTGTGTTTATTGAGTTAGAATTGTTAGCAGTAGTTCATTGATGCATGTAAATAAAACTGTGATATTCAGAAAGAAAAACTGCGCCAAAAGAGTTGTCGCAGCCTTGCTGATAGTGTTAGTTAGTTATGTTAAGATTTGAAATGTACGCTGGTAATTTATACAAGAGTTGGACGCTTTTTGTTGCAGTCCTATATTTCGGTTTGTAACACATATATCCGTAAACTACTTTGAAAACTTCTGATCCACTAAACACAAAACAAACAAAAGTTTATTTTCCACAAAGGGGGAAGAATCCTCTGTTGTTAAAATCGTTCTTAACTGGAATCCAGTTAAGCCGTTTGTTTTGACCGATACTCCAATCTCCCCACGGTCCGTCTACAAGCAAGCGGTAGTTTGCATGGGGTGTTGACGTTTGAACTATACTGTGATTTTATTTATGGCATCGGAAATATATTCAACAATTGAAAACCATTCTTTGTAATTGCTCGCAGGCATTAGATAACTAGCGACTTCTGCAGTGCCGATATTCGATGACGCAAAGTAAGGACAGGAACCGCGTATGTAGGAATAAAATGTCAATGAAATATTAAATGTTCGGCTATAGTCAATTGGCTCTATCTTGGTGAGGTATTAGAGCAAAAATGGTAAAGTTTTATACAGCGCAGTGTCCAGTCCTCAGGCAGTGTCCAGTCCCTGGCAGTGTCCAGTCCTCAGGCAGTGTCCAGTCCTCAGGCAGTGTCCAGTCCCTGGCAGTGTCCAGTCCTCAGGCAGTGTCCAGTCCTCAGGCAGTGTCCAGTCCTCAGGCAGTGTCCAGTCCCTGGCAGTGTCCAGTCCTCAGGCAGTGTCCAGTCCTCAGGCAGTGTCCAGTCATCAGGCAGTGTCCAGTCCTCAGGCAGTGTCCAGTCCCTGGCAGTGTCCAGTCCTCAGGCAGTGTCCAGTCCTCAGGCAGTGTCCAGTCCTCAGGCAGTGTCCAGTCCTCAGGCAGTGTCCAGTCCTCAGGCAGTGTCCAGTCCCTGGCAGTGTCCAGTCCTCAGGCAGTGTCCAGTCCCTGGCAGTGTCCAGTCCTCAGGCAGTGTCCAGTCCTCAGGCAGTGTCCAGTCCCTGGCAGTGTCCAGTCCTCAGGCAGTGTCCAGTCCTCAGGCAGTGTCCAGTCCTCAGGCAGTGTCCAGTCCCTGGCAGTGTCCAGTCCTCAGGCAGTGTCCAGTCCTCAGGCAGTGTCCAGTCCTCAGGCAGTGTCCAGTCCTCAGGCAGTGTCCAGTCCCTGGCAGTGTCCAGTCCTCAGGCAGTGTCCAGTCCCTGGCAGTGTCCAGTCCTCAGGCAGTGTCCAGTCCCTGGCAGTGTCCAGTCCTCAGGCAGTGTCCAGTCCTCAGGCAGTGTCCAGTCCCTGGCAGTGTCCAGTCCTCAGGCAGTGTCCAGTCCTCAGGCAGTGTCCAGTCCTCAGGCAGTGTCCAGTCCTCAGGCAGTGTCCAGTCCTCAGGCAGTGTCCAGTCCTCAGGCAGTGTCCAGTCCCTGGCAGTGTCCAGTCCTCAGGCAGTGTCCAGTCCTCAGGCAGTGTCCAGTCCTCAGGCAGTGTCCAGTCCTCAGGCAGTGTCCAGTCCTCAGGCAGTGTCCAGTCCCTGGCAGTGTCCAGTCCTCAGGCAGTGTCCAGTCCCTGGCAGTGTCCAGTCCTCAGGCAGTGTCCAGTCCCTGGCAGTGTCCAGTCCTCAGGCAGTGTCCAGTCCTCAGGCAGTGTCCAGTCCCTGGCAGTGTCCAGTCCTCAGGCAGTGTCCAGTCCTCAGGCAGTGTCCAGTCCTCAGGCAGTGTCCAGTCCTCAGGCAGTGTCCAGTCCTCAGGCAGTGTCCAGTCCTCAGGCAGTGTCCAGTCCCTGGCAGTGTCCAGTCCTCAGGCAGTGTCCAGTCCAAAGGCAGTGTCCAGTCCTCAGGCAGTGTCCAGTCCCTGGCAGTGTCCAGTCCTCAGGCAGTGTCCAGTCCTCAGGCAGTGTCCAGTCCCTGGCAGTGTCCAGTCCTCAGGCAGTGTCCAGTCCCCAGGCAGTGTCCAGTCCCCAGGCAGTGTCCAGTCCCCAGGCAGTGTCCAGTCCTCAGGCAGTGTCCAGTCCTCAGGCAGTGTCCAGTCCCTGGCAGTGTCCAGTCCCCAGGCAGTGTCCAGTCCCCAGGCAGTGTCCAGTCCCCAGGCAGTGTCCAGTCCCCAGGCAGTGTCCAGTCCTCAGGCAGTGTCCAGTCCTCAGGCAGTGTCCAGTCCTCAGGCAGTGTCCAGTCCTCAGGCAGTGTCCAGTCCCTGGCAGTGTCCAGTCCCTGGCAGTGTCCAGTCCCTGGCAGACCTGTTCAATCGATCACCATCTTGATTTATTCGGGAAGAATTCAGCCACGTTGCAACTAATGTGCGAAGACTATCCGTACACACATATCCACCATTGTCTATAGCCAGGTACTCATTCATACAGCTAAGTGAACTAGAGCAACGTTGAACGAACTTGTCCAAGGTTTGACACGGCAGCACAGAATTCGTGCTGGGTTCTCTCGATTGAGAGTCCAATGCACTAGCCACTGCGCCACTGCACTACTTACAAACGACATGATATGTTCTAATTGTTTAGACACCTCACTGGATTACACAGGAACGTGCGTGATTACCTTTATAACCAACGCGTGGATGGTCGATGCTTGGCGTACTGAATCATCAACAATATATATGACAAGGGTATACTGAATACGATGTCGAATCACCATGGCAGAGAAATCTCGCAGTTTGATTGCGAGAAAAGAACACCAGTTATGTACATGTATATAGATACTAGAATAAGAGGTGGACAGGACGTATACCGATAACGCGTTGATATAAAAGAGCATGGAAGACAGAATAGGGTGACAGAAGGAGAGATACTATAATTTAATTCAGATGTAAAGACAGTGTTAAGAGATGCCTCAAAGGGATGAACAGCCAGGGGTGGGAGACGGTATGGACCCTAGCTCGAAAGGGACAACAGAGGGAAAGCAACACCACGAAGCTTCGACTTACGTGCAAGCGTCTGGTGGCTGGGACAAACTAGCACCAAAGCAACATCCAGGTCTGTCGGCTGTCGTCTACAGACATGACTAGGTCTGCTTTCACGAGCACTGTTAAATTTTGTTAATTTCGAACGTTCATCAAACCTCTGTGTTGTCCTCCAAAAACGTGAGCTGGGAGTAGGGGATATACGGCTTTCACTATTACTAGGCGCAGGGGGAATCATAAAAAGTGCCGTCTTTTGTTGTGCATTGTTCGCCGGTTGGCGTGCAGCTGAGACAACACCGCGACAGATGGCGGGGTAGAACTCTTGACTGGGGGAGGTCACCTACCACTGGGGAACGTGTCAGTCGGCGTCTTAGGCTTAGGGGGAATTACCGCAAAACAAGGTGCGCGTGTGTGCGTGCGTCGCGTTCGCGCGCCACACATACAAACGCGCGCATGTGTTGTTTGTACATGCGTGTGTAAGTAGGTACGCACGTGTCGTGCTCACACAATGCTCTCTCCTCAAACACACGCGCACGCGTACCACAAATACACATAAACACGCACACACGCACACACCGCATACACTTCAGATTCTACACATGATTGTTTAGTGCTTTGTATGAGATTACTATGTGGATGTCACGCATATATTAAGCTGTAAGAGAAATTAGGTGAAGAGGTATGAAGTACCATACTTCACCATCCTCCTAGTTTTATTGATGAGTGTATCTGACGAATGAACCGGTGCCGTCCACAACACCAAGTTCAAGCTGTTCACGTACCAACGTAACACGTGGTGTACATTTTGAGGAATGTTAATTTGCAAGCCAACGGCAATGACAATTTACGGTGAGCCCCTCACCTAGAAACAGAACTTGAAAGGATTCTCAACGGTAGTTACAGCAGAACGCTCATGAAGTGTCTAAATATCACACTGGAGCAATTCTAACTCGAATGTCGTTACATCGAAATAAGTCATTATTGGTATTTATGTAGGACGCGGAGAAATGCGCTGCACAATAAAGAACTTTATGCGGACATTATAGACAAGCTTTCGAAGAAGATCCGAAGGAGGAGCTTCCAGGACATTGCTAACTGTCATCATTCGTTTGGTGGACACTCACGCACGTACAAAAGCAAAGGGCAACGTACAACAAGATACGCTAAACTTATACATAAAAAGCCTTGACGTTGAAGTAACTGACCTTCCATCCCCAACGAAGGAGGCTTCGGTCGAGCAGTGATGAGTTGATGATAACGGGGTTACATCCATGGTTAAATGACCATGATATGCAGTGGCGTATCTACGATTTCGTGGAGGGAGATGTTTAGTCACCCACTTGTTTTTCTACGCGAAAATGAAATGGTGCAATCGGTTATGTATAGGAAAAGTTAAATATGTTTCCCCAAAGAAGATGGTCATGACCTAATGCCGATGTAATATCCCCTAAATAACCTACTGGTGATTTGTAAGAAGGGAAAAGTGAATATTGTTCCGTATTCCCATTCTTTATTACCACATCTCTGACCACCTTTGTCGTTTTATTTCGTATACACACGTAATACATAATCACGTCTCTGTCGTGTCCGGAAGGCGAACTGTACCTAAATTACTTGTGTTTATACTAGCTAACAAACACGCATCTGCGAAAATAACATGTTATACATTAACATTAGTTCTCGTTAGTATAGTGGTCTTCCCAGTAGGCCACGTGCTGTAGTCATTTTGAGTACATCTCACATTAAATCTTCGAAATGATCCATACTCGATTCCGCCGTGGCGTTATCGTCTTTGCTGACAGAGACCGAGGCAGTGCTCCGTGGCTTAAGGTCGCACTTTGATCAAGAACAACGCGCGATAAGATATCTTCTTGTCAGACGCGATATTTCAAATTATAGATGCGGTGTGGATCGAGACGTTAGCTCGACTCGGCGAGGTGATGGTAGTACAGGCATGTACGTTTTCAACACATCCGTGATATCAGACCCGTTTATTCATGGTGCGACTGTCCCAGGCGTGTTAGTTGAATTTGAGAAATGGTTTGGCACGTAGCAACCGCACCTGGGCTGTCGAAGCTAACAAAAAGTCGGTGCGTATCAATGACATATTTCCCGGTGTCTTGAAGTGTGACTCGAAGACGCACTTAGCAATGAATCACCCGCTGGCGCGTAAGCCGTTCAAGTGTGCACTGAACGGCGACGTGAAAGTAGGTGTTGAGAAAATAAATAAGCTAAATATTTGCCGATATTTCGAGAGTGCGATTGAATGGCCTTCGAGGTATTTGTGGACGGCGTGGAGATGTTTAGATGGACGACCGGAGCGTAGATCGGATGTTCTGCTCGGGACGCTGATAAGTCAGAACATGTTAATGACAACGTATGTGGCAGTGTGTTCAATACAGCGATGTCACAAGACGTTAATTACAGCGTTGAAGTTAGATGTTAATTACAACGTTGTAGCAAGACGTTAAACATAACGTTGTAGGAACATGTTAATCATAACGTTGTAGGAAGATGTTAATCACAACGCTATAACAAGAAAATCTGTCATCACATGTCAAACACAACATGATTTATTATGTTGTTGATATAACGTTTTGCAAAGCATACTATGTGTCGACTCTACTGAAATAACCTGCCATCATCATTGTTGTCATTTCGGTGACAATACTAGAAAACCATGCATTTAGCAGGGTCAGTTAAATATCTGGAAAGACAAATATTATTATGTAATTAGGTTTTATACAAACTGTTCAGTTCTTCACCAGCAGCATCTATTGAGTCCCCCCAATTGTGATCACGGTCACCAAGCACCAATCAAAGTGACACACGCAGACTGTTTGTTGCACGATCACCTCCGGGCATCTTGTCAGCGCTCGCTTAACGAGTCCTTTCTCAGACCCAATGACGTCTTGTGTTGCAGGAGAAATATGACGTGCCGAAGCCAATTAAAGTGTCACCGACAACCGACGGTGAACCGGCGATCAACGCAGAGAAGCCTCCGCCGGTCCCGACGTCAGCGCCACCTGGCGACAGCGACGAGGAGAAGTCCTACCCGGATACGAAGCCATATGAAGTGGTCGACCTGAAATTGGGAAAGCATCCCTTCGCGAAGAATGCAGCACCCGTCAAAACGGACGACGTCAAAACGTCCAGTGACAAGACAGTGGTCACACCGGAAGCGGCACCGAGAACTACATCGCTGCCCATCCGTCACGTGACACCAAAAGACAAGACAGACGCGACACCATCATCACCTGCGACAACAGGTTCGTCGACACTTCGATATGATGTTCCGTCGGCGACGTTCAAGTACGATGTTCCTGGGAAAGTAGAAGCGGATGTGTCTCCTGCGAAACCAACTGCGAAGCCGCGAGACGAAGTCAAGACATCTGACATCAGTTTGAAAATCGCTGATACGCCGGACCGAAAGCCCGCGGAGAGATCATCGTTGACTGATAGGGCGCGTCCAGCACCGTCAATAGAGACGAAAGCGCCGGCGACGAAGACGTCTTTTATGCCGGTCGCGCCTTACATAGCCGCCAGGAAATCTGACGTCACGCCACCAGAGAGCGTCAGCGCAAAGTCGCTAGCATCACCCGTCAAAGCAGAAACGACATCTCCATTAGCGTCAGCTGATGATAAATCTCCGCTGAAAACTGACCCGCGCACGTCAATTAACGGTCACGTGAACGCAGAGGAACCGGAAGTTTGCAAAACGGCGGCGGAAGTCGTCACATGCACTGCTGCGCCGCCAATGGAGGAACCGATTCCCGCTGAAACAACTAACGACGCTGATGCTTCAGTGAACGGTACAGAGTCGACTGCAATATCTGGCGCGCTGCAATATTTGCAAGAGGCGGAAGACGAGATCACGAAAATGCAAGAAGAATCAGCGAAGAGAGACAGCGAAAAGAAACCTACCGTTGTTATTACAACGACGACGACGTCTAAAAAGATCACACCGGAAACACTGCCGAAACCAAAGGTGGCTGCGACTGCGCAGTCGACAGATAGTACGACTCCGGAAAGTCCACCTGCAACGAAATCGGGGATTCCCGTACCGCAAGTGGAGACAGGCGCCAGTCAAGTAAACAAAGGTGCGTACACGTATCTGTGTGTGTGTGTGTGCGTGCGCGCGTGCGTGTGTGCGTATGTGTGTGTGTGCGTGTGTGTGTGCTGTTTTTATACCGAGGCCTCTTATTGTTACGTCGCACGGCAACTGACAAACAAACATAAGAAGTGTGCTTTCACAGCGTACGTTGGCAAAAGGCGAAACCTGTAAAATTAAGCTGACCATTATATTTACATCCTATCTTTACAATTTCCTTGTTCGGCTTCTGTCTTTGTTGTAACTTTTTAACTTGTCAGTGCAACTTTATACTGCCACATGCAGTTACATATACACGATAATTATCTATAAGAGATTAATTAACATCTACTTTCGTATTAAACCTGTCGCTGTTGTTGAATGTTTCAGCGCCAATAGCCCGGACCACATCAAAAGAGAGCAAAGGAAATCTTGCGTCACCTAAGTCGCCCAAAAGTAACGAGGTCTGTACTTTCTCCAAATTGTGCACAACTCCATAATATGTTATACGGTAAATGCATTAATTACAAATATAATTGAGGCCAATGCAGTATAAAGATAAACCTTTTTAACATTTCTTATTTTACTAGATAGGCCTACACCTAATTATTTGTTGTGTTATCTTTAATACGAGCACTGCTCTGTTAAGGCCAAGATCTTTTATGAATTTCTCCCGTGAACAAAACCTCCGTATCACAAACACCTGTTTACGCGTCAGTTGTGACATTTGCTCTAGGCAGTAGCCAGGATGACCTGTGCGTCTTATGGACGAGTTGTGGGGTCATCAAAATGTATTATTATCTGACCATACTGAAGAGAGTTGTGAAAATAGCGCAGAAGTTAAACAGCAGGAACCACGCGAGTCCTTCATCCTCTCTGCGTATAGTGTTGCAATGTTTGCTCACCAGTCAGTGGTTCACGCGGCTCGCTCGGGCACCTTACAGCAAATGCACAACACGTGTTGTACTCTAACGTTTCCAGGATAATATTTGTGTTTCCGGTTCACCAACCGATCGTGCTCAATGTTGCCGACCCAAGACGTTCATACGACATGACAAGGACCACAGAACAGTTATTGGCGAACCCGTATAAATCTAACCGCTAGGAAAAAACAGAAATCTTTGCTGCCCAACCTAACTGTGAGATAACCTGAAATATGTCTTTTTCGTATTGGTCTGAAGAACATAAAAGCAAGTAAATACACAAATAGTTATCTAAACTAAAATAACCCAGCCAGGAAAATTATAAAAGGAATCAAACTATCCTACCTAACGTAACATCTGAGAGCATGTTTTATTCTGAAAAGCCTAGGCGAGAAAAAATAACTGAATTGAAAACTTTCTCAACTGTAGGCCCACCAAACATTTCCGCCTTCTGGCTGATGCTTTGTGTTTTACCCGTAAAGTGTAATGTTGCATGTTTGCTGTGGGTGCTCTAACACTGTTTACAACCCCCCCCCACGGGTACCCAATTCGGTAAATCCTGCCGTATTGTACGTTAAAGAAACCAAAATTATGACATATAACGTACGCACGCACGCACTCACTCACTCGCAGACACGCACACGCGCGCGCACACACACACGCACCCTTTACTTGTAAAAATATCTGCTGCCTCGTTCACAAATCAGTCAATTTAACCATACAGCATTACCGTGCTTGCATACGTCCGTATTTGGATCGATAATTGGGTCAATGTCTATTGACCTGTGCATATGTTTACTACCTACCAAAATAAGCAATGCATAACTTACCATCGGCCAGGAACATTGCATAATTTATGGGGGGGGGGGCTATTGACTAAATGTTGTCTTGTTTGGCGTTATCAATTTTATATGTTAATCACATGCCATTATTTGTATGCGTGCGGGGCGTGTGTGATGAGTGAGTTTTTGGACTAAGGCATTATTGTTTATTTGCAGTATTCTGGCATATTTTGAAATGTTTGGGTACTCGTCGAAAAAGCTAAACACGTCATGCTGTTAGATTTGTTGACTACACGGTAGATGGCATTATACCAGATTCACAAAGTAACAGATGGTGCGATTTAAAAGAAGGGGAAATTGTACTAAGACTACACAGACAATTAATAACGTAGTGACTATGTTTAACATTTTATAGTTTCGAGGTCACAAATAACTCTTCGTGTAAACGAAAACAAAAACAATAAAACATTACTCATACGGTGAGGCAGCTTTGGCAGAGAAGACCCCAATAACGGTCAAATGTTCTTCTTTTTCCCGTTCATCATCTTTTTCGGAGTGGGTGGGGGTACATCAGTCGGTCTGTTCCACTCTCTTGACTATTCTTCTCCAACGATTCCGATCTCATGCAATTATCTTCCTCTCTCGTCTGTTCACCTGCCCTAATACCTCGTGACACGATCATCATCTAAATTTAGGTCGTCCTTTTCTATTACCATCTTTGATTTTCCACGCCGTCGTTGTGTGTCTTTCCACACTCGTCCCTTTGGACGTGCCTTGCACACCACAGTCTCCTGCCCGACTACTTTTCACTACCAGATGTTTCTTCGTGTCAGTCTTTGCTCGCAATTCCCCAATGACAATCTAACGCCACGACTGTCTTTTTAATGAACTAGTTGGACACAAATCCGCTCTTTGCCAAGCTGAGAGCGCGTCACAGCTTCCACTGAAGGTCGTCAGAGGTCGCCGGCGGAGGGAGCGGTGGTGAGGGTGAGATGCGATTTTCTCGCTGCTGTAAAAGCGACAGCAATCGCCGCCGCAGCAGAACTTTGCCACATATCATGTGTGCATCGCTTCAGGGTCGTCTCGATTTTATGTCTGCGCAATGTCTTCTCTTAATCTCGATCATATGATGGTCGAGAAGTGTCATCACTGGTGTGTGCCGAAATTTGGCAATGCGATGGCGCGATGCGATGCAACGAAGGCGCGATGCGATGCATCGAAGGGGCGATGCAAAGGATGCAGTGATGCCATCGCTCCATCGCGTCATCGCGTCATCGCTCCAACGCGGCATCGCAGTATCACCTCATCTCTATCGTGTTGCCAAATTCATCACACAACTAAGATGGCCAGTCTCAGCCATCATAAGATCACGACCTCCGTGATATGTCCGTTTCCTCTGTGGGCATGAAGGTCTTCACCTCTTTTACTCTTCTTTGCTTATGCTTTCGCCTGTGCATTCATTGAAGTTGCGGCATTCCACGCGTGTGCTCATGTTTACGCTGAGTGACAATGTTCCGATCAATCAATTCCACTCGGCAACGTATGAAGCAGGTCGCCACGCGTGGATGGGGAGGCAATGTCGGTGTCCGATCGTGATACAAATACATACTCAGTCGTACTGAGATAGATACACGCACTACTGAGCGTCGGGGACAAATTCTGCGGACAGAATTTACCCAGCTTCTTACCGTGCGTGCGTCCGTGCGTGCAGGCACGCATCTGCGAACTTGACTGATGATTAGTGCTTTCGTCAAAGAATGCTAACCATGCAAATCTGACATTTAATTTGCAAATGCCTACTACATTATTTGTGCAACTACCCGGGGTACATGGCATCCCCTTTGCAAAACATTATATTTGCCAATAAAGCATTCCCTTTGTAAATACAACATTATTTTTGTAAATACAACATTCTCTTTGTAAATACAATATTCCATTTGAAAAGTACAATATCACCTTCACAAATACGACATTTTTCTTTGCACATATGGTATTCATTTTACAAATACGACATACCCTTTACGAATACAACATTTCATTTACAAATACGACTCTCCCTTTAAACAATACGACATTCCATGTAAACAATACGACTCTCCCTTTAAACAATATGACTCTCCCTTTAAACAATACGACATTCCATTTAAACAATACGACTCTCCCTTTAAACAAAATGACTACGCCTTAAACAGTATGATTCCCCATTAAACAAAACGACTCCCCCTTTAAACAGTATGACTCCCCCTTTAAACAATACGACATTCCATTTAAACAATACGACTCTCCCTTTAAACAATACGACATTCCATGTAAACAATACAACTCTCCCTTTAAACAATATGACTGTCCCTTTAAACAATACGACATTCCATTTAAACAATACGACTCTCCCTTTAAACAAAACGACTACGCCTTAAACAATATATGATTCCCCTTTAAACAATACGACTCTCCCTTTAAAGAAAACGACTCCCCCTTTAATAATAATAATACATTTATTCGTACTAAAATTGTACAATTCAACTAAATCAATGTATATAAGTTACTGTGAACATAAAACAGTAAGCAATGAGCGCAGCTCGTCAATGGCTAAAAAAGAAGAGCTACCCACATTATTTATATTATGTAATACATCTTTTGCAAATGAGACTACGTACTAATTCATCATCCAGGCCCTCCTGGTAGTGGTCTTGAATCATACCATAAAACTGATTAGACTTCATTCGAAAGAATGTCATGGCATCAAGTTTGAATTTGGACATGATATAGTTAAAACTTTTAGACATATATGACCCACTACCTTGAAAGGCTAGATGAGAGAGCATTTTCAAACTGGAGTTACTGCATTTCAAGCAACTCTGCATAAATCGTACCATTCGATTCATAATTTGAATTTGAATCGGTAAACAGTCTGCTAAAAGTGGCACCATATTACAATGCGTGCAAACTGGTAGATTAAACAGTTTTCTGATACCTTTGCGCCACGTAGTATAAAACATATCAAGATGTTTGTTTTGCAAGTTCCACAGACATACACCATAGAAAGATGTACAGTACGACATATATAATTGACGTTTTATGTTTATATTACAAAATCCAAAATTAGCAGATAATGCATTTACACGCCATATAAAATCATGACACATATCTTTTACCATAGCCTGGTGAGCGTCAGGACCAATAACGTGGCCTAAATGCAACTTTTTTTTACTATGTTTCACTTTTAAACCATCAAAGTAAAATGGGCAGTCGGTACCACTGCCATATTTAATAAGTTGACATTTTGCCGGGTTGAATTGTAAATCATATTCACATGCAAATTTTAGACATATATCACACATTTTGTTCAATGCATATATCGATGGAGCTACCAAAGATATATCATCAGCATAGCCAACAGCACCATAGTACTTATGACCGATCATACAGCCAAAACCAGACATGCAGAGTCTTGTTAACATTTCATCAATGTAGATAGAAAATAAAATGGGGGACAACACCCCACCCTGCTTCACACCATTGGCAGTGGAGAAATGCAATGACATGGAATTGTTCCATGATACATTTAAATGTTGATTAGTGTACATATAAAGTAAACATCTGATTAAAAGGGGATTCATTCCTCTATCCATCAGTAAGTTAAAAAGTTTAACATAATTTATTTATCGAATGCTTTAGTCGCATCTAGTAATAACACGTAAACATCCGATTTATTCTGCTGGAAATAGTTCACAGTCTCCATTAACGCAAATGTACATTTAGCTGTAGAGCTTTGAGGTTTGAAACCAAACTGTAGATCACTTGTTTTAAGAGCATCAGAACTTTTTATCATTATAACCCAATCAAATATTTTCGACAGAGGGCTACTAAGAGCAATGGCTCGATAGTTGTCATAATTATTTGATGATTTCCTCTTGTTTTTTTACCAGAGGTTGAATTGTTGATATATTAAAACCATCCGGGGTATATCCGTGATATACCATTGCTGTGAATAGCAAAGAAAGAAAAACATGTAATTTGGTAGGTGCATGAATAAAGTGGTCGGTATATATAACGCCGTATCCATCACATTTGTTAATCTTAACATGATTAATGCCATTCAAAACATAATGCACCGTAATAGTATTTTCACCTTCGTTACAATGTGCATCTACTTTACTATGTATGTTTTGTAGCAATGACGTCATGTCTGCATCATTATAGGCTACTGAATTATATAAGTCCTCATACTTAGTAGCAAAGTGTTTAGAAATATTTTCGTCTCCTGTCACTTCATCAACCATGTCATAAACAGTATGACTCCCCCTTTAAACAATACGACATTCCATTTAAACAATACGACTCTCCCTTTAAACAATACGACTCTCCCTTTGAACAATACGACATTCCCTTTACAGATGCAACATTAGCTTTACAAATGCGACTCACTCTTAACAAATACGATATTCCCTTTACATTTACAACATTATCTTTACAAATACGACATTCCCTTTACGAATATAACTTTCCATTCACATTTGCAACATTCCCTTTACAAATACAACTTACCATTTACAAAATGCAACATTCCCTTTACAAATACGACAATCCGTGTACAAGTACAACATTCCCTTTGCCGCCTTCCAGCTATTGATTTGTTGTTTACGCCCAGTCAGCCATCGATCACCCTTTATCGAGACTGTCGGGAAGTCGGATAAACAGTATGTCGTCTTGTTCGGAGTGCGCTTTGAATCCTCATTAGTCGGTCGAGCTATCTCGTCGGCTGTCGATACCTTTGTGACGTCGAGCCAATAAGGACAAGGTGTCGACGGGAGCCGGGGACAGTTTCACTAGCATTCTTATGAGCTCACAGAGATAGTGTCCTCGGTGGTGCGTCGACGGGAGCCGGGGACAGCTTCATTAACATTCGTATGAGGTCACAGAGATAGTGTCCTCGGTGATGCGGCGGCGTTTTGTATTTTGAAAAAGCTGCTTAATGTTAACAACGGATTCTGTTTAACAATTAATTATTTTCTTTATTAGGTCATAGTCTTTGGAGTTATTACGTAAACAAGTCATGTCATAAGTATATATGTCAAGATTTTGGATAATTCAGTCACTAAAATCTAGCCGTGTTTACGAGGTAGCTGTCAATAACAATAGTTCACTTCAAAACACACGTCTACGTTCCTTGATGAAGTAGACACCGATATAAAACTACGGTTTGTGTAAACACATTTTCTAGTTTATCGGCAGAACATTGTGTTATTGTTATTCTGTTTTATAGTAATATTTGTAGGTGTAATGTCAATGTGGGGTATTTTACCGTCAGACATTACAGGCGGGGAAACCTGCGGTTGGTTTGCGGATGTTTCCGTGTGTAGGCTAAGCATCAAACTGCCGTGTCTCGGCGTACACAGGTGCCCCCTTCTCCCGGATCTAAAAACAAAGACCACATTGTCACCGGATGTTCTGGATATGGAGATCCACTTTCTCTCCTTCCATAAATGGTTGCAGACTGGCAGCCACACACGCCAACTCGCCAGGCCATTTTGTGTGGGTCGTCACAGGTATTCAGTGAATATTCGGACTTTCTATAGTATTCCACTTGCCTTATACCAGACGCATACGGGGTGAATAATGTGCGCCAAATGTCCTGTGCATTTAAAACGCAGTGTGATATATGGCGCCGTGCAACGGATTTGATTTCAGTTACATGATTAAGACTATGATCAGCTAGAGCCAGGGGAACATAGGCTATTGTTTTGAAAGGTCATTGTCCAGCCGCACGCGGTTGATTCTCAAGATGGGCCCAATATAGTATAATATCAGTGTAAGCAAATAAGGCTAGACTCTAGATCGTTTACGCGTCAGGTTCGCTAGCAGCGTGTATAGAGCGACGTATTCAATCGAGTGTGATAGCGCTTTTGTTGACTGGAGTATCTATTTTTTGCGCAGTCATTACACGTTGGTTGAATGCTTCACTGAGACGTGAACTTGGGTGTTGGAGTGAACATGTCTGCCCAGGGCGCTTTTAACTATCGCGATACTGAATAGCGCCGTAAACTACGAATGACTCATTAAATGCATTTCGATGAATCAAGCGTCTATATAAATACCCCAGATGACAAAAAAACATTATAAAATGCTACCTCCTGCAAGAACATTTAACACACGGCCTCAGCCTACGCTTACGCCTTCGTGGTGACTTAAACAACATCACCCTCATACTTTAAAAGCATTACTCAAGAGGTACAGACTCCACTTGTTTTTGTTATCGTGGAATCGTGTTATATAGTATAATTACTGTAACTATTGTACACTTTTGATTGCCCGAATGTGTTGTAAAGAGCCGTCGCTTATGAAATATAATTTGACTGTTATCTCTTATGGATATCGACGTTGCCTTTCAGCGTGCGATTTGTAAGCATATTATTTCCCCTCGACGCATTCAAATTAAAAGATAACAGTCAAATTACACACGCTGTATATAATAATAAACGCGGTTCTTTAACGCAGGTTATGGCGGTCGGGAAGATAGAAACATGTTCATAGTTTATATGGCATGAACTTACGATAACGAAACAAGCGTTTAGACTTTCGAATTTGTGTCTTTGGGTGCTGTCTCTCTTCACATGGATAGCCTGGGGCTGTTCAGCGTAGACTGTTATCGTAACCCCGTAGACGATCACATAGACAACCACACCTGTAGACGTGTTTGCGGCAACTGACTGGGCATCTACGGGGTCGTTTACAATTGTCGAAATTGGTTTGTTTGTACAGATCGCAAGAAAGGCAAGACCAGCGTATTAATTTTATAACAAATTTCGATCGCATGTGAATTACATAATCGTCGTGATTGTAAATTAATGCATATAAATATAATATTTATTATAATATATCCTTCGCATGCGCCGTATCACAGTATTGTTAGGCCAACACACCTGCATAAGAATTTAAACCTGGATAATTACCTACATTTTAAAGTACGAAATCATGGTAGAGAGAGAGAGGGGTCTGAGAGTTCGTTCACTCTGTACGAATAGGTAGATATCGACAATTGTGAACGATCTCCCCAAACCACCACTTGGCAAGGTCAGTTGCATATTAGAGCATAACCATAGCATGTACTAATATATTTATGAGGAAATGTCACACGATGGGAGAGAAGGGAAATGGACTCTCAAAAGTAGTGGGAGGTGGATAATTGTTCCCCCTAAAAAATCAGATGTGAAATGAGAGGTTGCAAACCGCGCCCTAATTACCTCGTTTATGACAGTGCACACCACACGTGACCACTCAAAGAGCGGGTAGACTATTCGCTGTTATTAATTTCAGGTACCATCTGAAGCCAAGGGAAAGACAAGTGAAAATGACACGGATAATTCAGTGCATACACCTACATCGCCGACACCAGCAGATAGCACAAAGATGACGTCACCTGTTGTTACAAGAGTCGACACCGACCTATCAAAACGGTCACCGTCCGCCCGATCAAGCGAGGCAGACGAACTACCTTGCGTGGTGTCGCCCCCTGCTGACCTCAAGGCTGCGCCACCTTCGTTTCCGGACACGGCGAACGGAGAAATGTCACCTGCGAAGCACGTCGAAGCTGACAGCACGCAATCTGCGGGAGACGAACAGAAAGTAGTGCAACCGGAACCGATTCACGTGTCGCGCATGCGCGTCGCGGCTAAAGAGCTGTTGATTGATCTGAGACCGAGCAGCGACGTCGTCATTGCGCAGCACCAGCTGTGCACGAACACGCGCGTGAAGCACCTGCAAACGATCGCCGCGTGGTTGGCGGACGAAGCAGCGGCCAACGCCGGAAGTGGCGACGACGACGGCGTGCCGCGATCGATGGTGATCGTCGGTCGGCCGGGCATCGGCAAGACGTGCCTCGTCGCCGAGGTGGTGCGGCGCTACGGGTCGCAGGTCGCCGGTTACCACTTCTTCAACTATAACAGCGCGCACCCAGACCATAACGACCCGTGCGCTGCCCTGTTATCGCTCGCCCACCACATGTGCGACGTGTTCCCCAACTACGTGGCGATGCTGCCGACGGAGGACAAGCTCGAGGCGCTGATCGCGCAGGGCAACATTTGCAACCTGTACGATGCCCTCATCGCGCGCCCGCTTATGTCACCGGAACTGGAGCACGGCGCCGATCGGCGCATGCTCATCGTGATCGACGCGCTGGACGAGTGCAGCGTGGGCGAGCGTGAGGCCCTGCTTGACATCATCAACGATTTCAATGACAACTCACCAGATTGGCTGTACCTGCTCGTGACGACGACGACACCTACCGGTCAGGTGGACGACGACCTCGAGAACATCGTCGTGCTGGAGATGAAGACGTCGAGCGAGAACCTGGTGGACATCAAGCGCTACCTTAAGGAGCCGCTCGGACTCTTCATGGACCGCATCAGCCTCGACGGCGGCCTCACGACGCTCGCCAAGAAGACGCACGGCAACTTCCTGTGCGCGCGACTGTACGCGACGCGCCTGCGTAGTCTGCCGCGTGATCGCCGCGTCGCGCTGCGCGAGGTCGACGCTCTGCTACCGACCGGCTTCGGCGACACGCTCCGCGAAATCTTCCGCAACCTGCACGAGCTCCTTTCGCAGGACGCGTCGACGAGCGAGGCCGACGCCGTCTACGCTGACGTCATTGGAATCCTCGCGCTCGCCCGTGAGCCGCTGCACCGCTACTTCGTTACGGCCGTCTGCGGAGACGACATTGACGGCGACGCCCTCTTCGCAGAGCTCTCTGATGTCATCTGTTCGCCGACCGGGCCAGACCACGTGTGTTTCATACACAGGGCGATCGGCGACTGGCTCGTGAACGAGTCGAAGGCTGGCGACTGCGCCATCAACAAGGCGATGACGCATGCGCGCCTCGCCGACATGTGCACCGACGCGCTATGCGACATCGTGGGCGATAATCCCGCGAAACCGGAAGCGTTAGCCGGACTGCGACAGTACGCGCTGAAACACGCGATCGAGCACCTCACCGACACTCCGAAGCGTCAGACGACCATCGCACGGCTCATGTGCAGCCTCACTTACGTCGCCGACAAGATCAAGCTGGATGACGTCAACGTGCGTCACGTGATCGCCGACTACGCGCACGAGCACTTCCGCATGGAAGAGGACGCAAAGTTGGTGACGCTGGCCGGCTACATGAAGAAACAGCCGAAGTTAGCGGACGACATCGGCAACTACGCCATGTTCGTGCAGCGGAAGGGTCCTGAGATCGACGCCTGTCCCGACTCGGTCAACAACGTTGCGGCCAACTACCCGAGCTGCCCGGCGATCGCCGAGGCCGCACGGTCCTCGATCTCCGGCCGGCCGTGGCTCGAGGAGCTCACTGCTATGCCGCTCACTAGCTGCCTGTCCCGACCGATGCGCGCACACGTGTGTGGCTTCGACGTGTCGCCCGACTACCGGACGATCGCTGTTCTATGCAAGGACGACGACTACAACCTGTCGCTGCGACTCATCAGCACAGCGACCCTCGATGACCGCGTGCCGCCGGTCGACGTCAAGGACCTTCCGGAGCGCGTCGGGCTCGCCGTCCGCTTCATGCCGGACAACGCGAGCGTGTTCGTCGGCTCGCTCACCACGTACGTGACGACTAAGGGCCGAGCGGTGCCGACGGGCTACGAGACGGGCGCCATCGACCTGGCCGAGCGGTACTCCATCGAGAGTTGCGACGTGTCGGCGCGCCACTTCGCGTGCGCGCTCACCACCTTTCCATGGGGCGGACGCTCGCTGCATCTCGCCATCTTCGACCAGCGCACAAAGCGCTGCCTGCGCACGCTCGAGGTGCTGCGCTTCCGGTTTGGCGGCAGCGCGCAGTTCGGCATCCGCGCGTGTGCGCTGTCCGACGAGCACCACCTGATGTGCGCCGCCGTCAAGCAGACGACCAAACCCGAGCTCAAGGTGTACGTGTGGGACACGGCGCGCTGGACGATAATAGGAAGCGTCTTCGTCGACGGCGACTCCATTTCCAAATGCGCGTTCGTCGGCGCTTCGACCGTGATGCTGGGCAGCGGGGTGCGCTCGACCGTTGCTGACAAGTACGGCGAGATCGCCGTGCGCGTGCGCGCCGTGACGTGGAAGTTCCGGTCCGAGGAGGGCGACGGCAGCGCTGCAGAGTCGTGCGTGCCGCTGGAGGCCGGCGAGATGACGTCAGTGTTCTGCTGCGGCCAGGGAACCACGACTTCCGTCAGCTGGAGCAGCGTCGCCGGCTCAGCAGTCGTGTCGGTGTGGCACGATGCAAACGTTCCCAACTCTACGTCCGCACTCTATCGTGTCCGTGGACTACCCGAAATGCTCGACATGACAACCTGCGGCAAAATGATGACGTTCATTTCAAGCGACGAACTGCGTATGTACCGATTCGACGACCTCGAAGCGGCGAATATGCCCGACGACAGCGGCAACGGTGTTGCTGCCCTAGCGGACATGTGCGTATGCAATGTAAGCTTCCAGCCGCGTACCGACGTCGCGTTTCTAGTGCAAGCCGATGCTGATGACACGTGTTCGGTCAGTACTCTAGAGATCGTTTCCGGTTGCACCATTCTCACATCGACACCGTTTCAAAAGGAACCGAATCCTTCTGGACACTGCACCGATCGTGTCGGCCAGTTCCGATGCTTCCGTGGACCGAGGTCGTCGCTCGATGTCTGCTGCGCGTCTCTCGACGGCAACTTTGTCGTCTTCAACTCCGGTCGACGCATCAAGGTGTGGAATCGAGCGGAGGACAGTGTCACGGAACTTCCGGAAACTCCCGATGAACAGTGCGACGAGTTTGCGCAGTGCACGCGCATCGGCTCGCTCGTCGCGCCGAAGGATGCCACCGTGGCCGTCATCTACGGGCAACTTCCGTTCCGCGTTTTCTTCTACGACCTCAAGTCGGGGCGGATGTTACGTAAACTGGGACTGCACGGCCGCAGCGACCGGGAGCGTGTCGTGAGCGACCTCGCCTACCTGCCATCCACGGGCTACCTCGCCACATACCACCGCGACTTCGGCAACACGCTCGCAGTGTGGAACCCGCGCAACGGCCAGCAGATCAACAAGCAGGAGGCGGCCATCGGCTACGCGAAGGCTTCCCCAGCCTCCGACCGCATCATCGTGAGTCTGCGCGAGACCAACGACGACGGAGACGGTGGTGCGCTGCTACTGCGCAACGCCGACGGTCGCTTCCGGTCTAACCTGCAACTTCCGGCGGAGTGGCCGCCAGAGGGCGAGTTGAGCGATGTTGACTTCTCTGTCGACGGAACGACGCTGGTCGGTGTGTGCGTCCAGGCGGGAGTCTGTCGCGTGTGGAATGCCGGGAACGGCGAAGTCTTGCGAGATCTAAGTCCGGGATTCGTGGGCGGCGCCGAAATCGTCGGCATGGTGACGAACACGCACGTGTTGTTCCACGATGAGCGCCTCCTGGCGGTCGACATCGCTTCCGGCGATGTCGTCGTCGCGTTACCTGTCGACCAACTCGAGCGGAAATTATCTGCTCGCGGCGTGCGCATCGCGCCGCGCGGCAGCTTCGTTATTGGCGCCGACGCCGCCGGCCAGGTGGCGCTGTTCCTGTGCCATAACTTCACGGCCGCACAACGCAGCACAACGCTACAGAGAATGAAGTCTTTCACCAAGAAGGCTTGACCGTGTGATGTGACGTCACAACGGTTGTTATATTGATCTACTCCGGTCAAGCCAAGCTTTCGTGATGGCGAGTGACCGGTGGTCAGCGTGCCTGTGTTGGCCGGTGAGAGCAGGGCGTATGAACGGGTGGACGCCAGGGTCATCGCAGGACATGGCGTTGTCGAATTGTCACCGTACCACCTACTTCGACTTGCTCGCCGAGCTTGGAACATTAAGTCTGGCCACACGATATTGATTCACCAAAATGTTTCATTTTTTTCTCAAAATGCTTAATAAGCGATGAAACCTAACGCGTTTATTGATATAACCAGAGACGAACATGTCGCTGTGTAAAAAAGCTGGTTCAAAGCTATTGTCTTCAGGCTACATGATAGGCTTAAGACAAAGTATGTAATGCCTTAGCGAAGAACGATTAATAAAGATTGTTATTATATCTTTTTTGATGCCGATTTTATACTAATGATAACGAATTTATATTATTGATAACGTGCCTTTTGTATAATTATGTAGTTACAGTGGTTTTGGTGGATGGTACTTATGTCATATATATATATATATATATAATATGTTAAAACGTTGTCGGGTATTATAAATAAACATGTAAAACTGACCGACATTCATTGATTATCCATTTTGACATTACTATAGGTTCTGGTCAATCGCAACACATCAATTCATCAAAGCGTTTTAATTACCTTTCACCCCCCCCCCCCCCCCCCCCCCGCACAGACGTGTTCAATTCAACACCACCTCGACTTCACATGGAATAATATTCAAACATGCTGCAATAACTGCGCTTTATCCATTAATTCACATGTATCCACCACTGTAAATAGCCAAGTACTCATTTATATAACCGAGTGAACTAAAGCAGCAACCCGGGTTATTTCGATTAAGAGTCCGATTTTCTAACCACTAAGCCACCACCCTCGACACATGTTTTCCAAGTGGCTGTCCCCAAACATTTCGTAGCATCCGTGTCGTGCCCCTTTCCTTATACCAGTCGTTCTTCGCCAAAACACGAATCCCAAATAGAGTATAGGGCCTACTGTGGAGAGACGTGGCCGCGGTTAACGAACACGCTAGTAACAGAGACATAGTTTGGTAGAATAAACTACTTTGTCTAGGATGGGAGTAATTCCGAAATATTTTTGCAATAACATGCTCCATGGACAATCTGCATACTAAAATAAATTGTAACAACCCGAAGTGAGTCTGTAATAAACGAAGTGCACTGGCGTGGGGTTGCGTGTACTCAAAACAGTGGCGCCACATGACGGATAATTATAAAGGTAGGTGTTTGTCAGAAAATGCAGAGAACACCACAAAAACAACAGAATAGAACGAACAAATCCATCAACAGAACATAATATGTTTTTCTGTACAACGTTAACTTTGTGGGCAGTCTAGTTGTATCGATATGTTTATCTACCTGTCGTCGAAAGATGGAAACTGGGCGAACTGAGTGGTGAGCGTGTCTCCAGAAGGTGCCATTGAACGATTTTGTTTTAAAGAAAAAAAGGTAAATAGCGATAACTCGTGTTTTTTGTGTCGTTCCATATATTTAAATATATCAACAGGAAACAAACATAAACTGCTTGTCGCTTACAGTTGTTTATTCTTCTGGTATATTTGAAGAAATCGCACGTAGAGCAAAATTTTTTGATATTTGAGCTGATCGATCAGCTAACAATGCACTGCCCGACTAAGGTTCCAAAGACATAAAAAAGGTCATGTTAAAAAATAAACGAATTCTTCTGTTGACACAGTACCAACGTATCATTGAGAAATCGCAAAATAAGGGATCGTCTCAGAACGACAATGTCCGATATCAGACTAAATTACTTTCGTTTGGGGAGCGGGGTCAGAGGCAGTTTCGTTTGGCGTCAGACATTGACATTTTACGCTTCGGAAAAATACTGTTGATATATTGAAGTCATCATATTGGTGTTTACAAACGTTCGTCTGAGGTAGGGAAGGAGGGGGCTGTGGCTAGATGAAAGTAATTTCGTCTGATATCGGACATCGACGTTATGAGATTATCCCCAAATCGCCAACGTTATCATTGTTATTGAGGCGACACCCTCTGTAATCACAACTGACCAGCCGGGAACTGGACAACCTCGGATGATCCCTGGAACACAAACCCGCCATATTCATTCCATGGTTTGGTGGAAACATTTCGTAAAGGCAATGAAACAATCGAAGATTGTCCATGTATCTTCAACCAAACCTGGCGTCTGGCATTATCCAATTCTGGTAGGTTATACACGTTAAACCCCTTATTGTGAGGACAAACCCATCTTTACCAAACCTATTGTGTTAAGACCAAATGTTTCCGTAGTTAAGTATTTGCCTGCATGTAGTGTTGTTACACGTACTTTGTAATGCTTATCATGAATACCACGTTTCGCATGAACGATAAGTTCAAAACATCATGGTTGCATCCCAGGTCAAACAATTATCATCTGATTGACTATGTCATCACACGTCAACGTGATCGTGCATACGTCCTCATTACTAAAGCATTGCGTAGCTCGATAGCCTGCTGGATTGACCGCAGACTAATCCGAGTCAAACAAACAATTAAAATCGCACCAAAACACCGGAAACAAGATACTAATAGAAGAAGGTTAGACGTAAACAATCTGAAAGACACAGACGTCATCCATCAGCTCCAAGAGAAGCTACAAGAGAAACTCGTAGATACGCTAAAAGAGAATCTCTCGGTTAACGAGGAATGGATATCACCCCGCAACAACATCACCAAGGTATGCGAAGAAACACATGGATATCACTCCGCAACAACATCACCAAAGTATGCGAAGAAACACATGGATATCACCCCGCAACAACATCACCAAGGTATGCGAAGAAACACATGGATATCACTCCGCAACAACATCACCAAGGTATGCGAAGAAACACATGGATATCACTCCGCAACAACATCACCAAGGTATGCGAAGAAACACCTGGTATCAAACCAGACACCACCAAGATTGGATTGATGACAATGACACAAGACTCAAAGACTGATAGACAAGAAACGAACTGCCTTCTTGGATTGCCCAAACCCCCGAAACTGCCACACACGTAAAACAAAACACCAACGCATACGAGCCGATGTGCAGAGACAAATTCGTAACATCAAGAACCAACGGTGGATGGTCACGGCCGCAGAAATACAGGAATTCGCCAACAACTACAGGACGCGTGAATTCGTCACAATCACCAGAACCATCTATATGGACCTGTGCGCTGACATACTGTGCCTATGCGTTCAAAAGATGTTTCTTTTAAGGAAGGCACCTTAAGTCTTTGGCAAGAATATTTCTCGGACAACAGAAACTTTACAAAGACCTAATGAAAACAAACAGGAAGATGACCACGTGGGAAACTGATTGGAAAGACGTGTGCAATTGAGTTCAAACTGTAAAACCGGTGTGGAATATTTTGAGCTAAACCATATCGCACAGGAAGCAGAACCCGGGTTCGAATCCTGTGTTGAGGTGTCGAAACTTGGGCAAGTTCGTTCACTCAGATGTATGAATGAGTACCAGGCTGTAGACAGTGGTTAAATTGCAAAAGTCATACCCCTTTTAAAAAAAGGTGATGTTTCTGATTTTAACAATTACCGTCCTATTTCTATCCTGCCAGTGATTTTAATTTTTGTTGAAAGGGTTGTGTTTGATCAAATCCACGATTACTTCCATTCTAAAGCGTTATACTACAATAGCCAATATGGGTTCAGAAAGAAACATTCTACTGAGCTTGCTACACTCGAAATCATAGACAGAATTATACAAGAACTTGATAAATCGGTTACACCAATAAATATATACCTTGATTTATCAAAAGCATTTGACACAATTGATCACAATATATTTGTACAGAAGTTAAATTACTATGACAAGGCTCTGGACCTTTGTAAGAGTTATTTACAAAATCGTAAGCAGTATGTAGAAATTGAAAATGTTAAGTCTAAGGAAATAGTCATCAACACTGGTGTCCCTCAAGGTTCAATTTTAGGGCCGCTCTTATTTATTATATATATAAATGATATAGCACTTTCTAGTGACCTTTTCAAATTCATAACATATGCTGACGACACCACCCTTACTAGTACACTGAACACATTTAATGATTCAGAAGGCCAAATGCGAAGTGAAAATATTAACAAAGAACTAACAAAGATTAGTAATTCGTTAAAAGCTAATAAACTGTCACTAAATGCCAAAAAGACTAAATTCATGATTTTTCATATGCCTCAAAAGAAAATAGAATACCATGTGTTACAAATAGATGGGGCACACATTGAATGTGTAAATGATTTCAATTTTTTAGGCATCACAATAAATAACCATTTAAACTGGCAGAGTCATACAAACAAAATAGCAAATAGAATCTCTAAAACAATAGGCATACTAAATAAACTTAAACATTTGTTACCACCTAATGCATTATGTACAATGCTCTTATTCTCCCTCATATTAATTATGGCTTACTTTTATGGGGTCATCAGGCACATTGAATTTTCAAATTTAAGTAAATATAATGCTCACACAAGTCCTATTTTTAAAAGACTTCAGTGGCTAAAGTTGGATGACATTGATAAAATCCAACAATTAAAATTTTACTATAAATTAATTAACAATCTTTTACCCTACTACTTCAATGTTTTTCCAAACACACACATCTATAATATTCATCAGCACTGCACACGTGAAATAAATAATCTGTATATGTCCAGATTCAAACATGAATTTGCAAAAAAATGCATTAGACACAACATAGTTGAGACAGTTAACAATACACCAAGTATTATCATTAATAAAATTTACACCCACAGTCTATGTTTTTTCAACATACACAACAAACTTTCTTATTTTAAATTATGAATCCTGTTGTCGTATTCATAATTGCTTTATATGTAATTTGTAATACGTATTGAAATGTATACCTAAGTGTCCATATGTACGTCAATTTGTACAAGAGTACATTTAATCTCCTTGTATTATGTATGTATGTTGATACACTGAGTAATTATCAACTGTAAAACAAGGCATATGCTATTCTGATTTGTGACATGTAAATTTTGATGTTGATTATATTTATGGGGTGGCTCCTGTGATAGCGATATTGTATATCTTAATGGGAGTCTCCCGACCTTATCTAGTATTCATGTTATTAATTGTGTATATATCATATATAGAGGTCAAATAAACTGATTCTGAGTTCTGAGAGTTCTGAGTAGACATCTGTGTACGAATATCAATCACCAATCACAATACTTTATTGTCCCTTGTGAGGGAAATTCATTTGGAGTGTAGAGCAGCATATTAAGACATATAAAACAAATGTACATGCAATATACACAATGTAAAAATAAAAAGAGTAAAAGTAATAACAGTTATTAACAGGTTAAATAAATAAATTAAATATGTTAAATAAGTTAAATAAATTACAAGTTTAAAAAAAATTAAGTTAAAGTTAAATCATCTCACAAATCATCTCAGGCTCACTCAGTGTCAGACTGGCAGAGATGGAGGGGAACGAAGGTCAGTTAATAGTCTTCGTGCATTAACTTCAAAATGGCTGAATGCTTCCCAGAAAAGTCGAGATGGTATTCGATTGAACAGGTCTGCCAGGGAGTAAAGTGTAAAGCGCTTTTACTAGTCTTGAGGACTGGATACTGCGCTATATATATATAAGACATTACCTTTACTTTTCTCTTAGAACATAGAACATTCGTAGCCTTGCACCAACACGAACACACCAGAGTTTGACGACATAAAACCTGCTATCATCGGTGCAATCGTAGTACTGTACTTAGCATTGAACTCTCTCGTGTTCGTTGTCATTGTCAGACACCCACAACTGCTTGAAGACCGCACGACGCTCGTCATGTTCTCGCTCGCACTCTCCGATCTCGCCGATGGGTGTACGGCGATGCCAATCAGCGCTGCCGTGTGCTCGAAAACAACACCAACTGTTCACAACGAGCTTCACTACCTTCCCAAGATTCAGGCGTTCGGTTCGGCTTGGTTCAATCTCATTTCAATGCATAGACTCTGCTGGGTCACCGTGACACGTTGTGTAAAACGGTCGCTGTGGCAAAACCGCACCGCTATGAACAAGTGTTCACTCGAACTCGTTGCAGTTTCATAATAACTGGTATATGGTTGTTTGGAGTGATCGTAGCCGCAGCGCAATGCCAATTAACGGATTACCTCCTGGAATTTAGTCACGTGTATGTACAGTTTAAACCTTTCTGAAGAAATGTCAGGTTTGTTAAAAGTATGTCTCGTAATCGGACTTGTATTGCCCGCAACTGTGATCATTTTTGTTACCACTGGAATATTCTGCATCATCGCACGAACTCACCAACGAATCACAGAACGAACTAACTCGACGTGGGGACATAATATATCATCTCGTGAGTTGATGTTTCGGTACAGGAGACAGTCATCAGCAAACAGGCGTACAGTAGAGGACACTTTGCCTGGTAGGTAGCAAAGGAAGAGGATGGGTCCAAGGACTGAACTCTGTGGGACGCCTGACGCCGTTGCAAGCCTCCCGCAGTTGGCAAAAGTGATGGCACCGCTTCTCTGCCCCCGTTAAAATCGTAACAAAATTAGTGATAGCAACACGTATTTGATTTATAAATAACATTGCAATAAAGTTGCGGTAAAATTTTAATTGATTATGCTGAAATTGGTAAACAAATAACCAAAACAAAAGTGTTCGTCTCCGGTGGGACTCGAACCCACAACCTCCGGATTAGAAGTCCGACGCGCTATCCATTGCGCTACGGAGACATCTATCGGTAAACTTCTCACACAATCACTTTTACTTACGACACCGTCCGCCAGTCTGACATGTTACTATATTTAGAAAATTGACATTGTTCTGTACACTTTCCCGCGTATTCCATACATATTAACGTAAGACCGCACTTACAATGTATTCGCATCATAGTTATTGGCAGTTTTTGTTGTATGTTGATTTTGAGCTACTGCCTTTTATCGACAGTACAATGTCAATGATCTTACGTTTTCTCGATTGTATGTCGGCGATGTTGTGGGCGATATTATAAGTTGTTAATGGGCAGTGTCCTACCTGTTCATCAAGTTGACGTTTTGCACAAGATTGACCTTCAGACTCATCTATTTTGAGTATGTCTATCACAAAAAATGCCCGAGTTACTAACACTGTCAGAATGTCTGTAGTCTGTTACAGAATACACAGTGTCAAAATTGACAAAATCAAAGACAACAGACCAGTACACAACTTACTCGTCTCTGTAGAGTAGTGTACTGTACACCAATTTTGAGAATGCCCAACCTTTTGGTTTTATGTGCCTCGTAAGTTGTCGTAGACAGTGCCAAAGTTGTGAACATATGGATGGATATACAGCCTAGGCTAAGGCTAAGCCTAGGCAGTAGGCTAAGGCTAAGGAGCTAAGCAAAGAAAGACATTCTTTGGCATGTGTTGTTTTTAAAAATAATTTGTCTGCAGTGCATGTCCACTTAGTAGACACCGTCATTGTCCAATGGCAATGACCAGAAACACAGGTCGCCTTATCACTGTCTGTGTTTACCTGCTATTATTGCCAACTGCCGAAATGTAATCACTATCGAGGAATAATAGATCATCATCATCATCAGTATGTTTATTTTCCAACACATAATACAGATTATAGTAACAAAGACAGTTTAGTGTTAGAAAAATGGGTATACTGAAGAATTATCTTATATATTCGTATACCCCTATTACATTGTTTTGTATTTGAATCATTGTGATAATGAATATGCAACTGTTAGTGTTTATATCAGTCAACTGTAACATAAGTCACTTTAGCTATACTACTAAGTAATACAGTAATAGTAAGTGTAATACTAATAATGGATAATTTCACATACATAATTGTATCAGAATAATACTCTTAATATTCTTAAGTTCATACTGAATTCTGCTTAGCATAAGAACTACTAAAGAAAGAAAGAATGGCATATTGGTCCACAGATCACTATTTAATGTAATAATAGTCTAAATAGAGCCATCTGCCAGATGGAGAACCTGTCATTATGTTCATTATATTTATACACCAGCAACCCACCTGTCTTGAGAGGCCACCACTCTTGAGAGACCACCTGTCTTGAGAGACAGCCTGTCTTAAGAGACCACCTGTCTTGATCGGGAGAGCACCTGTCTTGAGAGACCACCTATCTTTGGAGACCACTTGTCTTTGGTGACCACTTGTCTTGGGAGACCGCTTTGGTTATGCAGAAGGGGTGGTTATCAACAGTTCTATTGTACTAACAAATGTACATGTACCAGCGTATATATATATATATGCAGTTGTACACGTGGCATAAACTGTTTAGTAGATGTTGTTATTTGTTGAATGCATTAATTTTGTCAATTACTAGCTGGGTTACCCAGCATTGCCCATGGAAAATAGGCAGCCATGTGTATGTGGATATGTATGGGACCAAACAAAATCCCTACCTCCCCAGATGAATTTTTGTGTATTAAAGGGAGGGTGCCTGTCGTTTATTTATTGTAAAAATATGCAGTATAAATTATATATAATAATATATATTCTTACAGACTTACCACCCAAATATGTTTTAATGAAGCAGATACACCTGTTGAATTCAACAGTTCATTGTTCAGTATCATCAAATAGTGAGCTGAGATAATTCTAAGAAAAGGTGTACATATCCATCTCATTAGTACTTGGTCCTGAGTCCACGCCTTTGAAAGTGTAACCGTGTAAACAAACTGCCTCCTCCTGAAACATTTAAATATCAATACTAAAAATAGTTCATTAAAAGACATTTTGGTAGTCGGTATATTATAACCAATATACTTCATACTGTATAACAATGATAACAAAACAAATGAACAGCTCACTCACTTTAAAATATTGCCAGTAATTGTTTTACATTAAAATGTTGAATTTCTTTCTCTTCAGGCCTACAAAGACGATGGAGGAAGAATATTGTAGACAGCAAGATGAAGATTCTGAAGAAGAGAATTGGACTGATGTTTGGGATGACTTATCTTGCAATCTGAAGCCAGCATCCATCACATGTGCAGCACGATCGACCAATCATAAGTTGAAAACTGTCATGGCAATGCCAGCCAATGGGAACGACAGTCAAGGTGCTGTATCTTATGACATGAATTTTTTCAGTGAAAATGTTTGTTAACATGGTAGAGTAAATTTGATTCAAATTTATTGTTAAAATTATTAATGTGTATCTCATTTTAGTCCTGTCCTGTGATGTATCATAAACTGTTATGAGGTCATATTTAAAACTAATGAATCCAAAGTTCTGTTGTTAAAAAAATTGATAACACTAATTACAAACTTCTTCTACCTCATGTGACATCCAATAGACCAGTTCATTGAATATTTGTATTATAAATGCAGAAAGTCGAATATAATTCCTTTTCGACATCAACATATTTGTAACAGGAAATAGTTTCAAAGACACCTTCAGTAACATGAATGCTTTTAAAATACAGGCTTCTTATATCTTTCTATTCATCAATTTTACATAATTCTGTTATGTATATAATAGGCACCACTTATCTATTTCAGACACGCACACACATGCATGCACACACAACACACACGCAACACACGCAACACACGCAACACACATGCATGCACACACAACACACATGCAACACACATGCATGCACACATGCAACACACATGCAACACACACGCAACACACACACAACACACGCAACACATGCATGCACACACACACACACACACACGCAGCACACGCAGCACACGCAACATACACGCAGCAAACGCAGCACATGCAGCACACACACACCCACCCCCCAATCCACACATACATGCATGCACGCACACACACACACACACACACACACACACACACACACACACGCCCACACACACACGCAACACACACAACACACAACACACAACACACACCCCCCAACCCACACATGCATGCACACATTCAATTTTGGGAAATGTAAATGCCTCCACATAGGACATGGGAACGAAGAGGTAGAATATACAATGGGGGGTACTGTACTAAGTACTACTGTAAAAGAAAAGGACTTAGGGTTAACCGTTAGTGCTGATATGAAGATTTCAGAGCAGTGCGGAATTGCAGCTTCAAAGGGAAATCAAATCCTTGGATTAATTAGGCGAAACATAACGTATAAGGAAAAAGAGCTAATAATACCGCTGTACAAAACAATAGTTAGGCCTCATTTAGAATATTGTATTCAAGCGTGGAGGCCATATCGCAGGAAGGACATAGATATGCTAGAAAGAGTGCAGAGGAGAGCAACTAAAATGATACCAAATCTGAGGGATCTTAGTTATGAAATACGCCTAAAAAAATGCGGTTTAACAACACTAGAGACCAGGAGATTGAGAGGAGATCAGATAGAAGTGTTTAAAATATTGAAGGGTTATGAAAATATTGATAGAAATATGTTTTTCTCAGTTAAGAAAGATAGAAGGACTAGAGGACATGATCTTGCATTAGCAAAGGAGCAGAGTAGATTGGATATAAGAAAGTTTTCATTTTCACAAAGGACTGTAAATGAATGGAACAGATTACCTGCTGATTGTGTGGGTGCTAGTAGCGTGAATATGTTTAAAAATAAAATCGATACATACCTCAGACAGGCGGGATACACATAGATAAAAAGGTCGGACTCTCGAAAAGCCAAGGGCTTCCTTGTCCACCTGCTACCTAGAGTTAATTCTCTGGGTGGCAATCTTGTTAAATCTTGTTAAATCACATACACACGCAACACACACGCAACACACACGCAACACACACGCAACACACACGCAACACACACGCAACACACACGCAACACACACGCAACACACACGCAACACGCAACACACAACACACCCCCTAACACACACATGCATGCACACATACACACGCAACACACACACAACACACGCAACACACACGCAACACACCCAACCCCCCCCCCCCCACACACACACCCTCCAACCCACATACACACACACACACACACACACTCACACACACACCCTCCAACCCGCACGCACGCACGCACGCACGCACGCACGCACGCACGCACGCACGCACGCACGCACGCACGCACGCACGCACGCACACACACACCCTCCAACCCACATACACACACACACACACACACACACGCCCACACACATACACACGCACACACGCACACACGCAACACGCACGCACGCACGCACGCACGCACACACACACACACACGCACGCACACACATCAATGGTTGTGTCCATTGTTCTATGCAGTTAATGAAATCGCTTCAACTACCAAGTCAACAAGTGAGTCAGCGAGTGAGTCAACCATCCAGTCAACGAGTGAGTCAACCAGTCAGCCAAGCTTCCTGCGGATGGGACTAAACGACAACAAGGCAGGCATGGAGGGACTCGACAAGGGACACATCAACAAGGTCATAATGGAAGCTTCCAGAGGTTAGAGACATACACCAGTCTCACTGGTGTCAGCCCTGAGGGTGCGAGCCTGTTATGTTGTCCTGTTAGTATTACGGTGGTCATGAATATAAAACCACAGGATCCACAAATGAACCCATTTATTACTACATCTGCTGGATCTTGTGAGGCTTTGGCGCAACTGGCTGCCCATACATAACATATTTTAAGGAGTTGATGTTCAGACAGATTTACAATGGATCAAGTGTTCTTTTTAGTAGTAAGTATGGTAGTGATGTGTTGATATAGTTGGGATGATGCTCACATGAGGGCAGCATTAAAATTTGTTTCCCACAAGGGGCAGGGCTACATTCAAATCTAGTCACGACTAGGTTTTATTGTAACCCTGCCTTCTGGAGGGGAACATACATGGACAGTGGTTCCATGTGCTTGTTTAATTGTATTTGGCTATATTGTATTTTATTTTGTATTAGAGTTCTATCTTTACTTTATACATTTTGTTATCAGGTTGCTCCAGTGAATCAAGCTTGCACGATGGAGTAAAATGTTATATATACCCCCTGTATATTTATTTGTAAATGAAGAGTGATATTAATAGTATATAGTTTAAGTTAATCCCCCAACCAATGTTAGGTGTTTCCTATTTTAAGTTGCCATTTAACAAACATGGACAGCATCCCTTTGTACAGAAACAGAACATACAACACCATAAGGAATGTCTTGCATCCAGAAGACTGTCCAATTTAAGAACCTTTGTCAGAATTATGGGTTAGCCGTGTGACTGCCCACCTTTTTTGAAATCCACATCCCATAAATCCCATAGTTTTTGGCAACCTATCTCACACATCCGACATTCTGCCATCGTCTCAATTTGGTCTTGTTTAACCAGGTTAAATTATGACATTGACTTGAGCAGAACCCTGCTTCTTTTGCGACAGGCTCAAAATTCTATGCTAGTCAGCTGAAGAAGGAAGCCGTGATGCAGAGACGTATCAATGAACAAGAGAGGAGAATGGAGCTACTGTCAGATGCACAGATAGAGGAAGGAACCAGAGAGGTGCCTACTGTCTTCTTTGTGTAAATGTGTGAATTCTAAAAGCAGATGATGCAACCACCATGCTGTTCTTTCGTTGGACTATAGTCTCCACTGGTGCCTGATTAAGCAGTCACTTAATGTAAATTTGTGTAGCAATGTTAGGATGGCTGAATTCTTCCAGAGAAGTTGAGTTATGTGGACTGAAAATAACTTAACAGTGTTGTACAACACTTGCCAACATTTAACACCCACAGCAACCAACTCTGCGTGGCAAGTGGCGCAGACTGATTATTGATGGTTGCAAAAGCTGTATTTCTTATGCAAGCTCAGGTCACTCAGTGTCAGCACACATGTTCTACAAACCTTCTACAGATGCTACATAGAAAGCTCTATTACATTTGGGTTTCTTGTGTGGTACGGCAGCCTGAGTACCGTGCATCGCAACACTCTGGCACGAACAGTCAGGGTTAGTGGCAAGGTGGTGGGAAAAAGAGCAGACCAGTCTAGAGGATCTATACAGGCAACGGGCAGAGAGAAAGTGAAGAAATGTCTCCTCAGACCCCGAACACCCCCTGTTTCCATGCTATAAACTACTTCCTTCTGGCCGCCGCTTTCAACTCCCTCACTGCAAATTGAACCGCACTCGAAACTCTTGTCCCCTCGACAATAAGATTAATGAATGAGTAACTGACCTTTGTTCCCCTCCATCTCTGCCAGTCTGACACTGAGTGATTTGTGAGATGATTTAACTTAACTTTTTAAAAACTGTTGTAATTGATTTAACATATTTAATTAATTTATTTATTTAACCGATATAACTCTTATTACTTTTACTCTTTTAATTTTTATATTGTGTATATTGCATGTACATTTGTTTTATATGTCAATATGCTGCTCTACACTCCAAATGAATTTCCCTCCCAAGGGACAATAAGTAGTGTGATTGTGATTGATTGTTTCATCTATTTATAACCTTTCCTTATGTGAGGACTGATTAGAATGTTGTACTCTCAGTTGAGAGATTGCGGATTTGAATTCTGCTGCTGCAGTATCAAGCCTTGGGGAAGTTTGTTCAATCTATGTAAATAATGTTGCTTCAGTTCACTCAGCTGTATGAACGAGTACCTGGCTATAGACAGTGGTGGATATTTGTGTACGAATAATATTCGCGCAGTAATTGCATTGCAGTGTGACCAAATGCTTCCCAGAGAAGTCGAGATGGCGTTAGATTGAACAGGTCTGCCAGTGAATAAAGTGTAAGGCGCTTTGAGCAGTCCTGAGGACTGGAATTGCGCTACATAAAAAATTTACATTTTATCAGATATCTGTCAGTTTCATTTTAAACATATTCAAATTGCTAGCACTCACGCAATCAATACATAATTTGTTCCCATTAATGTCTGTGTTGCAATTCTTTCTGCTGTAGTTGGAAGCAAAAAACATTTATCGTCCAGTGAATTCTCCCACTACATTTGTTGCAGGCCGATCGACTGTTGGCGGATCTCGAGGCTGGTCGAGACTTGACCCGCACCATTGTACACATTGACATGGACGCCTTCTATGCAGCCGTGGAGATGAGAGACAACCCGGCGCTACGCACCCAGCCAATGGCTGTTGGTGGCACGTCTATGCTGGTGGGTGGATAGTTGGCCTCACTCAAGACAGACCTTTGGTTTCAGTGTGAATGGCCAGGAAATACCCGGCAACAATTCACGTTGGGACATTTTCAATAAGCATTTTTTAATTATAATTTTGCATACAATTGTTTTTGTATAAATATATTATGGTCATAATGTTTTCATTTTTGTATGTATGTATATATATATATATATATTGTTTTAATCAGCTCTAATTTTTTACTGTTTACATTTTAATAGAATATATAAATCATTTATGCAATTCTATGAAAGCCATATTTTAAGTAGATTCTGGCACTATAATAATTCACATCATTAAAATTTTTTGATTATGAAATTAGGCTTTTTTAAATTTAGTGACTAGAATGTATGTGATAGCACATGATTACCGGTAGTATTTATTAAAAATAAATGTACATGGAAGTTATATAGTCTGCTGAATCCAGAAGTAAATTTTTATTGAATATTTTTTATTAAATATTGTGGTACCTTTATGTTGTTGCATATGATTATAAAGGTTAGTGAAAACAGGACATGAACTAGCTTCATATTTAGTTTTACAACTTAAATCTTTAATATATTTTATTTACCTTTGTAGTCTACATCAAATTACCTCGCCCGTCGATATGGGGTTCGGGCAGCAATGCCGGGATTCATCGCAAAGAAACTCTGCCCAACTCTGACAATAGTTCCATGCAACTTTGACAAGTACATCGCTGTGAGTAAGGATATTCGCGAGATCATGTCCGAGTATGATCCTAATCTCTGCCCTATGAGTTTGGATGAGGCATACCTTGATCTGACGGAACATTTAGAAAAACGGAAAGATGTGTCTGAGAAAGACCGGACATTTTGTAAGCGTGTTGATCCGTCATTATTATGTAGTTGTGGAGAAGTGAAGGATGATGGGATTGTGTTGGCTGCGCCAGAGGTACTGAAGACACACGACATCAAAACTATTGCAGTTGCAGACAAGGAACAAGAGAAGGAATCGGAGGCGGCTGATATGGATATAAAACTAAGCGGTCTTCATGAAGGAACTTTGGAAACAGAAACGCTCAATAACGCAGACACGCTGCAAGTTTCCCGTGGTGATGATAAAAGGCAGAATTGGAAACAAGAGATTGAAAGAGAAACAGATCAAAATGATAATATCGATTCAGCAAATAGAATTGACAAGGAGATTGAAAAGAGGACAAATCAAACTGTTAACTTGGATTCAGCAAATGGAATTCACACCAGTGAGAAGGTTATGAAGGAAAGTCGCCGTTATTTGGGTGGTAGTTTACCACATGTTTGTGCAGAGTGTGGAAAGCCAAGGGATCCTTCATTGTTGGCTGAGAAGGTGACGTTTGGTACATCGGTGGAGGACGCAGTGAATGAGATGAGATTCCGCATCGAGGCTACGACACAGTTGACAGCCAGTGCTGGTGAGTTGAACATAACAATGTATAAGGCTAACAGACATTTAAAATTTTGGCACTTGTGTCAAATCTGGACCCACCTAGATTTTGCCATTATAACTTGGGTTTTGCCTAATTTTGATACCTCAGTGTGTTAGTCCCATCATTAAACTTTATCCCAGGCATATTTACATTTAAGAATATTGTGTAGCGCACTTTTGAGGTGTAAATAGCGGCCCGGTTTGCATCAACATACACTGCTATGTCGCTCATTTTACATGTGTGATGCAATAACGCTCGGCCGCAGTGGCGCAGACTAGTGCAATTCGGGTCGCAATTTGGGCTTCAAAAGTGCGGTAAGACAATATTTTCGTAATATAAATATGCCTGGGATAATGTTGAATGATGGAACTAACGCACTGAGGTATCAAAGTTAAACAAAACTCATGGTATAAGGCGAAATCGAGTTGGGTCCGGATTCGACACAAGTGCAAAAAGTTGATTGAGCCATGGAGGTGTCTGTCCTCTAGTGTGCCCTGTAGGATCATCTTTGGGAGGCTGATGTGTCATGTTATGTGCCTAAACCATAATTAGAATAATAAGAAAATGTGATTGATAATCACTTGCCTTAGCATCAGATTATTTGGTGCCTTCTCAACCCTCTACTCCCATTGCTTGGTGTCTTCTCAACCTTCTATTCCCATTGCTTGGTGACTTCTCAACCTTCTACTCCCATTGCTTGGTGACTTCTCAACCTTCTACTCCCATTGCTTGGTGTCTTCTCAAACTTCTACTCCCATTGCTTGGTGACTTTTCAACCTTCTACTCCCATTGCTTGGTGTCTTCTCAACCTTCTACTCCCATTGCTTGGTGTCTTCTCAACCTTCTACTCCCATTGCTTGGTGTCTTCTCAACCTTCTACTCCCATTGCTTGATGACTTCTCAACCTTCTACTCCCATTGCTTGGTACTTCTCAACCCTCTACTCCCATTGCTTGGTGACTTCTCAACCCTCTACTCCCATTGCTTGGTGACTTCTCAACCTTCTACTCCCATTGCTTGGTGACTTCTCAACCCTCTACTCCCATTGCTTGGTGACTTCTCAACCTTCTACTCCCATTGCTTGATGACTTCTCAACCTTCTACTCCCATTGCTTGGTGCCTTCTCAACCCTCTACTCCCATTGCTTGGTGCCTTCTCAACCCTCTACTCCCATTGCTTGGTGACTTCTCAACCTTCTACTCCCATTGCTTGGTGACTTCTCAACCCTCTACTCCCATTGCTTGGTGTCTTCTCAACCCTCTACTCCCATTGCTTGGTGTCTTCTTAACCCTCTACTCCCATTGCTTGGTGTCTTCTTAACCCTCTACTCCCATTGCTTGATGACTTCTCAACCTTCTACTCCCATTGCTTGGTGACTTCTCAACCCTCTACTCCCATTGCTTGGTGACTTCTCAACCTTCTACTCCCATTGCTTGGTGTCTTCTCAACCCTCTACTCCCATTGCTTGGTGACTTCTCAACCTTCTACTCCCATTGCTTGGTGACATCTCAACCCTCTACTCCCATTGCTTGGTGACTTCTCAACCCCCTACTCCCATTGCTTGGTGACTTCTCAACCTTCTACTCCCATTGCTTGGTGACTTCTCAACCTTCTACTCCCATTGCTTGGTGTCTTCTCAACCCTCTACTCCCATTGCTTGGTGTCTTCTCAACCCTCTACTCCCATTGCTTGGTGTCTTCTCAACCCTCTACTCCCATTGCTTGGTGACTTCTCAACCTTCTACTCCCATTGCTTGGTGTCTTCTCAACCCTCTACTCCCATTGCTTGGTGACTTCTCAACCTTCTACTCCCATTGCTTGGTGTCTTCTCAACCCTCTACTCCCATTGCTTGGTGACTTCTCAACCTTCTACTCCCATTGCTTGGTGACATCTCAACCCTCTACTCCCATTGCTTGGTGACTTCTCAACCCCCTACTCCCATTGCTTGGTGACTTCTCAACCTTCTACTCCCATTGCTTGGTGACTTCTCAACCTTCTACTCCCATTGCTTGGTGTCTTCTCAACCCTCTACTCCCATTGCTTGGTGTCTTCTCAACCCTCTACTCCCATTGCTTGGTGTCTTCTCAACCCTCTACTCCCATTGCTTGGTGACTTCTCAACCTTCTACTCCCATTGCTTGGTGTCTTCTCAACCCTCTACTCCCATTGCTTGGTGACTTCTCAACCCTCTACTCCCATTGCTTGGTGACTTCTCAACCCTCTACTCCCATTGCTTGGTGACTTCTCAACCCTCTACTCCCATTGCTTGGTGACTTCTCAACCCTCTACTCCCATTGCTTGGTGTCTTCTCAACCCTCTACTCCCATTGTTTGGTGACTTCTCAACCCTCTACTCCCATTGCTTGGTGACTTCTCAACCTTCTACTCCCATTGCTTGATGTCTTCTCAACCTTCTACTCCCATTGCTTGGTGACTTCTCAACCTTCTACTCCCATTGCTTGGTGACTTCTCAACCTTCTACTCCCATTGCTTGGTGACTTCTCAACCTTCTACTCCCATTGCTTGGTGACTTCTCAACCTTCTATCCCATTACTTGGTGTCTTCGCAACCCTCTACTCCCATTGCTTGGTGACTTCTCAACCTTCTACTCCCATTGCTTGGTGTCTTCTCAACCCTCTACTCCCATTGCTTGGTGTCTTCTCAACCTTCTACTCCCATTGCTTGGTGACTTCTCAACCTTCTATCCCATTGCTTGGTGACTTCTCAACCTTCTACTCCCATTGCTTGGTGACTTCTCAACCTTCTACTCCCATTGCTTGGTGACTTCTCAACCTTCTACTCCCATTGCTTGGTGACTTCTCAACCCTCTACTCCCATTGCTTGGTGTCTTCTCAACCTTCTACTCCCATTGCTTGGTGACTTCTCAACCTTCTACTCCCATTGCTTGGTGACTTCTCAACCTTCTACTCCCATTGCTTGGTGACTTCTCAACCTTCTACTCCCATTGCTTGGTGACTTCTCAACCTTCTACTCCCATTGCTTGGTGACTTCTCAACCCTCTACTCCCATTGCTTGGTGTCTTCTCAACCTTCTACTCCCATTGCTTGGTGACTTCTCAACCTTCTACTCCCATTGCTTGGTGTCTTCTCAACCTTCTACTCCCATTGCTTGGTGACTTCTCAACCTTCTACTCCCATTGCTTGGTGACTTCTCAACCCTCTACTCCCATTGCTTGGTGTCTTCTCAACCTTCTACTCCCATTGCTTGGTGACTTCTCAACCTTCTACTCCCATTGCTTGGTGTCTTCTCAACCTTCTACTCCCATTGCTTGGTGACTTCTCAACCTTCTACTCCCATTGCTTGGTGTCTTCTCAACCTTCTACTCCCATTGCTTGGTGACTTCTCAACCTTCTACTCCCATTGCTTGGTGACTTCTCAACCTTCTACTCCCATTGCTTGGTGACTTCTCAACCCTCTACTCCCATTGCTTGGTGTCTTCTCAACCTTCTACTCCCATTGCTTGGTGACTTCTCAACCTTCTACTCCCATTGCTTGGTGTCTTCTCAACCTTCTACTCCCATTGCTTGGTGACTTCTCAACCTTCTACTCCCATTGCTTGGTGACTTCTCAACCCTCTACTCCCATTGCTTGGTGTCTTCTCAACCTTCTACTCCCATTGCTTGGTGACTTCTCAACCTTCTACTCCCATTGCTTGGTGACTTCTCAACCCTCTACTCCCATTGCTTGGTGACTTCTCAACCCTCTACTCCCATTGCTTGGTGTCTTCTCAACCTTCTACTCCCACTGCTTGGTGCTTTCTCAACCTTCTACTCCCATTGCTTGGTGACTTCTCAACCTTCTACTCCCATTGCTTGGTGTCTTCTCAACCTTCTACTCCCATTGCTTGGTGCCTTCTCAACCCTCTACTCCCATTGCTTGGTGTCTTCTTAACCCTCTACTCCCATTGCTTGGTGACTTCTCAACCTTCTACTCCCATTGCTTGGTGACTTCTCAACCTTCTACTCCCATTGCTTGGTGTCTTCTTAACCCTCTACTCCCATTGCTTGGTGACTTCTCAACCTTCTACTCCCATTGCTTGGTGACTTCTCAACCCTCTACTCCCATTGCTTGGTGACTTCTCAACCTTCTACTCCCATTGCTTGGTGACTTATCAACCCTCTACTCCCATTGCTTGGTGTCTTCTTAACCCTCTACTCCCATTGCTTGATGACTTCTCAACCTTCTACTCCCATTGCTTGGTGACTTATCAACCTTCTACTCCCATTGCTTGATGATTTCTCAACCTTCTACTCCCATTGCTTGGTGACTTCTCAACCCTCTACTCCCATTGCTTGGTGTCTTCTTAACCCTCTACTCCCATTGCTTGGTGTCTTCTTAACCCTCTACTCCCATTGCTTGATGACTTCTCGACCTTCTACTCCCATTGCTTGGTGACTTCTCAACCTTCTACTCCCATTGCTTGGTGACTTCTCAACCTTCTACTCCCATTGCTTGGTGTCTTCTCAACCTTCTACTCCCATTGCTTGGTGACTTCTCAACCTTCTACTCCCATTGCTTGGTGACTTCTCAACCTTCTACTCCCATTGCTTGGTGACTTCTCAACCTTCTACTCCCATTGCTTGGTGACTTCTCAACCTTCTACTCCCATTGCTTGGTGACTTCTCAACCCTCTACTCCCATTGCTTGGTGTCTTCTCAACCTTCTACTCCCATTGCTTGGTGACTTCTCAACCTTCTACTCCCATTGCTTGGTGTCTTCTCAACCTTCTACTCCCATTGCTTGGTGACTTCTCAACCTTCTACTCCCATTGCTTGGTGACTTCTCAACCCTCTACTCCCATTGCTTGGTGTCTTCTCAACCTTCTACTCCCATTGCTTGGTGACTTCTCAACCTTCTACTCCCATTGCTTGGTGTCTTCTCAACCTTCTACTCCCATTGCTTGGTGACTTCTCAACCTTCTACTCCCATTGCTTGGTGTCTTCTCAACCTTCTACTCCCATTGCTTGGTGACTTCTCAACCTTCTACTCCCATTGCTTGGTGTCTTCTCAACCTTCTACTCCCATTGCTTGGTGACTTCTCAACCTTCTACTCCCATTGCTTGGTGACTTCTCAACCTTCTACTCCCATTGCTTGGTGACTTCTCAACCCTCTACTCCCATTGCTTGGTGTCTTCTCAACCTTCTACTCCCATTGCTTGGTGACTTCTCAACCTTCTACTCCCATTGCTTGGTGTCTTCTCAACCTTCTACTCCCATTGCTTGGTGACTTCTCAACCTTCTACTCCCATTGCTTGGTGACTTCTCAACCCTCTACTCCCATTGCTTGGTGTCTTCTCAACCTTCTACTCCCATTGCTTGGTGACTTCTCAACCTTCTACTCCCATTGCTTGGTGACTTCTCAACCCTCTACTCCCATTGCTTGGTGACTTCTCAACCCTCTACTCCCATTGCTTGGTGTCTTCTCAACCTTCTACTCCCACTGCTTGGTGCTTTCTCAACCTTCTACTCCCATTGCTTGGTGACTTCTCAACCTTCTACTCCCATTGCTTGGTGTCTTCTCAACCTTCTACTCCCATTGCTTGGTGCCTTCTCAACCCTCTACTCCCATTGCTTGGTGTCTTCTTAACCCTCTACTCCCATTGCTTGGTGACTTCTCAACCTTCTACTCCCATTGCTTGGTGACTTCTCAACCTTCTACTCCCATTGCTTGGTGTCTTCTTAACCCTCTACTCCCATTGCTTGGTGACTTCTCAACCTTCTACTCCCATTGCTTGGTGACTTCTCAACCCTCTACTCCCATTGCTTGGTGACTTCTCAACCTTCTACTCCCATTGCTTGGTGACTTATCAACCCTCTACTCCCATTGCTTGGTGTCTTCTTAACCCTCTACTCCCATTGCTTGATGACTTCTCAACCTTCTACTCCCATTGCTTGGTGACTTATCAACCTTCTACTCCCATTGCTTGATGATTTCTCAACCTTCTACTCCCATTGCTTGGTGACTTCTCAACCCTCTACTCCCATTGCTTGGTGTCTTCTTAACCCTCTACTCCCATTGCTTGGTGTCTTCTTAACCCTCTACTCCCATTGCTTGATGACTTCTCGACCTTCTACTCCCATTGCTTGGTGACTTCTCAACCTTCTACTCCCATTGCTTGGTGACTTCTCAACCTTCTACTCCCATTGCTTGATGACTTCTCGACCTTCTACTCCCATTGCTTGGTGACTTCTCAACCTTCTACTCCCATTGCTTGATGACTTCTCAACCTTCTACTCCCATTGCTTGGTGACTTCTCAACCCTCTACTCCCATTGCTTGTTGACTTCTCAACCCTCTACTCCCATTGCTTGGTGTCTTCTTAACCCTCTACTCCCATTGCTTGGTGTCTTCTTAACCCTCTACTCCCATTGCTTGATGACTTCTCAACCTTTTACTCCCATTGCTTGGTGACTTCTCAACCTTCTACTCCCATTGCTTGTTGACTTCTCAACCTTCTACTCCCATTGCTTGGTGACTTCTCAACCCTCTACTCCCATTGCTTTGTGACTTCTCAACCTTCTACTCCCATTGCTTGTTGACTTCTCAACCTTCTACTCCCATTGCTTGGTGACTTCTCAACCCTCTACTCCCATTGCTTGGTGACTTCTCAACCCTCTACTCCCATTGCTTTGTGACTTCTCAACCTTCTACTCCCATTGCTTGTTGAATTCTCAACCCTCTACTCCCATTGCTTGGTGACTTCTCAACCCTCTACTCCCATTGCTTGGTGACTTCTCAACCTTCTACTCCCATTGCTTGGTGACTTGTCAACCCTCTACTCCCATTGCTTAGTGACTTCTCAACCCTCCACTCCCATTGCTTGGTGACTTCTCAACCCTCTACTCCCATTGCTTGGTGACTTCTCAATCCTCTACTCCCATTGCTTGGTGTCTTCTTAACCCTCTACTCCCATTGCTTGGTGACTTCTCAACCCTCTACTCCCATTGCTTGGTGACCTCTCAACCCTCTACTCCCATTGCTTGGTGACTTCTCAACCCTCTACTCCCATTGCTTAGTGACTTCTTAACCCTCTACTCCCATTGCTTGGTGTCTTCTTAACCTTCTACTCCCATTGCTTGGTGACTTCTTAACCCTCTACCCCCATTGCTTGGTGACTTCTCAACCCTCTACTCCCATTGCTTGGTGACTTCTCAACCCTCTACTCCCATTGCTTGGTGTCTTCTTAACCCTCTACTCCCATTGCTTGGTGTCTTCTCAACCTTCTACTCCCATTGCTTGGTGACTTCTCAACCCTCTACTCCCATTGCTTGGTGACTTCTCAACCTTCTACTCCTATTGCTTGGTGTCTTCTCAACCCTCTACTCCCATTGCTTGGTGTCTTCTCAACCCTCTACTCCCATTGCTTGGGGCCTTCTCAACCCTCTACTCCCATTGCTTGGTGACTTCTCAACCTTCTACTCCCATTGCTTGGTGACTTCTCAACCTTCTACTCCCATTGCTTGGTGACTTCTCAACCTTCTACTCCCATTGCTTGGTGTCTTCATAACCCTCTACTCCCATTGCTTGGTGACTTCTCAACCTTCTACTCCCATTGCTTGGTGACTTCTCAACCCTCTACTCCCATTGCTTGGTGACTTCTCAACCCTCTACTCCCATTGCTTGGTGTCTTCTTAACCCTCTACTCCCATTGCTTGATGACTTCTCAACCTTTTACTCCCATTGCTTGGTGACTTCTCAACCTTCTACTCCCATTGCTTGTTGACTTCTCAACCTTCTACTCCCATTGCTTGGTGACTTCTCAACCCTCTACTCCCATTGCTTGGTGACTTCTCAACCTTCTACTCCCATTGCTTGTTGACTTCTCAACCCTCTACTCCCATTGCTTGGTGACTTCTCAACCCTCTACTCCCATTGCTTTGTGACTTCTCAACCTTCTACTCCCATTGCTTGTTGACTTCTCAACCCTCTACTCCCATTGCTTGGTGACTTCTCAACCTTCTACTCCCATTGCTTGGTGACTTCTCAACCTTCTACTCCCATTGCTTGGTGACTTGTCAACCCTCTACTCCCATTGCTTAGTGACTTCTCAACCCTCTACTCCCATTGCTTGGTGACTTCTCAACCCTCTACTCCCATTGCTTGGTGACTTCTCAATCCTCTACTCCCATTGCTTGGTGTCTTCTTAACCCTCTACTCCCATTGCTTGGTGACTTCTCAACCCTCTACTCCCATTGCTTGGTGACTTCTCAACCCTCTACTCCCATTGCTTGGTGACTTCTCAACCCTCTACTCCCATTGCTTAGTGACTTCTTAACCCTCTACTCCCATTGCTTGGTGTCTTCTTAACCTTCTACTCCCATTGCTTGGTGACTTCTTAACCCTCTACCCCCATTGCTTGGTGACTTCTCAACCCTCTACTCCCATTGCTTGGTGACTTCTCAACCCTCTACTCCCATTGCTTGGTGTCTTCTTAACCCTCTACTCCCATTGCTTGGTGACTTCTCAACCTTCTACTCCCATTGCTTGTTGACTTCTCAACCCTCTACTCCCATTGCTTGGTGACTTCTCAACCCTCTACTCCCATTGCTTGGTGACTTCTCAACCCTCTACTCCCATTGCTTTGTGACTTCTCAACCTTCTACTCCCATTGCTTGTTGACTTCTCAACCCTCTACTCCCATTGCTTGGTGACTTCTCAACCCTCTACTCCCATTGCTTGGTGACTTCTCAACCTTCTACTCCCATTGCTTGGTGACTTGTCAACCCTCTACTCCCATTGCTTAGTGACTTCTCAACCCTCTACTCCCATTGCTTGGTGACTTCTCAACCCTCTACTCCCATTGCTTGGTGACTTCTCAATCCTCTACTCCCATTGCTTGGTGTCTTCTTAACCCTCTACTCCCATTGCTTGGTGACTTCTCAACCCTCTACTCCCATTGCTTGGTGACTTCTCAACCCTCTACTCCCATTGCTTGGTGACTTCTCAATCCTCTACTCCCATTGCTTGGTGTCTTCGCAACCCTCTACTCCCATTGCTTGGTGACTTCTCAACCTTCTACTCCCATTGCTTGGTGTCTTCTCAACCCTCTACTCCCATTGCTTGGTGTCTTCTCAACCTTCTACTCCCATTGCTTGGTGACTTCTCAACCTTCTACTCCCATTGCTTGGTGACTTCTCAACCCTCTACTCCCATTGCTTGGTGTCTTCTCAACCTTCTACTCCCATTGCTTGGTGTCTTCTCAACCTTCTACTCCCATTGCTTGGTGACTTCTCAACCTTCTACTCCCATTGCTTGGTGACTTCTCAACCCTCTACTCCCATTGCTTGGTGTCTTCTCAACCTTCTACTCCCATTGCTTGGTGACTTCTCAACCTTCTACTCCCATTGCTTGGTGACTTCTCAACCCTCTACTCCCATTGCTTGGTGACTTCTCAACCCTCTACTCCCATTGCTTGGTGTCTTCTCAACCTTCTACTCCCACTGCTTGGTGCTTTCTCAACCTTCTACTCCCATTGCTTGGTGACTTCTCAACCTTCTACTCCCATTGCTTGGTGTCTTCTCAACCTTCTACTCCCATTGCTTGGTGCCTTCTCAACCCTCTACTCCCATTGCTTGGTGTCTTCTTAACCCTCTACTCCCATTGCTTGGTGACTTCTCAACCTTCTACTCCCATTGCTTGGTGACTTCTCAACCCTCTACTCCCATTGCTTGGTGACTTCTCAACCTTCTACTCCCATTGCTTGGTGACTTATCAACCCTCTACTCCCATTGCTTGGTGTCTTCTTAACCCTCTACTCCCATTGCTTGATGACTTCTCAACCTTCTACTCCCATTGCTTGGTGACTTATCAACCTTCTACTCCCATTGCTTGATGATTTCTCAACCTTCTACTCCCATTGCTTGGTGACTTCTCAACCCTCTACTCCCATTGCTTGGTGTCTTCTTAACCCTCTACTCCCATTGCTTGGTGTCTTCTTAACCCTCTACTCCCATTGCTTGATGACTTCTCGACCTTCTACTCCCATTGCTTGGTGACTTCTCAACCTTCTACTCCCATTGCTTGGTGACTTCTCAACCTTCTACTCCCATTGCTTGATGACTTCTCGACCTTCTACTCCCATTGCTTGGTGACTTCTCAACCTTCTACTCCCATTGCTTGATGACTTCTCAACCTTCTACTCCCATTGCTTGGTGACTTCTCAACCCTCTACTCCCATTGCTTGTTGACTTCTCAACCCTCTACTCCCATTGCTTGGTGTCTTCTTAACCCTCTACTCCCATTGCTTGGTGTCTTCTTAACCCTCTACTCCCATTGCTTGATGACTTCTCAACCTTTTACTCCCATTGCTTGGTGACTTCTCAACCTTCTACTCCCATTGCTTGTTGACTTCTCAACCTTCTACTCCCATTGCTTGGTGACTTCTCAACCCTCTACTCCCATTGCTTTGTGACTTCTCAACCTTCTACTCCCATTGCTTGTTGACTTCTCAACCTTCTACTCCCATTGCTTGGTGACTTCTCAACCCTCTACTCCCATTGCTTGGTGACGTCTCAACCCTCTACTCCCATTGCTTTGTGACTTCTCAACCTTCTACTCCCATTGCTTGTTGACTTCTCAACCCTCTACTCCCATTGCTTGGTGACTTCTCAACCCTCTACTCCCATTGCTTGGTGACTTCTCAACCTTCTACTCCCATTGCTTGGTGACTTGTCAACCCTCTACTCCCATTGCTTAGTGACTTCTCAACCCTCCACTCCCATTGCTTGGTGACTTCTCAACCCTCTACTCCCATTGCTTGGTGACTTCTCAATCCTCTACTCCCATTGCTTGGTGTCTTCTTAACCCTCTACTCCCATTGCTTGGTGACTTCTCAACCCTCTACTCCCATTGCTTGGTGACCTCTCAACCCTCTACTCCCATTGCTTGGTGACTTCTCAACCCTCTACTCCCATTGCTTAGTGACTTCTTAACCCTCTACTCCCATTGCTTGGTGTCTTCTTAACCTTCTACTCCCATTGCTTGGTGACTTCTTAACCCTCTACCCCCATTGCTTGGTGACTTCTCAACCCTCTACTCCCATTGCTTGGTGACTTCTCAACCCTCTACTCCCATTGCTTGGTGTCTTCTTAACCCTCTACTCCCATTGCTTGGTGTCTTCTCAACCTTCTACTCCCATTGCTTGGTGACTTCTCAACCCTCTACTCCCATTGCTTGGTGACTTCTCAACCTTCTACTCCTATTGCTTGGTGTCTTCTCAACCCTCTACTCCCATTGCTTGGTGTCTTCTCAACCCTCTACTCCCATTGCTTGGGGCCTTCTCAACCCTCTACTCCCATTGCTTGGTGACTTCTCAACCTTCTACTCCCATTGCTTGGTGACTTCTCAACCTTCTACTCCCATTGCTTGTTGACTTCTCAACCCTCTACTCCCATTGCTTGTTGACTTCTCAACCTTCTACTCCCATTGCTTGGTGACTTCTCAACCCTCTACTCCCATTGCTTGGTGACTTCTCAACCTTCTACTCCCATTGCTTGTTGACTTCTCAACCCTCTACTCCCATTGCTTGGTGACTTCTCAACCCTCTACTCCCATTGCTTGGTGACTTCTCAACCCTCTACTCCCATTGCTTTGTGACTTCTCAACCTTCTACTCCCATTGCTTGTTGACTTCTCAACCCTCTACTCCCATTGCTTGGTGACTTCTCAACCCTCTACTCCCATTGCTTGGTGACTTCTCAACCTTCTACTCCCATTGCTTGGTGACTTGTCAACCCTCTACTCCCATTGCTTAGTGACTTCTCAACCCTCTACTCCCATTGCTTGGTGACTTCTCAACCCTCTACTCCCATTGCTTGGTGACTTCTCAATCCTCTACTCCCATTGCTTGGTGTCTTCTTAACCCTCTACTCCCATTGCTTGGTGACTTCTCAACCCTCTACTCCCATTGCTTGGTGACTTCTCAACCCTCTACTCCCATTGCTTGGTGACTTCTCAACCCTCTACTCCCATTGCTTAGTGACTTCTTAACCCTCTACTCCCATTGCTTGGTGTCTTCTTAACCTTCTACTCCCATTGCTTGGTGACTTCTTAACCCTCTACCCCCATTGCTTGGTGACTTCTCAACCCTCTACTCCCATTGCTTGGTGACTTCTCAACCCTCTACTCCCATTGCTTGGTGTCTTCTTAACCCTCTACTCCCATTGCTTGGTGTCTTCTCAACCTTCTACTCCCATTGCTTGGTGACTTCTCAACCCTCTACTCCCATTGCTTGGTGACTTCTCAACCTTCTACTCCTATTGCTTGGTGTCTTCTCAACCCTCTACTCCCATTGCTTGGTGTCTTCTCAACCCTCTACTCCCATTGCTTGGGGCCTTCTCAACCCTCTACTCCCATTGCTTGGTGACTTCTCAACCTTCTACTCCCATTGCTTGGTGACTTCTCAACCTTCTACTCCCATTGCTTGATGACTTCTCAACCTTCTACTCCCATTGCTTGGTGACTTCTCAACCTTCTACTCCCATTGCTTGGTGACTTCTCAACCTTCTACTCCCATTGCTTGGTGACTTCTCAACCTTCTACTCCCATTGCTTGGTGACTTCTCAACCCTCTACTCCCATTGCTTGGTGTCTTCATAACCCTCTACTCCCATTGCTTGGTGACTTCTCAACCTTCTACTCCCATTGCTTGGTGACTTCTCAACCCTCTACTCCCATTGCTTGGTGACTTCTCAACCCTCTACTCCCATTGCTTGGTGTCTTCTTAACCCTCTACTCCCATTGCTTGATGACTTCTCAACCTTTTACTCCCATTGCTTGGTGACTTCTCAACCTTCTACTCCCATTGCTTGTTGACTTCTCAACCTTCTACTCCCATTGCTTGGTGACTTCTCAACCCTCTACTCCCATTGCTTGGTGACTTCTCAACCTTCTACTCCCATTGCTTGTTGACTTCTCAACCCTCTACTCCCATTGCTTGGTGACTTCTCAACCCTCTACTCCCATTGCTTGGTGACTTCTCAACCTTCTACTCCCATTGCTTGGTGACTTGTCAACCCTCTACTCCCATTGCTTAGTGACTTCTCAACCCTCTACTCCCATTGCTTGGTGACTTCTCAACCCTCTACTCCCATTGCTTGGTGACTTCTCAATCCTCTACTCCCATTGCTTGGTGTCTTCTTAACCCTCTACTCCCATTGCTTGGTGACTTCTCAACCCTCTACTCCCATTGCTTGGTGACTTCTCAACCCTCTACTCCCATTGCTTGGTGACTTCTCAACCGTCTACTCCCATTGCTTAGTGACTTCTTAACCCTCTACTCCCATTGCTTGGTGTCTTCTTAACCTTCTACTCCCATTGCTTGGTGACTTCTTAACCCTCTACCCCCATTGCTTGGTGACTTCTCAACCCTCTACTCCCATTGCTTGGTGACTTCTCAACCTTCTACTCCCATTGGTTGGTGTCTTCTTAACCCTCTACTCCCATTGCTTGGTGTCTTCTCAACCTTCTACTCCCATTGCTTGGTGACTTCTCAACCCTCTACTCCCATTGCTTGGTGACTTCTCAACCTTCTACTCCCATTGCTTGGTGTCTTCTCAACCCTCTACTCCCATTGCTTGGTGTCTTCTCAACCCTCTACTCCCATTGCTTGGGGCCTTCTCAACCCTCTACTCCCATTGCTTGGTGACTTCTCAACCTTCTACTCCCATTGCTTGGTGACTTCTCAACCTTCTACTCCCATTGCTTGATGACTTCTCAACCTTCTACTCCCATTGCTTGGTGTCTTCATAACCCTCTACTCCCATTGCTTGGTGACTTCTCAACCTTCTACTCCCATTGCTTGGTGACTTCTCAACCCTCGACTCCCATTGCTTGGTGACTTCTCAACCCTCTACTCCCATTGCTTGGTGACTTCTCAACCTTCTACTCCTATTGCTTGGTGTCTTCTCAACCCTCTACTCCCATTGCTTGGTGTCTTCTCAACCCTCTACTCCCATTGCTTGGTGACTTCTCAACCCTCTACTCCCATTGCTTTGTGACTTCTCAACCTTCTACTCCCATTGCTTGTTGACTTCTCAACCCTCTACTCCCATTGCTTGGTGACTTCTCAACCTTCTACTCCCATTGCTTGGTGACTTCTCAACCTTCTACTCCCATTGCTTGGTGACTTGTCAACCCTCTACTCCCATTGCTTAGTGACTTCTCAACCCTCTACTCCCATTGCTTGGTGACTTCTCAACCCTCTACTCCCATTGCTTGGTGACTTCTCAATCCTCTACTCCCATTGCTTGGTGTCTTCTTAACCCTCTACTCCCATTGCTTGGTGACTTCTCAACCCTCTACTCCCATTGCTTGGTGACTTCTCAACCCTCTACTCCCATTGCTTGGTGACTTCTCAACCCTCTACTCCCATTGCTTAGTGACTTCTTAACCCTCTACTCCCATTGCTTGGTGTCTTCTTAACCTTCTACTCCCATTGCTTGGTGACTTCTTAACCCTCTACCCCCATTGCTTGGTGACTTCTCAACCCTCTACTCCCATTGCTTGGTGACTTCTCAACCCTCTACTCCCATTGCTTGGTGTCTTCTTAACCCTCTACTCCCATTGCTTGGTGACTTCTCAACCTTCTACTCCCATTGCTTGTTGACTTCTCAACCCTCTACTCCCATTGCTTGGTGACTTCTCAACCCTCTACTCCCATTGCTTGGTGACTTCTCAACCCTCTACTCCCATTGCTTTGTGACTTCTCAACCTTCTACTCCCATTGCTTGTTGACTTCTCAACCCTCTACTCCCATTGCTTGGTGACTTCTCAACCCTCTACTCCCATTGCTTGGTGACTTCTCAACCTTCTACTCCCATTGCTTGGTGACTTGTCAACCCTCTACTCCCATTGCTTAGTGACTTCTCAACCCTCTACTCCCATTGCTTGGTGACTTCTCAACCCTCTACTCCCATTGCTTGGTGACTTCTCAATCCTCTACTCCCATTGCTTGGTGTCTTCTTAACCCTCTACTCCCATTGCTTGGTGACTTCTCAACCCTCTACTCCCATTGCTTGGTGACTTCTCAACCCTCTACTCCCATTGCTTGGTGACTTCTCAATCCTCTACTCCCATTGCTTGGTGTCTTCGCAACCCTCTACTCCCATTGCTTGGTGACTTCTCAACCTTCTACTCCCATTGCTTGGTGTCTTCTCAACCCTCTACTCCCATTGCTTGGTGTCTTCTCAACCTTCTACTCCCATTGCTTGGTGACTTCTCAACCTTCTACTCCCATTGCTTGGTGACTTCTCAACCCTCTACTCCCATTGCTTGGTGTCTTCTCAACCTTCTACTCCCATTGCTTGGTGTCTTCTCAACCTTCTACTCCCATTGCTTGGTGACTTCTCAACCTTCTACTCCCATTGCTTGGTGACTTCTCAACCCTCTACTCCCATTGCTTGGTGTCTTCTCAACCTTCTACTCCCATTGCTTGGTGACTTCTCAACCTTCTACTCCCATTGCTTGGTGACTTCTCAACCCTCTACTCCCATTGCTTGGTGACTTCTCAACCCTCTACTCCCATTGCTTGGTGTCTTCTCAACCTTCTACTCCCACTGCTTGGTGCTTTCTCAACCTTCTACTCCCATTGCTTGGTGACTTCTCAACCTTCTACTCCCATTGCTTGGTGTCTTCTCAACCTTCTACTCCCATTGCTTGGTGCCTTCTCAACCCTCTACTCCCATTGCTTGGTGTCTTCTTAACCCTCTACTCCCATTGCTTGGTGACTTCTCAACCTTCTACTCCCATTGCTTGGTGACTTCTCAACCCTCTACTCCCATTGCTTGGTGACTTCTCAACCTTCTACTCCCATTGCTTGGTGACTTATCAACCCTCTACTCCCATTGCTTGGTGTCTTCTTAACCCTCTACTCCCATTGCTTGATGACTTCTCAACCTTCTACTCCCATTGCTTGGTGACTTATCAACCTTCTACTCCCATTGCTTGATGATTTCTCAACCTTCTACTCCCATTGCTTGGTGACTTCTCAACCCTCTACTCCCATTGCTTGGTGTCTTCTTAACCCTCTACTCCCATTGCTTGGTGTCTTCTTAACCCTCTACTCCCATTGCTTGATGACTTCTCGACCTTCTACTCCCATTGCTTGGTGACTTCTCAACCTTCTACTCCCATTGCTTGGTGACTTCTCAACCTTCTACTCCCATTGCTTGATGACTTCTCGACCTTCTACTCCCATTGCTTGGTGACTTCTCAACCTTCTACTCCCATTGCTTGATGACTTCTCAACCTTCTACTCCCATTGCTTGGTGACTTCTCAACCCTCTACTCCCATTGCTTGTTGACTTCTCAACCCTCTACTCCCATTGCTTGGTGTCTTCTTAACCCTCTACTCCCATTGCTTGGTGTCTTCTTAACCCTCTACTCCCATTGCTTGATGACTTCTCAACCTTTTACTCCCATTGCTTGGTGACTTCTCAACCTTCTACTCCCATTGCTTGTTGACTTCTCAACCTTCTACTCCCATTGCTTGGTGACTTCTCAACCCTCTACTCCCATTGCTTTGTGACTTCTCAACCTTCTACTCCCATTGCTTGTTGACTTCTCAACCTTCTACTCCCATTGCTTGGTGACTTCTCAACCCTCTACTCCCATTGCTTGGTGACGTCTCAACCCTCTACTCCCATTGCTTTGTGACTTCTCAACCTTCTACTCCCATTGCTTGTTGACTTCTCAACCCTCTACTCCCATTGCTTGGTGACTTCTCAACCCTCTACTCCCATTGCTTGGTGACTTCTCAACCTTCTACTCCCATTGCTTGGTGACTTGTCAACCCTCTACTCCCATTGCTTAGTGACTTCTCAACCCTCCACTCCCATTGCTTGGTGACTTCTCAACCCTCTACTCCCATTGCTTGGTGACTTCTCAATCCTCTACTCCCATTGCTTGGTGTCTTCTTAACCCTCTACTCCCATTGCTTGGTGACTTCTCAACCCTCTACTCCCATTGCTTGGTGACCTCTCAACCCTCTACTCCCATTGCTTGGTGACTTCTCAACCCTCTACTCCCATTGCTTAGTGACTTCTTAACCCTCTACTCCCATTGCTTGGTGTCTTCTTAACCTTCTACTCCCATTGCTTGGTGACTTCTTAACCCTCTACCCCCATTGCTTGGTGACTTCTCAACCCTCTACTCCCATTGCTTGGTGACTTCTCAACCCTCTACTCCCATTGCTTGGTGTCTTCTTAACCCTCTACTCCCATTGCTTGGTGTCTTCTCAACCTTCTACTCCCATTGCTTGGTGACTTCTCAACCCTCTACTCCCATTGCTTGGTGACTTCTCAACCTTCTACTCCTATTGCTTGGTGTCTTCTCAACCCTCTACTCCCATTGCTTGGTGTCTTCTCAACCCTCTACTCCCATTGCTTGGGGCCTTCTCAACCCTCTACTCCCATTGCTTGGTGACTTCTCAACCTTCTACTCCCATTGCTTGGTGACTTCTCAACCTTCTACTCCCATTGCTTGTTGACTTCTCAACCCTCTACTCCCATTGCTTGTTGACTTCTCAACCTTCTACTCCCATTGCTTGGTGACTTCTCAACCCTCTACTCCCATTGCTTGGTGACTTCTCAACCTTCTACTCCCATTGCTTGTTGACTTCTCAACCCTCTACTCCCATTGCTTGGTGACTTCTCAACCCTCTACTCCCATTGCTTGGTGACTTCTCAACCCTCTACTCCCATTGCTTTGTGACTTCTCAACCTTCTACTCCCATTGCTTGTTGACTTCTCAACCCTCTACTCCCATTGCTTGGTGACTTCTCAACCCTCTACTCCCATTGCTTGGTGACTTCTCAACCTTCTACTCCCATTGCTTGGTGACTTGTCAACCCTCTACTCCCATTGCTTAGTGACTTCTCAACCCTCTACTCCCATTGCTTGGTGACTTCTCAACCCTCTACTCCCATTGCTTGGTGACTTCTCAATCCTCTACTCCCATTGCTTGGTGTCTTCTTAACCCTCTACTCCCATTGCTTGGTGACTTCTCAACCCTCTACTCCCATTGCTTGGTGACTTCTCAACCCTCTACTCCCATTGCTTGGTGACTTCTCAACCCTCTACTCCCATTGCTTAGTGACTTCTTAACCCTCTACTCCCATTGCTTGGTGTCTTCTTAACCTTCTACTCCCATTGCTTGGTGACTTCTTAACCCTCTACCCCCATTGCTTGGTGACTTCTCAACCCTCTACTCCCATTGCTTGGTGACTTCTCAACCCTCTACTCCCATTGCTTGGTGTCTTCTTAACCCTCTACTCCCATTGCTTGGTGTCTTCTCAACCTTCTACTCCCATTGCTTGGTGACTTCTCAACCCTCTACTCCCATTGCTTGGTGACTTCTCAACCTTCTACTCCTATTGCTTGGTGTCTTCTCAACCCTCTACTCCCATTGCTTGGTGTCTTCTCAACCCTCTACTCCCATTGCTTGGGGCCTTCTCAACCCTCTACTCCCATTGCTTGGTGACTTCTCAACCTTCTACTCCCATTGCTTGGTGACTTCTCAACCTTCTACTCCCATTGCTTGATGACTTCTCAACCTTCTACTCCCATTGCTTGGTGACTTCTCAACCTTCTACTCCCATTGCTTGGTGACTTCTCAACCTTCTACTCCCATTGCTTGGTGACTTCTCAACCTTCTACTCCCATTGCTTGGTGACTTCTCAACCCTCTACTCCCATTGCTTGGTGTCTTCATAACCCTCTACTCCCATTGCTTGGTGACTTCTCAACCTTCTACTCCCATTGCTTGGTGACTTCTCAACCCTCTACTCCCATTGCTTGGTGACTTCTCAACCCTCTACTCCCATTGCTTGGTGTCTTCTTAACCCTCTACTCCCATTGCTTGATGACTTCTCAACCTTTTACTCCCATTGCTTGGTGACTTCTCAACCTTCTACTCCCATTGCTTGTTGACTTCTCAACCTTCTACTCCCATTGCTTGGTGACTTCTCAACCCTCTACTCCCATTGCTTGGTGACTTCTCAACCTTCTACTCCCATTGCTTGTTGACTTCTCAACCCTCTACTCCCATTGCTTGGTGACTTCTCAACCCTCTACTCCCATTGCTTGGTGACTTCTCAACCTTCTACTCCCATTGCTTGGTGACTTGTCAACCCTCTACTCCCATTGCTTAGTGACTTCTCAACCCTCTACTCCCATTGCTTGGTGACTTCTCAACCCTCTACTCCCATTGCTTGGTGACTTCTCAATCCTCTACTCCCATTGCTTGGTGTCTTCTTAACCCTCTACTCCCATTGCTTGGTGACTTCTCAACCCTCTACTCCCATTGCTTGGTGACTTCTCAACCCTCTACTCCCATTGCTTGGTGACTTCTCAACCGTCTACTCCCATTGCTTAGTGACTTCTTAACCCTCTACTCCCATTGCTTGGTGTCTTCTTAACCTTCTACTCCCATTGCTTGGTGACTTCTTAACCCTCTACCCCCATTGCTTGGTGACTTCTCAACCCTCTACTCCCATTGCTTGGTGACTTCTCAACCTTCTACTCCCATTGGTTGGTGTCTTCTTAACCCTCTACTCCCATTGCTTGGTGTCTTCTCAACCTTCTACTCCCATTGCTTGGTGACTTCTCAACCCTCTACTCCCATTGCTTGGTGACTTCTCAACCTTCTACTCCCATTGCTTGGTGTCTTCTCAACCCTCTACTCCCATTGCTTGGTGTCTTCTCAACCCTCTACTCCCATTGCTTGGGGCCTTCTCAACCCTCTACTCCCATTGCTTGGTGACTTCTCAACCTTCTACTCCCATTGCTTGGTGACTTCTCAACCTTCTACTCCCATTGCTTGATGACTTCTCAACCTTCTACTCCCATTGCTTGGTGTCTTCATAACCCTCTACTCCCATTGCTTGGTGACTTCTCAACCTTCTACTCCCATTGCTTGGTGACTTCTCAACCCTCGACTCCCATTGCTTGGTGACTTCTCAACCCTCTACTCCCATTGCTTGGTGACTTCTCAACCTTCTACTCCTATTGCTTGGTGTCTTCTCAACCCTCTACTCCCATTGCTTGGTGTCTTCTCAACCCTCTACTCCCATTGCTTGGTGACTTCTCAACCCTCTACTCCCATTGCTTTGTGACTTCTCAACCTTCTACTCCCATTGCTTGTTGACTTCTCAACCCTCTACTCCCATTGCTTGGTGACTTCTCAACCTTCTACTCCCATTGCTTGGTGACTTCTCAACCTTCTACTCCCATTGCTTGGTGACTTGTCAACCCTCTACTCCCATTGCTTAGTGACTTCTCAACCCTCTACTCCCATTGCTTGGTGACTTCTCAACCCTCTACTCCCATTGCTTGGTGACTTCTCAATCCTCTACTCCCATTGCTTGGTGTCTTCTTAACCCTCTACTCCCATTGCTTGGTGACTTCTCAACCCTCTACTCCCATTGCTTGGTGACTTCTCAACCCTCTACTCCCATTGCTTGGTGACTTCTCAACCCTCTACTCCCATTGCTTAGTGACTTCTTAACCCTCTACTCCCATTGCTTGGTGTCTTCTTAACCTTCTACTCCCATTGCTTGGTGACTTCTTAACCCTCTACCCCCATTGCTTGGTGACTTCTCAACCCTCTACTCCCATTGCTTGGTGACTTCTCAACCCTCTACTCCCATTGCTTGGTGTCTTCTTAACCCTCTACTCCCATTGCTTGGTGTCTTCTCAACCTTCTTCTCCCATTGCTTGTTGACTTCTCAACCTTCTACTCCCATTGCTTGGTGACTTCTCAACCCTCTACTCCCATTGCTTGGTGACTTCTCAACCTTCTACTCCCATTGCTTGTTGACTTCTCAACCCTCTACTCCCATTGCTTGGTGACTTCTCAACCCTCTACTCCCATTGCTTGGTGACTTCTCAACCCTCTACTCCCATTGCTTTGTGACTTCTCAACCTTCTACTCCCATTGCTTGTTGACTTCTCAACCCTCTACTCCCATTGCTTGGTGACTTCTCAACCCTCTACTCCCATTGCTTGGTGACTTCTCAACCTTCTACTCCCATTGCTTGGTGACTTGTCAACCCTCTACTCCCATTGCTTAGTGACTTCTCAACCCTCTACTCCCATTGCTTGGTGACTTCTCAACCCTCTACTCCCATTGCTTGGTGACTTCTCAATCCTCTACTCCCATTGCTTGGTGTCTTCTTAACCCTCTACTCCCATTGCTTGGTGACTTCTCAACCCTCTACTCCCATTGCTTGGTGACTTCTCAACCCTCTACTCCCATTGCTTGGTGACTTCTCAACCCTCTACTCCCATTGCTTAGTGACTTCTTAACCCTCTACTCCCATTGCTTGGTGTCTTCTTAACCTTCTACTCCCATTGCTTGGTGACTTCTTAACCCTCTACCCCCATTGCTTGGTGACTTCTCAACCCTCTACTCCCATTGCTTGGTGACTTCTCAACCCTCTACTCCCATTGCTTGGTGACTTCTCAACCCTCTACTCCCATTGCTTGGTGACTTCTCAACCTTCTACTCCCATTGCTTGGTGACTTCTCAACCTTCTACTCCCATTGCTTGGTGTCTTCTCAACCCTCTACTCCCATTGCTTGGTGTCTTCTCAACCCTCTACTCCCATTGCTTGGTGCCTTCTCAACCCTCTACTCCCATTGCTTGGTGACTTCTCAACCTTCTACTCCCATTGCTTGGTGTCTTCTCAACCTTCTACTCCCATTGCTTGGTGACTTCTCAACCCTCTACTCCCATTGCTTGGTGACTTCTCAACCTTCTACTCCCATTGCTTGGTGACTTCTCAACCCTCTACTCCCATTGCTTGGTGACTTCTCAACCTTCTACTCCCATTGCTTGGTGACTTCTTAACCTTCTACTCCCATTGCTTGGTGACTTCTTAACCCTCTACTCCCATTGCTTGGTGACTTCTCAACCCTCTACTCCCATTGCTTGGTGTCTTCTTAACCCTCTACTCCCATTGTTTGGTGACTTCTTAACCCTCTACTCCCATTGCTTGGTGTCTTCTTAAACCTCTACCATTGCTTGGTGACTTCTTAACCCTCTACTCCCATTGCTTGGTGACTTCTTAACCCTCAACTCCCATTGCTTGGTGACTTCTTAACCCTCTACTCCCATTGTTTGGTGTCTTCTTAACCCTCTACTCCCAGCCAAACCAACCAATCTGTTATGATCCTTAACCTCCAGCCAATAAGCTGGAGTTTATTGACTCATATATATTATGCCATCTACAAAATAATTGTCTGCTATGCGTCATTTTAAAGCTAATACTGTTTGCTATATCTAGGTGTAAACATATCTCGTAGAGTGTGTACGAGAACTGGAGTGAATCGGAGTACATTTCATTAAAAAGTCATGTGATCTAAAGGGTTAATTTAGTCATTCAGTGAAACAATTTCACTAGTTCTCAGTTATAATTTTAACAAGTGTAACCTTTTTTGTGACATCGCTAAGAACAACTGAATTCAGCATGTTCGTTTACCAGAGAAAAACGTACTGTTTGATCATTATTGTTCTCTCTGTGTTTAGGAATTGCTCCTAACACAATGTTGGCCAAAGTGTGCTCGGACAAAAACAAACCAAATGGTCAGTACACCATTGCATCCTCAAAAGAGGCAGTGATGACCTTCATCAATGACCTTCCGCTGAAAAAGGTATGTCATGTGCCAAAGATTAATAAATAAATGGAGGGATTCGGGGCAAATCATGATACACACTGGTATCCATTTTGTTGGTTTTGAGTTTAAATGGAAACTTGCACTGGATACTGGAATATGTTAGGAAACTAACATAAAAGAGAATTGTTGAAAAGGCTGTTCAAAGTGTTTACTGAAGATTTGTTATTCAAAATATAATAAAAAATTGTAATAAATTTTTCAAAATGCTGATATATCCATCCGTGTCTTTTTTAAAATCAAAACATGATATATCCATACAGTGAGCATTCTCACTAAATAAGTGACAGTGTAGAAAAGTACGAGCCAACTCTGAGATAGACCACTCTTCATTGTATCTTTTCTATGGATTGTAACATATGGCGAACGTTGCTTTAGTTGGTGCACAGCCACTCTATGTTCCTGAGAACATTAGAGTTCTCAAGAGTCTCAACACATTCAAGAAACAATTAAAACACATTTTTTTTAATTGACGTATAACAAACAAGATGCATCATTTTCTCTGCTTCCTATTTTAATGACCATGATATAGACACATATGTTTATTTATAATTATAATATTTCAGTTGTGTATTGATGTAGATCTTTGTGCATGTACTTCTTTTTATTTATACTATACTTAATGGTTATATTTAATTTATGTACAGCGCCCTTGAGCATTTTGTTATAAGTAGATTTTGGCACTGTATAAATTTAAATTTTGTTTTGGTAAATAAATTATGTTTATTACATTTTGAAATCAAACTCTTGTCCACGTTGTTCAACGGGGAGGGGGGATATGTCGTGTTTTGGCATCAATTAGATGTTATACTAGCTCAACGCATGGTTAAACAAACTTTTGATCAGTGTGTAGGCAAAATTTTAGAAATGGAATTTATTGCATTTTGACCTGAAACCCTTCATGTGTGTCAGCTTATTATTATAAAAAGTGTTTACCGCAATCATGATGGATAGCTTGCCTGAGGAACTGACTCCACTGTCTGCATGTAACACACTGTTTCAGTGTTTCTACTAGTGTGTTGTGTAGTTTTCTTCTTCAGGTTGTTGAACTGTGGCAGTCGAGGAATAACTCTCCTGTTGTGGAGGTGGGCATTAGGTTAAATATAGTTAAAAAGTTACACATCATAAAAGTTTGGAAAAAGAATAATAACAATTTAGAATAAAAAATCCACCATTCACTTCTTGTTTTTGTGTTCTGAAACAACTGCCCAAAGTTGGTTGTCTTACACAGAATGTACAGTAATTTTCATTTGCAACTTCTAGGGAGCCACCTGTGATGTTTCATATAACTAAAATACTTCACTCTTTAATGTTTATTATTGCAGTAGTATGTTTACAAAATGCTGCGGATTTTATTCGACGTTGAATATCTGTCTACATTTTTAGGTGTGTGGGATTGGCAAGGTGTCGGAACAAATGTTGAGTGCTCTTGGAGTCGTGACCTGCCACGACCTCTACCTGAAGCGAGGCCTCCTCTTTCATCTCTACTCAACAACGTCATTTCATCATTTCATGCAAATCTGTGCTGGAATTGGGTCAACTAGAGTTGAAAGGTCAATACAGTGTACTAGTTTATCTCATCCTGTATGTAGGCATAATGTGTGCATGTTTAAGGTGTATACAATATATAACATTGACCTAAATTTATTTCCTTTGAAACTTCTCGATTGGCACAGATCCGTATGTATGCATGTACGTACACACGCACGCACATACACATGCATGCAAACGTACATCCATGTAATCACATTATTACTGCAGTTTATTTTGGTATGACATTTTAAACTTGTGAGATATGCTGCATATAAAATGACGGCACTTTAAAAAAAATCAAACTTTCTGTAAGATTATATTTCTATTGTGCTATGCTAGAACTGTGATCTTATCAGTTTTATTATTGACAATGCGGTGTACACCTAAAAGAAATTGTTTGTTTTTTATTGCGATGATGAAAGTTTATTCAACAACATAATACATGCACAATACGGTGCGCTGCTGCTGCTGCTGCTGAAAGGACACAGCTGAAGACCGCATTATCACCCGTGGGTGATTAGGTCGAGATTTTCTAAAAGGGGGGGTGGGTGGTTAACCCAAATTTTCAGGAAATGTGGGGTTGGGGATAATGTGGGTATGGGCGATAGCACAGTCAAATACAGTATATGCCTGTCTATTATTGCTATGCGATGTTTTAGATGCACAGTAAAGTTCTTGAATCTTGAAGTCTATGAATCATCATAGGATCATGGACATAATCAGCCAGCTATTTTTTACTGTATCTGCGCAACTGTAATTGAGTAATTAGTTTAGTAATGAATTATAGTACTAGTAGTAACTATGTCATAATACTGAGATCCATCTGTGATTGTTGTTGCTGATTTCAGAGATGGAGAGAGAAAAAGTATAAGCGTTGAAAGGTGTGTATTGTCTAGTAGACAAGGGCTAAACAATGAACATTTGTGGTCTGTGAGAACAACTGAGACCCTAACATGGAACGTGGCACGCACTTTTAAGGTTTTTCCCCATTCCAAATCCTGCTATTACATATTCCCTTTTGACAACCAATAATACGGAAACACTGTTGAACACTGCATGTCTCTCTGTTTGTTAATTTGTCTATAACTGTCTGTGTCTCTGTCTACCTGTCCGATTAACTGTTTGCCCATCCATCTCAGATTCTGTGTTTAACATTCCTTATACTGCATTTAGTGAACCTCTTTTTGTGACGTGTTCAAATTACCAAAAAAGATATTGTTTCAGGACATTTCCCGCGCTGTGTCGGCCGGCGGAGCTGTACAAGAAGTGCTATGAACTGAGTGAGAAACTCACAGAAGACCTAAAGGAGGAAGCTATAATGGTAACACGTTGTATTCCTTTGTCCCAGAAGACTGGGGTGAGACTGGCCCCGATACTGCTCCTCGATTACTGTTTCCTTTCATCTGTCACTGGTCCTGTACTGCCGACTCCACTCTCCCATCTTTCACTCTCTCCCCCTCCTTCTCCCCTCCCCCATTCCCCTCTCTCTCTCCCTCCCTCCCTCCCCCATTCCCCTCTCTCTCTCCCTCCCTCCCCCATTCCCCTCTCTCTCTCCCTCCCTCCCCCATTCCCCTCTCTCTCTCCCTCCCTCCCCTATTCCCCTCTCTCTCTCCCTCCCCCATTCCCCTCTCTCCCTCCCTCCCCCATTCCCCTCTCTCTCTACCTCCCCCATTCCCCTCTCTCTCTCCCTCCCCCATTCCCCCCTCTCTCTCCCTCCCATTCCCCTCTCTCTCTCCCTCCCCCATTCCCCTCTCTCACTCTCCCCCCCATTCCCCTTCCAATCCCTCCCAATCTCTCTTCACACAGGTTTTCCATCTCAGTCGTCATCCTCTTCTTCTCCTACCCTCCATTTTGAGGGCATCCCCTCTCCCTCACCTAGCTGCTACTCCCTATCTGTTCCATGCTTCCAGCCTACTCTAGTTGTCTCCTCCAGCTTCCTCTTGAAACCTTCCTTCACACCAGCCTCCTCCCTCAGGTCCTCCATTCCTCACTTATCCTTCACACCAGCCTCCTCCCTCAGGTCCTCCATTCCTCACTGGTCCTTCACACCAGCCTCCTCCCTCAGGTCCTCCATTCCTCACTGGTCCTTCACACCAACCTTCTCCCTCAGGTCCTCCATTCCTCACTGGTCCTTCACACCAGCCTCCTCCCTCACGTCCTCCATTCCTCACTGGTCTTTCACACCAGCCTCCTCCCTCAGGTCCTCCATTCCTCACTGGTCCTTCACACCAGCCTCCTCACACAGGTCCTCCATTCCTCACTGGTCCTTCACACCAGCCTCCTCCCTCAGGTCCTCCATTCCTCACTTGTCCTTCACACCAGCCTCCTCCCTCAGGTCCTCCATTCCTCACTGGTCCTTCACACCAGCCTCCTCCCTCAGGTCCTCCATTCCTCACTGGTCCTTCACACCAGCCTCCTCCCTCAGGTCCTCCATTCCTCACTGGTCCTTCACACCAGCCTCCTCCCTCAGGTCCTCCATTCCTCACTGGTCCTTCACACCAGCCTCCTCCCTCAGGTCCTCCATTCCTCACTGGTCCTTCACACCAGCCTCCTCCCTCAGGTCCTCCATTCCTCACTTGTCGATTCTCTTCTCTCATAATTCTTTGTACTCAGTTGTTTTTGTAAACTTGTACCTTCTCTTTTTCTTAACATATTTAGTATAAATTGTCGTACTAAAAAAATTCTTAAGACCATCCTATGATAAATCTCAGGGATCGATCTGGAAAAAGACATGAATGTGCCCTTCGGGCACAACAGAGATAGAACTATGTGCCTTTTCGAAATTTTATGTGCCCCAGATCAGTTGATTAAAATTTTATTAATCAATTTGCTTTATAGTATGCTCGCTTAAATAACCTGGCAAATGTGAATATTACATTTTAGGCATGTAATCATGTTATTCTTTAACTTGTTTTGAATTCTATTATACGCAATATGATGAAGCAGTTTGTGACATTGAGTGACAACGATTTACATACGAGAGAGCATCAACTAAAAATATAAAGGAACCTGTTGATTAAACATAAAAAACTCATTGATACACCGATGAACAGATGTACGGAATAGCCTCACTCAGTCTGTGGTTGAGATTGCATCTGTGCAGTTATTTGAGAGGAAATTAGATTATAAGTTGTTGGAAAATCACCCAATTAAATTAGCCCAATTAAATTATATTATACAGTAGGATTACCGGTACTACATGTAAGAGTAGAGGCATTGCCTTTTTTCCAAAGTTATGACCCAACGTGATGGGGACATTTGTAATGAATGTACTATTTGTGAGCCTTGGTGACGGAGGCATGATTTATAACAATGCTTTTAAAAATGTTTATTTTTTCATTTATAATGTACTCCAATTGTAATATTTAGCAAACATGAATTTATATAGACATGAACAGATTGCACTTTGTTCGGCAAGAGTTGAAAGTTGACGATGGGTGATAATATGTCGGCGGTAAAAAACGCTGTTCATGGTGCTTGACTAAAGCTTATAAACAATGTCAATAACAGGCAAGGGGTAGGCAAGGCACAAGGGTATTGATTAGACTGTTCTCAGTGTCCAGTCATCAATGTAAGATGTGATTGAAATAACTCCATTCAGGCCATTGTTCTGTTTGTTGTCCGCATCGCTTTTGTCTGTGTTCGGGTGCAGACTGGAGCAAGCCCGAGTGTTATTTGGGCCTCAAAATGCCCTAAACCTAAGACGCAATATTTTTATAGCGTTCATATGCCTGGGGTGCATAGGCTTGGGAACGGGAGGCAGGGGAGACTTGTTTATCTAGATTGAGTTTTATTTTAATTCGATATTTGTCCAGACATTTCTTGGAGGAACATTTTGTATATCTTGTTTTTTGTTTAATTTTAATTAGTATGTAATATTATGGTGGCAGTTTGGAAGTGATGACGAAAATCTTAGAGGAGTGTCCAGGCGCTGTTTTGTCATGTACAGTCAAACCTCACTTTAATCTCCTCTACAGCCAGCCACCTTACAATTAAGGTCATCCTGGGACAGTCCCAAATTATTTTCATGTACAGTAAATATAAAGAATTAGTCCCACTAATAAGGTCACCTTGCTATTCAGGTCACTTTTGCCCAGTCCCGAGGGTGACCTTAACAGGGAGGTTCCATTGTACCTTTGTACTGTTACATATCATATTTTATATGCATGCTACTTGTATAATGACGTAATTTCTTCTGAAAACATTGAAGTTCTTAATCCTTGCTGTAGGAATGAATATCATTAAAAGATTTTGGTAAAATACAGTCATGAACATCCCAATTAAACTTAAATATCTCTTAATAACTCTCAGCCAGCATGTTTATGAAATCACCACTGATAGTTGCATATTGTTCACATCGTGGTTTACGTTTCATCCTCAGGGTAAAACTGTCACACTCAAGTTGAAAACTGTCAAGTTTGAGACGATGACCCGTGCCCAGTCGTTACTGAATCCGACCTCTGACCTGGAGCAGATTTATTCCACTGCCAGAGACTTGCTCCGGGCAGAAATGCAGAACTCTGCTCCGGAGCCGCTCCACCTGAGGCTCATGGGTAATTTAGTTCCTGAAATAAACATTTTTGTAATACTGATGAAAGATCAAAGAAGTACAGCTGTAGTTTATAATAACTTGTGAGACAAATAAAAGAAAACAAACCATGATTTAATACAGTTTGATCTTTCTACTTTCCACTGGTTGCATTGAAGTAATGCATTGATAAGATAGTTTGGTTATATTCTTGGAGGTTTAAAATTGAATAATTTGGCTGATGAATATGCATCATATAATCACCAGTTGAAGGTAACAGACATCTTCTGTGGTACATTAGCCATGCTCACAAACCATTGAAACAATGTGTAACTTTGTGAGATTTTGTCAGCAGTAGAGTTGTATGCTTGTCTGTACTATCAAAAATAGATAAGTGAGCGAAAAATTTGCAATTTCAAACGTGTCCAAAAAACATTAAACGCAAAGGTAGTTAGCACCCTCATGATCTTGGTACAGTATAAAAACTTGCGCTATCTGTTATTCTAGCATCTATCTAGATTTCCTGGTAACAATCCACAGAACACCTATAAACGTACCTACAATTGTGACGTTTTCAGTGTATGGTTCCGAACAATGTTGGCAGTAGGTACGCAGATCTTCCGATTGCGGCACTGCCTCTCATTAGCATAGGATTCAGACATGCACTTCACAATTTCTTGATTTCATGTGATAAGGTGCACCCACTTTTAAACACCAGCGAAACTGACGCCCTTTGACGGCAGTGTCCTTAGCATGGCGGGTTTTAGCAGCGCAAGTGGCTTCTTCTTCGTTGTTCTATTACTGTAGGTATTTCAGTCAAAAACAGCTTCTCAAACCCTCTTTTTACAGTACCAGTTGATAATGTTCATGTTGGTAATGTTCCAGTTGATAATGTTCATGTTGGTAATGTTCCAGTTGATAATGTTCATGTTGATAAAGTTCATGTTGGTAATGTAATGTCAGTCCATTCCAGGAGTTGTGTAAAAGGCCTACTACCCGGTACTGAAGATGATGCTAGAATAGCAGGTGCTTGTGTTATGTCAACAAAATAGTCCGCCCTACAGAAGGCAAACACACACTGTGTTGGAGCATCATACACTGCTTCAAAGCAGTTGTATGTTTGTGGGCATGGCCATCACATCTCGGCTTATTGCAGTACTAGCAATCACATTTACTTAAAGATACAAAACTTTATATAGTTTGTGATACAAATAATCCAACTTTCTACCTTTGTTCTCTGTACCATTGTGTGCGTGCGTGCGTGCGTGCGCGTGCGTGCGTGTGCGTGCGTGCGCAGAACTGTGTACAGGATGTACAGTCATCATTGTCACACCTTGGTATTCCTAAATGTACATGGTAATTGCATTTTATGAAATTCTGCCCTTTCACTTCTTGATCACATTGATAATTTTCATTATCAATTTACAGTTGCGAAGAAATTGTGTAATTTCATTAAAAAAATTAAATAATCATAATTTAAATGAAAAATATCTTCGTATGACCTCTTTATCGTGGTAAAATGCCTCCTGTTAAGGGATGTATTGGTGGTTGTGTTTCAGGTGTGCGCATGTCGAATCTGTGCAAGTCGCAACAGACACAGCCGAAGCAGGAAACGATACTTGGCTGCTTCAGGAAGATACAGCCGAAGGGGCTGCAGCTTCACGACGTGGGAGAGAGCAGGAACAAGGTCGATCAAGACATTACTTCCACAGCGAGACAAGGGATTTTGAGGCATGTGTCGTTGGGTGGCGGCTATAGCGATGTTGGTGGAAGCCAAGAGTGTCACAGTTGCAATAGTGCGATCACACAGAACCAAAAAATGTTTTCCAAACAGGGTGTGATAAAACCCGGAAAAGAGGCTCATGGAACCTTGACTGAATCATCTGTTGATCTCGTCGAAGCAAATAAGGATTTATTGAACAGGGGATTGAATGTTCGTGATTTGTGGCACACGCCAAGTGAGGATGTACAGAAAGAATTTGATGAAATATCATCACGGTGGAATACGTCCGTCGATAATGCACACTTTCATTCACAACAAGATGGCGCCAGGTGTGGTGGGGGCGTGTCGATTGGTCGAGACACAGCTCACATTAGTCAGGATGTGAGCGTTGATTCCATGTCGCATTATTCAAAACAACCCGGATCATCGCAGCAACGGAGCGTGGCTGAGAATCAAGTGGCGGACATTTTGACATGCCCAGTATGCGACATTCCACAAATATGCTGTGACCTCGCAGATTTCAACAATCACGTCGACTCATGTCTCAGTAAACGAGCCGTCCGAGAATTGCTGGAAGCCGACAAGAAGGGGCAGAATTCAGCATCTTGTTCAAAACGGTAAGGGAAACATTTTACCTGAATGGTGCACGAGTTATCAGTTTCGACATTTATGGTGGATGTCTCATTTGTGTTGACGGGGGCACTTTTCTAGAATCTTAGCCCATTTCATTTTGCCGTTATAAAAAATTATCTCAACGTTATATCCCACTTTGATGCATTTATTCTGATATTCCAAACTGTTTCAGGTACAAAAAGGTCGTGTTATCATCAAATAATGTGTTTTAAGGCACTTTTAGCCATGCAAATAACCCTCCAGTTTGCATCACTCTGTGTCGATGTGACTGCTGTTAGTACTTCCTGAAATGAGTGATAACCACAAAAGTTTATACAAACTGTTTTGGTTTCACTGAAAATGCAGGAGATTGGTTCTCCTTTCCAGGAGATCGGGAGATTTGGTGGATTTACTTAAGTTTCTATTTTATGAATATGATTATAGTATACTAATTTGTTCAAATAGTGATTTGAACGTCAAAAGTGCCCTAAAACACAATATTTTGTAATTTTATGTATGTGCTGGAAATTATGTTGAATGAAGGAATGGATACATTGGGATATCAAAGCGAGTCAAGATTGTGGCTATAATTACAAAAATGAGGTGAACCCATATTAAGATAATACCTTGACTGGAACACGTTGATGTCTAAGTGCACGGTTGTAACAGTTGAATGATTTAGCACCCAGTGAAAAGACATATAAGTTTCTCCCAATACAAGTACATGTCATGTCATCTGGTTCTGCTACACATCTGTGAGCCTGTTATGGCCTAACAACTAGATTTCACTTTCTAAAATTCATCATCAACTCTCTGGGTGCATGAATTTCTGGGTGCTAAATGTGGTTCATTGTAAGTGCTGAGCTGAGCTGCCAATGTCCCTTGGCTCTTTCGATGTACAACCATTGGCTTGTGATCTCTATCAATTTATAATGTATTTCACAAAGCACGATGGTTATTTAGAGTTATTTACTTACAAGTTTTATATCTTAATATGCTATGCTTTTCTGGTGAGCCTTCATCCTATTTGAGAGAATTGAGTGGTGATCAGTTCACCAGATGGCATCGTTATAAACAAGTGATTTGTTGCTCCCTGGACGGGTGAAAGCTAGTATGTAATTATACTTTAATTTACGGGTGTCCTATTAATATTGTTCAACATTTCAGTCACCATGTTGACCAGTATTTTATATGTTGCTTAGTGTTCAGATCATTGGTCAATACAATGACAAATATCTCAATTTAATTGGCAAATTTTCTGATTTCAGGTTGACTGAGGAAGGCAACGAAAAGAGAGGTGCTAAAAGAAAAAGATCAACGTTGACACCTGGCCTTGAGAAACATCACAACATTCAGAGGTTCTTCAAAGGAGGACCAAACTAATAGAAGCTGACTGCACAGTGTAAACAATCTTATAAACAAACAGTGGACTCAAGCCTCGCCTTGCGGACATCTCAAGTGTTAATACAGCCCAGCCCCCTTGCAATTATGGTCCCTCTAGGACTCCAAAATTATTTCTGTAAATGTACACAAAATTGTTCCCATTAATACAGTCCACTTACTACTCAAAGAACTTTGGCCCAATCCCGAAGGTGATATAATGTGTATATGTAAACCAAATTTTCACAATGCATCCCCAAAAATGTCAATTCTTTTAATGTGGGAGAGATTATCCGTAGTTGTTTATACAAATTGACATGTGTTGTATTTTTGCTGTTTACTGCTGGCAGGACTCTAAAACATTGGATGAGTTTGATGTAAAATCTTTGATGGGTTTTGTATGTTCTGTGGCATCGGTATAACTGTCCTCCATGTCTCCCCGCATGGTGGGAGATCTCACCTTGTTTGTCAATTTATAAATATCTGCCCACTTTCAAACAAATAGGCGTCTTCCAATGCCTTGCTTGGGACATTATTATTGGGACATCCCCCCCCCCCCCCCGCCCCCGGAGCATAGCTGTATGTGTGCATAGACAGCCTTGGTTAGGGAATAACCGGTAGATGCGACACGGATCTTTGTTGTATCTTTGTAGCCGTTTTGGTAGCCTGCCTATAACGCACCAACCTTTTTGTGTGTGTATTTGATGGTGCAATAGGTCCATGTTGCTGCAAAGAGCGAGATGTGTCATCCAAATATTTAATTAACAGTACTTCATTACTTTTCATTTTGGCTCTGATGGGTACGATTCCAACTCTGTGAAAGTTTCCATGTAAGTCTAAAGGGTCAGTTGACTTGAGGCATACCAGATTGTCTATGAGATAAACGCTGCCACCTTGTAAGTGTGTCTCCTCCATGGTGTCAATGTCTACTCACCTCTGTCTTTTTTGACTCGGTCCCTTGGTCCCAGTTGACAGTGTATTTAAGAAAACACGACAATAGTTATTTAAAGTTATTTATTTGTGTTTTTATACTTGATGCTTTACAAGAAGGTCTTTCTCCCACCTGAAAGAATTGAGGGGCAATCGACATTGCACCACACCATTGATGCGGGCCCTTGATCTATTGTCCCATTGGAGGGTGTAAGCTGTATAATTATGGTTGTCGACTTTTGAGGCAGTTTTACCCTGAACAGTGACATTGTGCAATGTGTCAGTTACCCAAACTGTTGACTTTTAATCCTATGTTTTGTAGGGAAGTTTTAGGCTTGTTTAAATGTTTTAATAAATGTAATACAACACGTGACATTTGAGTTCATAATAGACCAATATATGTGTTAGTCTTCTCAAGCATACACTCAGGATGCGCGTGAATGCATGCATGCAGACGCTATGGGGCACCAGTGCATGTTGTCTACTTAGATTTTCAGAAAGCATTTGATAAAGTGCCATATCAAAGATTGTTGCTTAAACTTAAACTACGGGGTATAGGGGATGGTGTGATCAGTTGGATAGAAACATGGTTGTCAGACAGAGAGTAATAGTAGAGAGAGAGATTTCAAATTGGAACCCAGTTTTGAGTGGAGTGCCACAGGGGTCAGTGTTGGGACTTATATTTCCAAGGTATTCTTGATATGTATATATATATAAATGATTTGGATGATATATCAAACAAAATACTGAAATTCGCAGACAATACAAAGGTTTAAAACAGATGCAGATAAACACACACTACAAGATGATCTGGCCAAATTAGTCAAATGGTCTGAAAAATGGCAAATGTTGTTCAGTTTTGAGAAATATAAATGCATTCACATAGGACATGGAAATGCTGACAAAGAATACATAATGGGGGATACTATATTAAATAAAACTGTAAAAGAAAAAGATTTAGGAGTGACAGTTTGTGCTGACATAAAAAGTTTCAGAAAAATGTGGAATTGCTGCTTCAAGGGGTAACCAAATACTACGGCTAATTAGAAGAAATATTATGTATAAGGAGAAACAGCCGATTGTACCACTATACAAAGCAATAGTTAGACCTCATTTGGGATATTGCATACAAGCATGGAGACCATATGGTAAGAAGGACATAGATAAGCTAGAAAGAGTGCAACGAAGAGCAACTAAGCCGATTCCTGAACTGAAAGATCTTGGTTATGAAAGACGCCTATTAGAATGTGGGTTGACAACATTAGAGACTAGGAGACTAAGAGGAGACCAAATATAAGTTTTTTATATATTTAATGGTTATGAGGATATTGATAGAAATATATTTTCTTCAAACTGAAAGAAGGAAGTATAACCAGTGGGCAAAATGCAGCATTAGTCAAATAACAGTGCAGATTAGATGTGAAAAAATACTTTCTCTCATAGGACAATAAATGACTGGAACAAATTATCTGATGATTGTGTTAATGCTACCAGTGTGAATATGTTCAAAAATAAAATTGACAGCTATCCCCTCGAGTGTGAATAATCTCGGGCACTACACCTTCAACAGCAAAAAACTCCAACATTACCCCCTTCATCAGCAAAATATGTATAGGTAGCGTACGTCAACCGGAGCGTGGGCATTTGTACTAGTACAGGTCATGGCGCATCCAGAGAGGGTAGTCTGGGGGGGTACAAATCAACTTTCTCATATACCCCCTGGTATATATATTTATATATACACGTTGCCATAATGGAAGTTTCACGTACCTATGTAAATATTTACATTTTATATAACCTACAACAACTAGTATAATAATCGTCAAAATAAATAACGAAGCCTTTCGCTAAATATCAAACTAAGACTTAGGATATTTAAACGAATTACTACATCAATCACAAGGGAAATCTAGCGGAACAGACGACGTCTTTGTTGCGCGCTACGCGGTGTGTTGAAAACCAGCTTGCTATTACCTCTATTATTGTTGTGCTCGTCTCTACACGCGATTTGGGAGTGGTCGTTGTAAAAATGACGACGCCGTTTGATTCTAAAGGTAGATTGTTATGAAAACAAGATCGTGATATACCAATGAAACATGTATTTCCCCGGTACAATTCGTGTCACTAATATTTAGATCAGTTCATAAAGGAGAATCATACTACATCGAGGGAGCAGCTATTCTTCGCTCTCTTGCTACCGTAAATATACTTTTTTAAAGATCTCGTATATTTACAACGCCCCTTGTCACTCATTTTTGTCAAATTTCGAGAAGGTTGACGCGCCCTGTTTTAAAATATGCGTCCGCGCGCAGACACCCGCTTGCTACATCCTCAGTTGCCAGATTTATGGTGCACTAACATTCAAGTAAAAGTGAACGTTCTTTAGGGATCATCTCGGAACATCAATGTTGGATATCATACGAAAAAAAATTGCGGTTTTGTGTGACATTGGACATCAATATTTCATGCTTTGGACTTTCGCACCCTCACACTTTATTCGTGTGCATGGAGAAAATGATACATTTTGTTCTTTGTTTTACGCCGTCATGTGATTGGTCCCGATTACATCGGTGCCGTGAGGTGGCTACAAATTTTGTTCCCCCCACAACTGCCTGGGAAATAACATGATTTTAAACCTGCAATATCATTTCGATTGTTATCCTCCTGGCTTTTCTGACTAATTTCCCGAAAAAGCAAAGCTATCAAGTATCCCCTATAATATCCTAGTTCGTTGGTGCACTTGTGCTACTTCGTTTTGTTGAAATTAATAAACAAACTGCGAACTATTTAGAATTTGGTTTCGAGTCGAAACTAGCAACACTTACTTGAACATGGGCATGCACCTGGAAGTGGAAACTTCATATAATAGTATCGTGTTCGCGAATTTGGGCGAGACTGACCTCTGACCCTCAAGATTGATGCCTCGATCAAGCCGTTATTGTTGATGGTAGTGTTCGCAAGTGTTTATACAACACGTTCTTATTTTATGGCATTTACGCCGGCGATGGGACATCCCCGGACATATGCCACCGACGCAGCGAAAAAGGGCCAAATTACGCAGACAATGACAATATTCGCGCCAGACGGTTTATTTGGGAAAAACCAGTATGGATTTGTGAAACGACAGACAACTGACATTGACTGAGTGACAAGTCACACAAGAAACAGTTGGAGTAAGACTGGTCTAAGAACAGACGCTGCGTTCGCAAAACTTCTTCTGGACAGGTTAGTAATTTCAGAGTAGTGAGCCTCAGCCACGCATATATATTCGTATGAATATAATATTATGTTGCTTATTATGTTCAGAAAACCACCACCCCTCAATACTGTGAAAATGTCCATCATAATAACATGTATCGATAGCTTGCGACTGATTTATGTGAGAGAGCAGGGAATTACCGTTACTATACAAAGAATTGCAGCCCATGTATGTTTTATTAAGATACAAATCCTTTTGTACATGTAAATTATAGAAGTTCTGTTTTAGTTTGGTCTTTCAAGAAAAAAGCACATCTAAAATACTACAATTTATTAATAACATGCATTTTGTAATTTATACTTCTACATTCATACATTTTGTAGAAAAATGTTTTTAATTTATTTTCCGTTTCATTTAATTAATTAACTTCATCTTACTTTGCGACAGTTGCGTGATTCAATTCAAAAACAGTCAGGGTTGACAGCTAAGTTTCTGACAGGACAGTTTACAAATTGTTTGCACGTTGATGACACTGAAGCCACAGAGGATTCGCTTCATGGAACATACTTTCCCAGTCGGAAACCTCTAGTTAATAACCACAGTTACAAGTAGTTGAAAGGCCATTATTATCATTTTTGTGTGTTAAATCAAGCCAGGAAATCCATAATAAAATGCCTTTGTTGCTCTCATAAGAGACATGACTAACAGCTGGAATCTTTTTCTAAAGACTTACAGTGGTAATCCACCCTCTGAGTAAACAGTAGAACTTTGTGGACACTGCCAGTTCAACCACTGCCAGCCAAATGTCCTCCTCATTAATTAGCAGTGTTAGGTGAATGACACATTGAGATCACAACTAAGGCATTGGGTATTTTGCATGGTTTACTATTAAATTCCTCAAGCTTTGTTTTGTTGAACTATCAGTGAAAAATTGCAAAACTTTTTATTTATATATTTTTCGAATAAAATTACTTTGTGACTTTATTTCCTGTAACCTTCTTTCCGGCCCATCTATGTTGTAAATTGTCCATTTGTTTGTTATTTACTACACTTTTACTATATATATATATATACAATAATAACTTTGCTACTCTCATATCATTGTAATTTTTTTCACAACTGGGCAAATGAACTTTACACACTTGAGTGCTGAGCGAATGACCATTGGACAAGACCGTGCAACATATTTTTACCTGTTAATGAAATTTAAAAGTTTACAAGTTACATACCACACACACACATATATAATATTATATACTGTAATATATATATATATATATTAACAGTTATTAGTGCTGTAAAACCATGTTCATTTTCACAAATAATCTGACTCATAATCCAATTCATGACTTTGTTTGACAGCTTCAACACAAAGGTGTGAACTACCTCAACACCACTGCAGCCTTCACATATGACAAGATCTGTGGTGGCTCTATCGAGCATCAGTGGTCGTAGCAAAGGCAGCTCAGGTGTCCAGTTACTTCCTGAGGCTGGATGCAGCTCGGGACAGTTAGAATAAACGTAAGTATTAATTGATACTGCTATGTAAACGTGATATATATATATATATATAAATCATAGCATAATAATTGGAAGATATGCAAACATATGTGATTGGTTTTAACAATTATGTGTTATTCTGACCAATGTTATGTGGGTACATCATCTTTGGTTGATAGGGCTTTTGTGAAAGTTACAGTTACATTGTACATTTCATTTGCATTTCAATTTTGGAACTTAATGTTCTATTTATTTAATTTGGAATATTTATGTTACAAACATAAATTTGTATATTATACAGTGCAAGTAAATACACGTGAAACAATTGTTGATTGTACTTTCATAGTAATCGTGCTTATGCAGTGGCAAAAATGTTTCAATAGCAACTCCCCCCCCCCCGTCTTCCGATATCACCATTCCAGTCGAGCGGCTGAAGTTATAGTTATGGCGGCTTGGTAGCGACAAAATTTAGACTACACCATTTGGTTCGGCCGCCAGTGGAGGTTTTTGTGCCCCCCAGGCTCGATTTCTGGATCCACCCCTGTATGTGATAGTTTTGTTTGTCTGCATGAGGATTTTGCAGTAATGGGTGTCCTCGTTAAATTGCATATTGTTGTTAGAAATGCATGTGAATTAAAGTAAAGACAATGTAAATTAAAAACATTTTATTGAAACTATTTGATGAGATCATGACTACAAAATTATGAAAAGCACAATACAACTACAGGTACAATCATTGCACTTGATGTGTATAATGTAATAATTTTTATAACACATACCGGTACACATAAAATGCAAAACAACAATAGAAACAAAAATTAGGAAGAGGTTGAACAAATGTCAGGTTGTATGTTTACAACTCATAAAATTAGTGACTAAACAATTATGTGTATTTACCAAATTTTAATATTTAATGCCCATAAAAAATGTAAACCAATGAAAAAAAATTACTTAAGAAGATGTTTAGTTGAACAAATTTAATATGTACATATATAAAAATAACTATATTATTATTATTTTTTTAAACATCAATAGGATATAAAATTCAAAACTGTTGTAGTTTGTGCAATGCTTGGTTTGTTTACAACTCGCAAAAAATAGTGACTAGACTAGACAGGGTCATCGCCATGTGACTGAGAATTACATGTACAATCGCTACATGCTACATTGCTCCAGTTTACTCAGCTGTATGAAGAGTACCGGCTACAGACGGTTGATATTTTTGTATGAATAATATTCGCATATTAATTTAAGTGTGGCTGAATTCTTCCCATATAAGTCAAGATGGTGTTTTCGATTTAACAGGTCTGCCAGGGAGTAATCCTGAGGACTTGATACTACACCATATCAGAACTAAACTTACTCAAGTGTTGTTTAATTATCATGCAAAATGAAAATTAATGTAAATATTTGTGAAAATATAAAACAGTGATAAAAAAGAATTATTGAGAAAAATGATACATGGCATGAAAAACATATAACAGTCCTCGTGATACATAGAGAATTTAAACTGCTGTCAGTGTATCAACAGATTGTTGTTGAAAAATTTGAAAAGGCTTTCAATACTATTACTTCATCACAAACTTGTGCCTGGTGTATGTTGCAAGAACTCAGCTGGCTGCCACTGACTATCAGCAACACAAAAGACAATGAAACCATACCACTGTAACAATTCTGGATAATTAATGTATTTTTTCATGGACACTGCTAAAAGTTATAGTTGAATTGAATACAAATACCTTGTATTATTGACTTTTGATAAATGTGTCATCACATATAAAAATATCATACATGTCAGAGCCATCCTAATTGTCACTTTGTTACCGGTATAGGCAGATGCAGACGTACAGCAAAAAGTCAGGAAGCTGGTATGCAGTACCATCAAAGAGAGCGAGACATACAGTGATGTCATCGATATCTAAACTGATGCAGTTCACCGAAGAATGCTCGACACTGAACCTGTCTGACAGCATCGAAAGTTGTTGCCATATCTGCAGACCCTGGCACCCACAGTTCCATCACCAACTGCAGAGCTAGTCAAGCGTCACCACATTCTTATGTCGAGCAACCTGCAGTCAACATTGGTTTTCAGTCAGTCAAGCTAACTGACTGACCTGGAAGCCAGTGTACACCCCATCAGCACTGGGGAATCTGTCACGGATTCAACACGACACAATTGGGATCACTCGGTGGACATTCATATGACAAACTGTTATTATGCAGCATGTTGCATGGCTGTAGAGTCTTGTCCGAGATCCTGGACAAATACAACTGCCCAGTATGCCATATTAACTTGGAGAGCTAGTGGTACTAAGCACACTAGTTCAATCTCCTGTAAAGAAAAAGCATATATTCAGTAAACAAAAACAGGCATCATAGTAGTGTTGGGAGTAAATAATTATGATTTGTTCATTGTCATAATCGGTATATAATAATGTTTCATGTATGACCTGCAGCATTTCACAAGAAAAAAGGCAGCAAGAAATGTTCTACTACAGCTGCATCTATACATGTTGATATCTTAGGAACAGTCAGTGTTTACCAGAGTTGTTCCGGGGAAGGGTGGCTTGATACAGCATGCAGACATTAGTGGAATTTGCAATTTTTCAAAACGGTGAACAATTTTAACTGTTTTTCTTTACTGTGTGTTCATTGTCATTACATGAATTTAAAAGTGTTCAATTTCATTACAGTGACGCCTGATCTTAGTCAATATTATAGACTGATTTGAATTCTGGTAATCAGTAAAGCGCATTTATATTTTTTGTTTTGTTTTCAGTATACAAATTCATGTCAGTGTCTGCCATGTGTAACTACTATACATATTCATGTTTTACATTTTAAGCCTGAGGTTGAATGGTTAAGGTGAATGTTGGAAATGACAGAATGAGGTGTTATTGTGATGCTAACAATATATTTTCCTCGTCAAGTATTCAAAGGTTCATAATACGTATGTCTACCTTCTTCAAGAATGACTAATTTATTTTATAAACTTTCAGAGTCATCGCCATGTGCTAAATACTGTTTAAAGGTGTATTAATATATCTGTGTTGATACACCTGTGGGTATAATATACAAGTGCAGAAGTCAATCTAGTTTTCTATGCCCAAGATGTTATTATTAAAATGTGTATGAAAACAAATGTGGTATATTTGATAACTTGTTGATAACTTATACGTGGTTGATTGTTATAAATTTGAAATTACCTGGATTGATCAAATGTGGGCATGCCGCAGATTATGTATCGTCCCTGTGTCTGCCTGGCCTGGGTAACCGCCTCTAGCTCCTCCTCTCATTCTCATTCATGGGTTGCAGTGTGGTCTCTAGCAATATCATAATTCAAGTTATATTATTATGTATTCATATATTGCTGTGGTGAGAATATATACATATATTGGTAAATACATAAGAATAGCCGGCATATGTCAGTTGAAAGGTATCACAGGATACCAGTTAATGCATTACATACACTATAGCCAGGCATCAAGGACCCCAATGGAGACAAGTGCATGCATTTTCTTGTGTAATCCTTATATATGGTGTACTCTAGGTGTATTGATATTTTATGTATTTACACGTTTACATTTTTATATTGAATAAAATCATCACCATCATGCTTGTCATATAAAAATAAAAATTATTTTGCATAAAATACAATGCAAATCAACAATATTCTGCAGTAATAGTATCAAAAATATGAGTCACAAAAAATGTTTTAATAATGACGATCACCAACATTACGGATGCTCCCTGACTAAGTTACTCGCACGAACAACAGGGGCCTGCTGCCAAAGCAATGTTACTTGTCATTTCGCACCATCACGTCATCTACTCTCAATATGTATTGTCGGAATGACAGCTTATTAACAACATCCTGCGTAACCAAATACAATACATATGAAATATTAGGTACCAAATATTATGCTCGTTGTCACTCTCTGGCTGATATGGTGACTGTCTAGACTTAGTCTTAGTCTTAGTCTTAGACTTTTGAGTTAGAACTTAAAGTCAGCCTCGACAGGCTCGAGTCGAGTGTAGACGTTCGCAAGTTGCAATTCTTGTTGAATTAATACACGGCTACGCGTTCTTGTTGCTAACTGCGATAGTGTAATACGTACCTTCGTACAACCACTTTGGAATTATAATCTTCATCTTGATACACTAAAGCACGTGTGTTGTTATTGTTTTCGAATGCCTGGGATGCCGATCTCGCGTAAAGCACATGACCGAAATGGTGCAGTAGGCAGACAGCGCAATTGGCTTTCGCCAGCGATACCCGCTGTAACGACAAATCTTTTTTTTGACGATTAAAAGCAAATACGCATTTTTGTTTATTAAACCGACTGTGCACGTTAGTTAAACTATTCACACATTACACATCTGGACATAAAAGAACTGGATTGGCGATGGGCAAATGAAGTGATTGAGCACCTTTAAAGTGTGTGCCAGAAGGTAGCTTTACCCTGAATCTGGATAAATATGCTGATTGGCTCTTAGCCTTAGGCTGATTGTAGGATAAAACAATAAATACGAGTACCTGGTAAACGTTTATATAAATACTGTGTTTAGGCAAATGATAAAGTGTGAATCAATGTAGATCGACCGATATTGTTAATAATATATAATAATTGATATCATCATATCAATGTTTACAAACTTCTATATACTATATAGGGGGTGGGTTGGGGGGGCTGAGGCCAAGTGAAAGTTATTTCATCTGTGGTAGGCCATCGTCGCCAAGTGATAGATCAGAGGCCCCTGATCAAACAATGCAACTGAACATAGAAAGAGGCAAACAGACCTTGGCGGCTCAGGGGAGGTACACTTTTAATGCTTCAAGTTAGCGTATTAATATAAATAACATTTGTGTTGGAACCACCCAGAGCATCAGCACAGGAGATACAACCCGCTGAAGGACGAGTGGGTGTTGGTGTCGCCCCATCGCATGAAACGACCTTGGAAAGGTCAGACGGAGAAGACCACAGACGATCACATCCCCGGTCATGATCCCAAGAACCCCCTCTCTCCGGGGGCAGTGCGAGCAGGGGGGAAGGTAGGGCACAATTGAAGGTGCACAACTGTCCATTTCATTTCAGTTAAGAGGTGCTGAATAACTGGGATGCCACAGAAATTACAGTATCTTTGTGGTTATCTTACTACATTTTTTCTTTCAAAAGTAGGTAGATATCCCTATTTTATAAGGCTACTTTTTTTCTAAAATGTACCTTGCACAAGGGTTCAGTGATAACATTACAATAGTTGGATGACTTCACTTGCTACTAACTAATTACATTTACCCTCGACTCAGTGTGTTGTTTTCAAGTTTAAGCCTTCTGTCTGTCTAGGTAACTCCAGTCTATGAGTCAACATGCATGTTTGAGAACGACTTTCCTGCCTTACTCGAAGCTGGGCCTGCTCCTGGTAATTTAAAACAAATTCATATTTCATATGAGTTAAATTATACACAGTAAGAAGATGACTTTTCTCAGACCGGTGTTATACATCATAAGGGACCATCCATAAAGTACACTGTGCATATTTTTGAGACGCCCCACCCGCTTGTTACACATTCTAGCAATGGCATGTACATGCCCCATCAATTCCGTTAATTGTGACAAACACCCCGATCTATAATTGCATGGTTCTATTAGTTTCTTGTTTGCTCGTACGACATCAGTGTAAAAGGATTAAAAAAGAACAGTGTATTGCTGTTTATTCTTTGGAATGCTGTTGAGTTCTACCCCAAAACTGTCTTAACAACAAGTGCTGTCTGTCTGATCTTAACAGCTCAACAAGCCAACATTTAAAAAACATTACGCAATGCTTTGCCCCCCCCCCCCCCATGTAGTGTTAGTCATGCTTGCATATAGACTGCCACCTCCTATGCATGACATACTTTATGGATGACCTCTAAACATTGACTTGACTCCATTTTTATGCCCAACCTCAGATACAAATTTTAGTATATTTGCCGTTTTGTTTCGATCATACTTGTGTTGAAGCTAGAAATATGGAAGTTAGTATTAGTGGCGCCACCTAGTAGTTACTCAGTTAATTTGGAAAACTTGCACATACATAAAAAACTAGAAATTTTTGCCCACTTGTTACGTGCACTTTCAACATATTTTTTGGGAAAATATATGTGACCAAATCAGTTTAATATCTGGTGTGAACTTATGTAATTTACCATTTGTTTTTCACACCTCAATTTTCACAACACAGAGGTCAAAGTTCATATTATTTGGTCTACTTTCAGGGCCTCCCAACCATCCTTTGTTGAGATCTGAGCCTGCGAACGGGTCATGTCGAGTCATGTGTTTCCATCCACGCTCAGACATGACTCTGCCGTTGATGTCTGTCAATGAGATTCGGGCTGTCATAAACCAATGGGCTGATGTCAATGTGGAGCTAGGGCGGACTCATGCTTGGGTGCAGGTGAGTGATAGTGTGTCTGATCCGGACAAGGCCATTTCTTTAAATAAGTTTCATATAAAACATTATTCACACCAATGTGTGAATAATGTTTTATATAATTGTTATAAATCTCACTTGTGCTCAATTATCAGGACAAATTTGCAAGATTGTGCAAAGTTTCTTAGGAATATTAATTTAAATTGAGAAATTTACAGTAACTGGTTTTGACTCAAGGTTTGACTTTGTCTGTCTGGTAATTCTCAACATTTACTGTCTGTATTTTTGAAGAATACATCAAAATTACTTAACTTTATGTTGACCAGAATGCCTCTTGATCATTTATAATCAGGAGGCACAGTACCTTACTTTAATATCTCTCTTTCTGTTTGCTGACTTTCGTTGATTGAATTGTAAAATGTTTAATTAATGTTGTTGTAGCGCTGCCGTGTTAATATTTTAAATCTTTTTATCTTATCAATCCATTCTTGTCTCCATCTGATTATCAAAGCTATTACTCTAATATATATCTATGGTATTTTTGTTTACAGATCTTCGAGAATAAAGGTGCAGTGATGGGGTGTTCCAATCCTCACCCCCACTGTCAGGTAAGTTGTTCCAATCCTCACCCCCACTGTCGGGTAAGTTGTTCCAATCCTCACCCCCACTGTCAGGTAAGTTGTTCCAATCCTCACCCCCACTGTCAGGTAAGTTGTTCCAATCCTCACCCCCACTGTCAGGTAAGTTGTTCCAATCCTCATCCCCATTGTCAGGTAAGTTGTTTCAATATTTACAACATCCCTGATGTAGCTGTTGTTTATGTTGTGATCAGTCCATGCCAGCCATTCCCAATCAGTATACAGTAGATCTCGACATCATGCACATGCCATAGAAGCTTGGTGTGCAGTTGTAGTGTGTAATATATTTTAAAACCTCTCATTGTTGTACGAGCCACTGTATTCCATTAACCACGGTTGCCATTTCCAGCTACAACCAACCTTTCATCCACTGACTCTGTGACGTGTTAATGGATCCGGTACTTTGCTGTTTCTCTGTCACAATAACAATTATATGCGTGACTTCCACCAGGCTTTTCCTTGCCAACTATGTTTATATCAATAGTATATGTGTGTTACATTACAACCTGCTAAATCAACTTTTACCGCATGCAATTCTTGTTTTCAAAACTTTGCCATATGTTTTGATCCTAAAGAAAAACATTTAGGGCAAGAGTTTCAATGAAATATGCAACAGAACAGAAAGTCTGAACACTCCACTCGTTCGGCATCCATTTTTGATGGCTTGCCGAACGTTGTTGTCACATGATGGATAGGTCAATAAATCCCACTAATTAAACCCAATGATTAACAATTTGCTACCTCTCTCTCACTGATTGTGTCTTGACAAGCTTCGCCTTATCTTGTAGGTTGTAATTCCAGATCTGGGCAAGTTCCTTTCTGCCGAATGAACCCGCAGTGAAGGATCGAACACAGCGGCAATACTACGAGAAAAATAAGTCACCACTTCTTATGGACTATGTCAACTTGGAGGCTGAGAAGAAGGTATTGTCTCACACATGTTATGTGAATAATAATAACTGGTTTACACCCGCCATTGAATGACAAACGAAGGGAAGTAGTTATCACCATTTCAGCAGTTTTGACATAAACTCGAGACGTCCACTGGAAAATGTCTTGTACATCTCGAATGCAACTCACCCGCCAGTCATTTGCACTTAAACCTTACCCTCATTTTATATAAAAAAGATAATTGTTTGAATAATTTTGAACACTGGAAATTGGCCCACCTCATATCTCTGTGAACCTGGTTCCCAGAACCAACACCAACAAAGACAGCAAGTGGGATGAAGTACAACTAATTTATTGTAAGACTACCACCACATTGGCTTGAGAGGCAACAAAAACTTGGAAAAAATATACAAATTTAGGTTTGTTGTTAATAAATAAAGCATTTTTCTTTCAACAAAATAAAAACAATACAGTCATAACATAAAATCTGTGAATAGAAGAATAAAATATGTTTCTTTTCTGGCACATGCGATTTATGTAATTCTAGGAACGGGTCGTGGTTGCCAATGACGACTGGCTGTGTGTGGTGCCCTATTGGGCGGTATGGCCATACGAGACAATGCTGTTACCACGACGACACGTTCTACGCATGGAAGACCTCTCTGATAGCGAACGGAATGGTAAGTTGGGGAATAGACACACACGCACACGCACACACATACACACACACGCACACACACATGGGAAAATGGGTGTCAAATGTACAATGGGAGATATACTGCTTTAAATACTATGATGAAGGAAGGATACATAGTGGTAACATGTAGAGAAGGCATGAAAGTCTCGGAACAGTGCAGGGTTGTAACATTGTTTGCGTTAGGAGAAATAACATAGCATCAATGGAAAAAAGACAAACAAATGTACAAGCGTGGAGGCCATATTGTAAAATGGACATAGCTATAAAACATTAGCTGAGAGACCCTAGATACAAAAATGTATACAAATATGTGGTTTAAATAACCTAAAGCCCAGGAGAGGACATCAACTTGAAGTTTTTAAGATATTAAGGTTAAGAAGGGAGGAAGGGTGGTCAGGGGGTGGACATGACAGACCCCATGGGGAGGAAGTGACTCAGGGGGGAAGTGACTGACCCAGGGGAGGAAGTGACTGGCCCAGGGGAGGAAGTGTGTGATGCAGAGGAGGAAGTGAGTGATCCAGGGGAAGAAAGTGACTGACCCAGGGGGAGGAAGTGACTGACCCAGAGGTGGAAATCACTGACACAGGGGGAGGAAGTGACTGACTCAGGAGAGGAAGTGATTTACCCAGGGGGAGGAAGTAACTGACCCAGGGGGAGGAAGGATTACTTATACAAGTATATCCCTAATATTTATGTTGAAAAATAGCTATGTTTATGTAATACCTTAGCCATAGCGTAGAACTTTCTTAATGTAGAATTGTAGCTGATATTATTTCCAACCAATACAATCTCCAACAAGTTCTCTTGGCAGTAAGTTATCTGCTACCAGACGTGTGTACATCCCCATGTATCTCTCCTGCAGCTTTGGCAGATATCATGAAGCGACTTCTCACGAGATATGACAACCTATTCAACGTCTCGTTCCCATACTCTATGGGCTGGCACGGTTAGTCGCAAAACCATTTTGAAGGACAAACTTTTGCAAAAAAATCAGTTAAACCCGCCAAAATAAATTGCTTCTTTTCATAAAGTTTGGTGAGAAATCACTGTGCACTGTGGTACGGTAGAAATATTGCTCTGTCATCTGACAGAATGAGAACATTAGCATTATGTTCATTATTTACATTGCAACCTGCTGGAGGAGACCACCTGTCATTGTAGACCACCTGTCTTGGGAGACCACCAGTCCTGGGAGACCACCTGTCTTTGGAAACCAGCTGTCTTGGGAGACCACTTTGTTTGTACAGAAGGGGTGGTCACCCACGACAGGTCTTATTGTATTACCTATGTACGACACTCGGTTGTTACCATCATCATAAACAATAAATGTTTTTTTAAATTGGAAATTAATTAAAATAATTATTGTGTATTGGAGGCCATTTCACGGACATTTTTATGAGCCCATGAGCTCAATTTTGTTCTTTAAAATTGATTTTGTGCATTAAATGTGATTTTGAATACTGAAATCTGTCAACACCAAGGACACTTACTTATGTGTCATGGAAATAGTAATACAGCGACTGCTTTTTGCAGTCTTTAAAAAGCTCCGTAATTTTAACAATGGTGGATTTTCCTCATGAGCTCTGTCTCAGTGAAACGGTCACCAGGGAGCAGTCATTTAGAAACAAGTAGTTGACGCAAGAATGTGTGCAATTAAGAACAAAACCTTTGACTACAACTTTTTATAGTATCTTGTGTCACTTTGGGCTCATTGCTTCAGACTGAGGCCTCGTTTTAAAAGTGGGTCACGGCAGAATTCTCTCCAATGTGTGTTGTAATCGACGTGTGTGCATGCACAAACTTTCGCATGACCTTTGCACTTGACAGGAGCGCCAACTGGTGAGTACATGAAGCAAGACAACTCGCACTGGCAATTGCATGCGATATACTATCCCCCTCTGCTGCGCTCAGCCTCCGTGAAGAAGTTCATGGTTGGATACGAGATGCTGGCTCAGCCACAGCGTGACCTGACTGCGGAACAGGTACAGAGACAAGGGACCTGGGAGTGTGGCAGGGTCTCAACCTCACATCTGCTTTTGGGGACCAACTTCAGATCTATTTGGGGACCAATTACCTACCTGTTTGTGGGACGAACTTCACACCTGTTTGTGGGTTCACTTTATAAAATATATATTCTTCTTCTATATGATGACCACCTTCAGTTGGTTGAAGATTTTTAGGGGGACTCTGGCAGCAGGAAGGGACTATTTTATTATAAATAGTTAAATAACAAAACATTTGGTATGTGTGTTTGCATGAATTGAAGTCATACATGAATAAAAATGACAGGTATATCATGTTCAGTGAACTCTCATTATAAACACATAGCGACTTAGTCAAACTGTTCCTTATAACCAATGTTCCTTATAATGATATCAATAGGCACAACTGTCACAACATGGGTTTCAAAGTTGTTCCTTTTTTTAAAGCAGATGTTCCTAACATCAGGAGTCCATGTCAAGTCCACTAGGCATATTTTCAATTCAATGTATTTTTATCTCCATTTTAGGCAGCAGAGAAGTTATGCAGCCTATCGGAAGTTCACTACAGAGAAAGTGCAGACAACAGCAATGACTGAAAGGCACTGTGTAACCAAAGAAGAATCATGACTGGAAACAAGACGATGATTTATTGATATTGTAAATAAGGAATTTATAAAATATTAAATGAAATTACTTCCATTATGTGTTTATTAATTAAATTATATTTAATAAAAAGGATGGTACTTTTTGGTTGTTTCAACAAAGATTTACAATATCATGTGTTCCTAAATCTGTTTTTCTTGCTTCGCCCGGCAAATTACCCTTTTTCATTCCATTTGGTCGGACCAGTGGACCATTTTATCAAGATAATAAGCGGTGACACACCAGCGAAAATTTCCCAGTGGCACGTTTTCAATATACAACAACACTGTTGAGGAGCAAACTAAGATTTAAAGCTCAAAACCAGGCTTATGAGCTCATTTAGGTGTTAGTGAAACAGTTCTCAGGGTATTCTTCCAAATGCTTTAGTGATTGGTTGCTACACTCAATCAGTGTATCCGCGAAGCTGTCCACGTTCATGAACTTACCAATGTGGCTGTGTCAAGAGGGCCTACCAGAATAAGATTTATGTTTCTGGTTACCTCGTTGATTGGGTTGATTGTAGTAAGATTGGGGTGTCACACTCTGGATCCATTAATTTTCAACTGGTTCTGATTCCAAAAGTCAGATATAATTGTTGAAGCACGGTTCTTTTCAAGACTACAAGTGCAATTTTTTATGTGCAAAATAATTATATTATTATTATTGGTGAATCAGTTGTCGTGATCGAAGGGTGCGGAACTCATGGCATAAGTCGTACTAATATGTGATACTATGTCAGTGACTTAACTGTACTAAAACTGGATAGGAAACACTCATGTATATAAATAAGCCTTTAACCGTTTAATGTGGTTCTAATTACAAGATCCATTTTGGTTCCTCAATGATCCCGTTTTAATGTTGCTTCGAAACTGTGAAATATCATTCGAGTTTTGATTTACCTAAGCCGTTTTCAAACGAGCCATCTATTTCGCTTGTACAATTGATCAACTGGGAGCATATTCCATGGTCCAGTCAATGTAAAAAGAAAGTATTTCTTATAATAAAAAACGCCTTTGCATAGCAAATTTACCATTTATAGATCTCTCGACTGTGTGCATGTTGGCTTCCATTTCTTTTACCTCTCTCATGTTGTCCATGCCATCTGTCTTTCCACATTCATGCTCTGTATGTAAACATCCTGCTTATCTCAGACTTCATCTACCTGTCTAAATCACAAGCACTTCTGTTTAAAATTAATGTCATTTTTTGTTATATTGACTATTAAGAGAAGAATATTAGTAAACATAAATCATGCACAAATGGAATAATGTAACTTTTGTATCTCTGTTAAGACCATAGTATGTCCCTAACAGGCAATATATTAAAGGTACATCAAACTATTGATGCATCGTCATAATCGATGGGACGATGGTATACTGCAGCCTACAAGGTATAACATTTTATCAATAGTGAATTTTACTATTGATAGTTGGCAAACAGATTAACAGGTCTACTTGTTTATAAAAATAATGTACGTAAATGTAAACACCAGCAAGGCAACAATTGTTGACCATAGCAGTGTCATTCACAGGAATCAACCAATTCCAAGACCATGCAGTGTGCCAGCCTTAAGCCTACATTATGGGTTGGAATTGCTTTTTCTAGGTATTCATTAATTAGTCATTAATTCTCTCATGGAACAATTGCAATATTTATGACAAGTTAATACAATAATATTGCAATAGCAATGCAGCTGTTACATTACTCTCGCAAGAACAAACCATCCCCAACAGTCAGCCCTCCAATATGTTGTGCATTACTCAGACAAACCTTCTTTTTTGATCAATTTTATTGAAAAACAAAACAGTTGCTTAGACTGTACAGCATAAGAGACTGCAATCCCGTCAATCAGTCCAGCCCGCTACATGGCCCAGCCCGCTACACATAGCAGCGGGCACATGTAGCGGCACTGCACGACATGCCCAGACTCGCTGAGAGCGCCTGCTTGCTTGCACACCAAATAATACACCGAACAATGACAAACATGAAACTCACATAGCACGCCATGCAACAAATAAATTAATTAACCCAATGCCGACTACAACACAGGAGGTCACTTGTGTCACGTGACACGATGTCATGTGACAAGGTTTACTTTCCTACATGCCAATGTTTCTGTTGTGGTTCTTTCTATGAACGAGAAACTTATTTGAAACAAAGGTGTGCAGAGGGGCCAGAAACAGAAAGTAACAACCGTCATGATTTTGTAATATATATGCACTCCAATGTATAAAGATTCACTTTTAGTCCCATGTAGTTAAAGTATATAGAAAGATAAAACAGTGCCACTCTCAAATGGTAGAGTGCAGCTGTTTTTGGCATCCCACTTACCCTGTAACTGTGCAATCACAACAACTGTATTTACAAAGTGGTTTTCCATCACAAACCCTGTAATACGCCACACTCCTGAACACTGCCTACACATCCATTTGCCCTATCAATTCTAGTTATTATGCAAACAGCCGCAGAAGTGTGCAGGTTAAGTCCCGTGGATGGTGTGGACAAACACTGGGTTTTACAGAACACTACACCACATAGAGCCCACCAACACTGTGATGCCAGATTTTGTACAAAAGCATGTTCTGTGTATAATATGAAAGTAAGGATACTTTGTCCAGTCCTGCAACTGAACTAATACTAAACAGAAAAAGCATTGAAGCAACTGTTGAGTAATGAAGAAAGCGACTCGGTAGCAAAAAAAGGCAGGAGTGACAGTTCCGCCCGGTCGCTGATTAACATAGCTCGATTCTGACTAACACATCCCTTAAAAAAAATTTGTTAATGCACGTATGCAGGTTTAAAACAATTGTCAATTCAACTTGTTGGAGGCAGTTCCCCAAATTTCTGTACATTCGTTAGCTATAACTAGTTTTTCTGTCATGTAGCAGAAATAATTTCTGAACGGAGCTAAACCCTGGACAATAGTACAATTACACAGACAGGTTGTGGACACAGATATATTCACTCTCCTGGCACTTGGAGGCCAGTTTGGAGTGTAGTATATGGGAGAAGTGTCAAAAGATATGCTGAGCATGAGAGCATGAAGGAGGATGAGAGAAACTATGCTGTTCCGAGTGTTCCATAGCAAAGCAAGGGCACTGACAGTTCACACCAACACACATGAACAATGGCAGAAAACCACAGATGATCGCAGCCCGTTACAAAGTCAACACTCAATACAACTTCCTCAAATGTAAGACTACTCCTGAAAATTCTGAAAATTCACACGCACACACATATACCCACACATACAAAGACACATACCGCACATGCATGCACGCACATACGAACATCATTCCTGTGCATATATTGGCCGTAGACGCCGCCAGTCACAGCAACATGGTGGAGAATTAGACACTGCATTCGGCAGATCGTCACCACCCCACTCGTGCATCATATGTACAAGTTCACGAGCAGCAGGCACGCTCCGTCATGCACGCCCCATCCCGCGAAATCGACTGCAGCACACAACGACACCTTCGGCGCCATCTAGTGACATAAAAAGGTGCCGTTGTCGCCTCTAAAAAAGGTGTATGTATGAACCTAGACATGTTCAGCTTCACACAAAGATGGCAGATCGAACACCAACGCCGCCTGTGGCGGGTGACGAAACAAATCAAAGCGCCCGCCGATGCCAAAACGAGGCCTCGCCGAAGCAACTTCCAAGATGGGAGAGCGCTCAACAGTTTGTGCATGTGCGTTGTGTCGGTCAGCTGACACAAGTGGTGACTCTGGTGACACGCTTCGGATGAAGCGCCACCGACACTGCTCCGATTCGCGAACACGAGGCAACATCATTAGGTAAGCGTCCTGACACTCCCTATCATGACTCGCCATTTCCAGAATCGTCGCCGTCGTCTTCATAAACAATATCATCATCATCGTCGTCATCATCATCGTCATCCATGTAATCATCATCGTAAAAGTCCGCCATGTCAACTGAGCTCTTTGATGCCAGTGATGTCCGGTTCGAGACGCAGTATTCCGCTACGGTTGTTGGCACAGTGATCCCATCGTGCTCTGCGTCAGCATGAGTGGCCAGCACTTGCTTCCTGGAAGGCAACATCAACAGTCAGAGGTGGAGCAGTTAGAGATGGGGCAACACATCAACATATTAATATATATCGAAACACAGCCTGATATGAGTTCAGTTTATGAATGTTCATAAATCTAATTTTCTTACAAGAAACATGATAATTCAGGAAATCAACAACACCTACAAATGGAAAATTAATGGAAAAGTTAAAAATTTGCAACTCGTACACTGAAAACTGGCTGCATGCTTGCTTTTTCAAGAAGATAAAATATGTAATCTATTAAAACAATATCATGAAGATGTTTCCGAAAGGTGAACATACCTGATAATGTTCTCGTACTCCTTGTCTTTGCCGTGTGAGTCCCGCCACTTCCTGTACATCACAGACGCATCTACATTGGCCGGCGAGTATGTATTTGGTTCGTTCAGTAGCGAGATGATGCTAAGTAGAACCGTTCTAAAACATGCAATATCCAAAATAGTATTTTAAAACCATTCTAAAACAGGCAAGTTCGACCTGAAATTACACCCAGAATTAATTAGTGACCCTGTGACCGAATGCCACACCCTAGTACACTACCCACCTGACTGTCTGTGTGGGGTTCCATCGCTCCGAGGGTAGTTCTCCACTCTGAGGGTCGTCAATAGGAGGGTGTAGGATTGATATGCACACCTCACCATTCTGAAATGGGTGAGATAATTTGCATTTTTTAAATACAAATATAATTAACGTTTACATGATTTCATCAAATTATGTACCAAAAATGTCAATTAAATTAATTATAAAGTTGAGATGAAGTGTAATACTTATCCTATATTCCTTGTCTTTTCACATGAATTATATTAATGTCATGGACAGGCCATGATATATTTTGTAAACATCTAATTGCTATGTTTCTAGTGACGCCACCTGGTGTGTGTGCAAGTTTTCCATTAAATGTCCAAGCCTGCCGATAGGCGTCCCGGCAGTTGGCCACACTGAATTGCAAAGTAACACTACGATAAGTCAATGTAATCCCTCCTTTTATATTGTCTAGTCCTTTTCTTCTAAAGTATTTTTGTATGTGTAGTCAGATTTATAGTTGAGCTCTTTGAAATGCTTTTGGGGTTAGATTCAGTTCTTTAAATTAAAGGGAATAATTATGTTGCAATCTAGGCGTATTGATACTGGATGGCTGAGCGGTGACTAATTTGAACGGGTAGTTTCGCGGGGAAGTCTGGAGGAGAGGAGAGCCATGCGAGCTTGAGAACAGACGTGTTTTGTATCATATCCGTGCCGTTTCTGCTGATATATATGTATATATTCGAATCTTCCCTGTGAGTACCGGTATTTCACTTAATGTGCTTACAATGGTGCAGTAACAATTATCGTTACATTGTATGACTAGTGATTTGCATAACCATCCGTTATTAACTTAGTTTTGGCCTCGTAATGGCAAATCAAATTCAGTCTAGTCCTTCCTCTGCTATGTAAGTCCCCAGCGAACATCCTCAAGGCCAGTTTTATCTTGGTGGCTATGTAAATGTGCGGGTGCAGGCCATACAGTGTGAAATTGCAATTGGTGTAACTAATTAGCGTAATGGATAGTTTAGCTTGTGGTGTTGCAGATGGGTAATGAGGTCATGCCATGTGCCTGATGTGGTTAACTTAAAGGCCCTGATTACGTGGCCAGATATAGTCTTTTGAGGTGGATGCTAGTGGTTATGAATGTACAGTGATAGGTTAAAATAATTGTCTAGTTGCAACAGTGCGGTTGCCAGCAGACTAAGACATTTGATTGTTTTAATATGTACTGTTTATATTCTGCTAGTACTAAAGTAATGCCCCAAGCCATGGGTGAACATTACTGAACGTTTCATTACCATATATTACTATTGCATTAATACTATTGCCATACTTCTGTATCGTGCTACACTTATGAGTGATGTTAACACCTGCGTTTATTCTGTAGATAGCTTCTTCGTTTCCTTGGGACGTCGGTGTTTATCTTGACAACTTGACTGTGGACAGGTATATATTGTAATTGATTTTTGTATATATTGAGTATACCTGGAGTGTGTGGATATGTCCTTGTCTTGATGCTATGGTCATACATATATTATAACGAGAATATTGGTCCTTGTATTTAAATTGTCTGACGAAGGAGAGTATTCATGTATATGCCGCTTTTAACCATTATATAAATGTCGTGGCATGGGATGATATGAAATTGTAATAACCGGTTGTGGCTATTATTATAGAATAATAAGGTGGTATTGCAATGGGTTCGTGGCAGTAAGGTTTATGTTTTGGTTGTGTAATATTTTTATAGAATAATGAAAGTGAAGAATGTAATTTGGTTCGGGAGATATCCTGAGGATATTGTCATCTGGAGTGTTGTCTTGCTGTAATGATTATTGTGTGTTTTGTTGTACATATGCTTACTGTGACCTGTTATTGTTACAGGGTCTTATTCCCTGCAATAAAGACCTGTGAACCGCTCGTGCTCGTCTCGTGACATTAATATAATGTTCTTATGACAATATTAAATACGGTCAACTGACTGTACTAAGACTAAGTTAGTGTATTTATTGAGGAGTTTAGTGTATCATTGACAGCCTATCATACAGTTACTAGAGTCTAGGCGATGTCGATGACAGTCAGTGTAATGTAATGGTTTTGGTCCATCGCTACTCCCCCCCGAAATGCAAAAGAGGGCACTACTTGTAAGCGTGCGGACATCACCAATGGCAGGTAAACCTGGTGCATGTTAAGCGTTGAGGATTTTCAAAAATAACTTTAAACTATTCAAAATGTCTGCATACATCCAGCGACATATTTGTAGATGGCGTAATTATCTTTACGATGATATAGAAAAACATGAAATTCTGCGGCTGGAACTCCACGTACAGCCTTTTGAAATATCGAGCCCCCCAAATTCACCACCCACAGGACGAATTTTGAAAATGTCTAAATCTATGAACTATCTCAATGGGCCTGGTAGATCACATGCAAAATGTCAGCCCGATACATGCAAAACTAACAGAGAAGTGGGTGCACATACAAACAAAGAACGAACTGTTTTATATTATAGATTACCACCCAGATTGATTCTGGGCTATGGAACAGACAACCAAACCTGTCATGTCCAAACTGCCTGCCTGCCAAAACCAATTGAAAATGAGAATGTGAATGGCAAAGCAAGAACTTACCTCGTATACGTTGGGGTGCCACATTTTGGTGAGGAACTTCACGGAAGGGGGAGAATAAGGGTAGTCATGGGGGAACTTCATCATGGCCTGTTGAAGATAAAAATAATCACCCATAAGTCTCACGTCAACATGAAAAGGGGTTGGGGGATGGACAATCCAACATAAACTTAGAACTATTTCTGACATCCCCCCAGAAAATGTTACATATTTTGTTTTTATAAGCACCCAAATTTGACCACCCAAATGAACGGTATTCCAATTCTCAAGACCCTGGTGTGAAGACTCATTACCGGTATATATTGCAAAATTACATTTCCAAATCTGTTTGCAAATTAATGCAAGTGTTGCTATGGAGTCTATTGTTACCCAGTCTGAACAGTCAGGACTCAGGAAGATACTACAAACAATTTACAAACTCTTATTGAAACAACATGAAAAGACCAGTCTGAGCTCAGATTTTCCGAGGATATTGGTGCTAAAGAAGTCATTCCATTATTATTATTATAAATTTGTGGTTTCAGAAATACCTCTACCATGAAGTAATGCATGATTGGCAAGCCAGTGATTTATTAGGTTGCAGGCTACACACAAGAGTTAGTTAAGTACTGTGTCATTAGCCAGCATTTACCAATAGCGACCCTATAACATTAAGTACCTGGTAAGTAAGAAGTAATAGTTACATCTGTAAATTGTAATAGAAATAGAACGCATGTCTGAACACAGCCACTGGAAATAAGCATTTGCGCAATACAAACATAACAATCATTAACTAGGCTGATCTTGGTTGAAATTATTGATGGTGGCCCAAAACAATCCTTAACAGTGGTGTACCATTTCAAACACACAATCTTTTCATGGGTGAGAAATAGCCATTGTCCCTAAGTTGTGTGTTCTTTATCAGCTCACTAGATCTATGAGTATATCACAGGCAAATATCCCACACAGTAGTATTTAATAGATAACCGAGTGTGTCAAGGATGGTGCATGCTTATCATGTTTATTATCAAGTTACTGCCCCTCAGTCATCTAAGGTCAAAGGTCGACACATTCACATTGGGATATATTTGTACACAGGGAGCGAATGTTGTTATTGTTCTTCCTCCAGGTTACCCCCTGACAAAGGGTGAGAGTCAGAAACAACAGTGTTGTAGCACTCATTTTATTAATTCTCACTCCTGATTTTTATCTGCAGTGGAGCAAATTATTATCATAATTATGCCTTCATTACACTGATTACAGTATAATATGTTTGAACAGATACCAGTCATTATAGTTCCTGAGTAGTATTACTAGTAAGGCCAGCTAAAACTTTTAATTTATATACAAAATATCACAATATACACTGTTTTGTGTTACTTAGATCCATATGTAAAGCATAATCAACAAAACTTACGTTCATGATAAAATAACCACTGACTTTCAGTTTGTCCATATATTTGTACAAAGTAATTAATGAAATTCAACAGTAGTCCTGTTTATTAGTTATATTACATGAACAAAGCTAAATAAGCAGAGACCCAGAGCTATAATACATTTATGCAAATACCACTATGACAAATCATGTTGTTTACTGCACTTGGTAATAAGCAGACATATATAAACATCACAGAGAGAAAAATGAGAGATAAAACAAAAATGATTTTCACACTTGTTAACTAAATAATTATGTAAAGACTTGCAATAAGTGAATAAATGGCACTCCAAATATATGAGCTTCAACATAATCAGTTTTATTACCAAAAACAATATATATGAAGTTCTATAAAACAAATTCCATGGTTAATGAACTTTGACACTAGTTATATTAAATACAACTAGGGCTGAAGATGATAAGACAGAAGAGGTGTGGTTGGACTCCAGATAGACAGGTTAAAGTTGACAGCTGAAGGATATCAACAATGTGGGTGGCTCTGGTTATATAGGGGCAGACGTGTTACCTGTGATGTGCGTTTAAATGTAGGAGTGCAGGGAAGAGTGGTGCTAATTCAGGAGGAAAGCAGAGGGAATCATGACAGACAGGAATATATATCAAAAACACTGAAAAGGAAAGTCTTAAAATTGCATCCTTATATGGGCTGGAGTTGGTGCCAGAGAAATAACAACTGCAGGCATAGTTCACCCCCCCCCCCCCACTAGGGACATTACTGGGATCCAAATATAAAATGGATCCGTGGTTTTAAAAGGAATATAATATGCATCAAGAATTATTGACAGCACTTTGGGGCAGTTTTGGTCATGGGCACTCAAACCATACTATAATTCAAAGGAAATTAATTGAATGCCTGTAACCAAAATGGCCCCAAACTGCCACCAATTATTCTTCTAAGTACACCTATTCCTAAACCAATGTTCCAAAACTAATGTCACAAATGAGGTGATGGACTACACTACACCTTCAACAACTAACGAGGCACGTTCGTGAGGACAACTAAGTCTGGAGAATTAGAGGAGCACGAAAGGTAGATGACCTGAGTGAACAGATTGGGGCAATATTCAATATTAATAAAAGGGAGGGATGCAGGGAGTCAAACAGTCTAAGGAATGCTGGGATTGCCTGGGAAAGTAGAAAACCATATTGAAGACTTAGAGGTGCCTGGGAAAGTAGAAAACCAAATTGAAGACTTAGAGGGATATGATACAATAGACTCTCACAAATAAAAAAGTAAAAACATTATGCATCATGTCCAGGCCTGGGGTAATAGTAATGATTACAATTATTGAAGTAATTGTAATAGGTTGAGCAAAAACTCAATGTAATAGTAATAGGAAGCAATGTAATAGTAATTGACCTATTACTTTTATATTACTATTGAACATTTAAACCGAATTTCAACTACATAAGAATTTCATATGATTAGATTGTAGATTCCACTATTTAGTTTTATTCTAGAGTTTTATGAGCGTTTACATAGCAAGAGACCCTGGTACAGTGGGACTGCTGCATTGATTAAAGGGATAAAACTGGGCTTTCACTGCTTTGAAGCCAGTTCTGCCAAGTGCCAACTAATGAATGAATGAATGAATGAATGAACAAACGTTTATTCAACAACAACAACATAATACATGCACAGTATGGTTTGTTGCTGCTGCTGCTGAAAGGACATAGCTGAAGTCTTAGACTTATGAGTTGCTATGCCCTTCTCGAACTTAAAAAAACCTGAATAAATACAACACAAATTATATATAAATTACAAAATAATATTCACAACTCACATTTAAACTTTTTAGTGCTTGTGTTACTATTACAAAACGTCAACTTCAATTAACAAATCACAAATATGTAGAAAGTAATGAGAACTTGATTGCTTTTTAAAATTGTGTTAAACTTGGAAGCTGAGTCAGTTTGTTTCAATATCGTATAATATTTAAGATCTGTACCATTACATACCAGGCACTGTCCAATAAGCAACCATCTTATTTGCATTTATTGCTTACTCCTGTAAGAAAATCTATCCAGCTTCGATCATCTAGTTCTGACGTACTTTTTGTTCCTAGAGTCAATACTAACATTGGAACTAGGGCTTTTTCTGTTGCTGCACCAACTCTTTGGAATGTGCTCCCTCTTAGTGTTAGATTAGTTGAAAATATTACAAAATTCTGTCATCATTTAAAAACGTATCTTTACAACCTTGCTTATTCACCGTAGCTCCCTAGCGCCTTGACCCATCTGTTGACAACTGGAAAACTACTTATGGATTTTGAGATTGACCAACACTTTTGTTTTGATGCGCCTCTGAGCTTGGTTTCCAAGGATTTAGGCGCAATAGAACTTATCTTATTATTATTATTAAATTGTTCCATGTTTTTATACCCTTAACGGTGATTGACAGTAGTCTGAGGGCGGTGTTTGTCTTTTTAACATAGAACAGTTTGCTTTGTCTTGTATCATGTATGTGTATAGCTGCAGTTGGTTCAAATAATGCTGGAACACGACCATTTAAAGAGTGGTTGTTTGCTTTATAAAGTATGATCATAGTCTTGTATTTAACTAGATCATGAAATTTAAGCATGTTTGAGAGTTGGAAAAATACAGATGTATGATCATGGTAATTAAGGTTATAAATAATCCGTATAGCTTTTTTTGTAACATAAATAGTTTTCTGAGTCTAGATTGATAAGTATTTCTCCAGATCTCACAGCAATATGACATATGTGGTTCAACAAATGAATTATATAATGTGTGTAACGCTTGACAATCAAGAACATGCCTAGTTTTATACAAAACTGCTATGCTTTTTGATACTTTTGATTCAACCATTTTTATGTGTTTTCTCCATGTTAAGTTTTCGTCAATGGTTACTCCAAGGAATTTTGTATATGATACCTGTTCAATGTTTGTCCCATTCAAAAATATATTCACATCTGTTCTAGGTTGTTTTTTATTATTAAACATTATAAAATGTGTTTTGTTCACATTAAGCGATAATTTGTTTGCTCGGAACCACAGGTCTAGTTTTTTTAGTTCGTTGTTAACAACAGTGCTTACATCATCTGTGTTACTAGCGGAATAAAAAATGTTTGTATCATCAGCAAACAAAATAATGTCAAGCAATTTTGAGACTTCACACATGTCATTTATGTACAGAATAAATAATAACGGGCCAAGGATTGAACCTTGCGGGACTCCACCCTTGATTTCCTTTTGTTCTGAGTTAGTGTTGTTATAGCATACATATTGTCTACGGTTGGTTAAGTAGCTTTTTATCCAGTCCAGAGCCAGACCCCTTATTCCGTAGCATTGCAATTTACTTTCGACAAATTCTGTTAAAGCTAGTGAAGTTGAGTGATTACTTCTGAAGCCATACTGCCCATCTGTCAATATGCGTTGTGTTTCAATGAAAGACATTAGCCTTTTGTTTAATATTTTTTCAAGTATTTTTTAAAATTGGGATAAGAGAGATATAGGTCTAATTAGAAAATTGAAAACGATCTCCTGACTTAAATATAGGAATGACTTTTGCTAATTTCATATAATTTGGAAATGATCCGCTGATCAAAGATCTGTTAAAAATGTGGGTTAGTGGTTGTACAATTTGCTTTATTACATGCTTAACTGTTTTCATGCTGATTTCATCGTGTCCGTATGAAGTTTTACCCTTGCACCCAGACACAATTTTGAGTACTTCTTGCTCAGTAACGGGGGACATATACATTGATTGTGATACAGTACGTTTTACAAAGTCGGTTGGCTTTGTTCCCGGGCAGGGTTCTATGAGGTTGGATAATTTAGTACCTATGTCGATGAAGACATTTTTAAAATAATTAGATATTTCTTTATTTTCTAATACTACTAGGTTTTCACCAACACGAAACTTGTTCAAATATGTGGTATCAGATTATCTTTTACCTATTATGCTGTTAAGAGTTTTCCAAGTTTCTCTTATATTAGTCTTACAATCGTCGAGTTTTTTTCTGTAATAATTTTTCTTTTCTAGACGTAATAATTTTGTTAACTTATTTTTGTAGTTTTTGTTGCGACTTTCTGTTAATTCTGTCCTATTCTTTAGAAACGCTAAGTACATGTTATTCTTCTTTATACAAGTGTTTTTAGCCTAGTTTATCATTCTTTTTTGCCTTTCCTGAATACGTTGTAATTTTTACAGGACAGGCATCGTTGTAAGTATTACTTAGTATTTGCATAAAGCGCGAGAATGCTAAATCAGGGTTTGACTCGTTCATTACAGTGTCCCAGTTTGCATAATTTAAATCGTGCTTAAATTTGTTTAATGAGTCCTCATCTAACGTTCTGTTATATTTATATGTTGGATCGTTAATAACTGCATGAGTGCTGTTGTCACACAGGACGAAAATTGGCATATGGTCTGTAGCATCGCTTAAAACAATGCCGTACATTTTGTTTCTACACAGAAATGTTATCTATTATACTAGCAGTCGAGCCTGGTGATCAAGGGATATAATCCAGAGCTGAACATTTGATCAATGAAGTATTTTGATTCAGCTTGCTTTTCGCAGTGCAATAGGTCTACATTGTAATCACCACATATATACACAATTTTGCTGGTGAGATTTCCCAGTATGAATGAGAGATTGTCATTAAATTTCCTGATGCTGGTATTCGGTGCTCTATACATACAACTGACATTGATTTTTTCGTGTTTACTAATTTGTATCTCAATAAAGATGCTTTCAAAACAGTCAACAGCACACGATACATTCCTTAAAGTTAAACAAATATCAGAAGATTGGCAATTGTTAAGTACAGATTCATACACATATATGGCAATGCCGCCACCTTGTTTGTTTTTTCTGGAATTACAGTACAGTTTGTAACCCGAAAATACGACATCGTTACAGTTTACTTCACTTCCGTCCCAACTGTTTTCTTTAAGCTACGTTTCTGATATAGCAATTATATGAAATTTATACTCCATGCTTTGGATAATATCTTTAATCTTGGGTAAGTTAGCTTTTAAACTCTGGGCATTAAAGTGTATCATACTCAGTTTGATTGGCTGGTTTTTGCCAACACTACTAAAGTTTGTTGAACATTGTGCTGGGGTGTAGTAGTTACATTGCGTGGGCAAATCGTTATACAACAGTGTTCATTATAATCAAACGGTGTATCACACGGAGGCGTTAACTCGCCATGGTTAAGTCATCACAAAAACGTTTGCCAGGATAGTCAACAGGTACTTGGTTGTTTAATCACTGTTTAACTACCCTATTCAAGTAAGCCTATGGGTTTAGTTATGGTCTCCACAGTGCACACAATTAAGCCTAAACTACACTGGGTGTGAAAAACATCCTGGTGTATTTTTCCTAGTTGTTTCCAGCACTCTGCTATATTCTGTTAACTGACTAGTCTGTATATATTGTGGTTACAATGTTATGATCTTATAAGGTCTCATTCAACTAGCCAGCCCTTTTCAGAACATTATCGTCAAGCCGACCTCTCTAAGCTGGCACTGAGGGTGGTCACTGCCAGGTGTTTGTCGTTCTCAGTGGTTCTTTTACGTCCCAAATTGAGACGGGACCGACATTAACGTGTTCTCCGAGTCACGAGGGATACACAGTCCCCAATGTTGAGAGCCAGGTTTGTACACCAAATATACCATACCTGCCCGGTCCGGGTATTGAACTCGGGGCGCCAGCATGTCAGGCGGATGTGCTAACCACTACACTATCGCGAGCCCCAGATTTGTACTTTTTTTAGACTGTTGTGTGGCATTGACTTGCCTTTGTCTTTCTTTCCAGTATGCTATTTAAATATAAAATGGAACATATCATAAATATTATGTTCTATCCTTAGTCAATGTAGTTAGTAGATTGTATTAAATATGGTATATGCTATAATTTATAGATATATTTTATTGTAAATATTTATGATTTTAAAACGTTATATTATATATTTAAATTATTTATTTAAAATACTTTGGGTATCAATAAATGGCAAGTCAGATTTTGTTATTCAACTGTCTTGTTTAACTTTGTGAGACTGTGAGTCAAACAATTGTACTTATTGTATTATACAATAAAAAGTGCTGATGACAAATTTAATAGTAACTGCTTCAAATGTAATAGTAGCAGTAGGAAGAATTCAGCATGTAATAGCAATAGGATGGAAACAAAGTAATAGTAATTGATTTCATTGCAATGTAATTAACCCCAGGCCTGATCATGTCATGTTACCATGGTGACAATGGACATAGGGGGCCACAGAACAGTTTGACCACATCCCAAGGTGTCCTGACAAATGTCAATTGCACTTATATGTAAACACATATCATTAAAATCCCAAAGATGACAACAGTGGCTTATTTGTTGGACATTCATACATCCTGCCATGAGTCTGCAACATGTTCAGTTACAGACCCAGCTGGCCATTGACATATTAATTAACTTATAATACCAAGCCTTATAAATATGTTGCACACTCTACACCAGCAGTTCTATATAAAATATACAAAACAGGGAGTAATTCATTTATTGTACAATCAGCTGGTGGTTTCTATTTCTAACTCATCATTGGCATACCATCCTGACAATTTGAAATAATTAACCAAATCATGAGCAATGGAGTAAACTGTGCTCAATTGCTATAAATTATAATACACAATTCCTTGATGTTACCCTAGGTTACCCTCCTACATATAGTGCACAATCCAGGTAATTATGTTGGGGCACTGTAAAATGAATTGACTAGGCAGAAGGTGGCTTTGTTTGTCTTAGGGCAATCATTGCAACAATTATTGACCCTCTGCACTGGTTGACCAAGATTAAATGATAAAATGGTGACTCACTGTTCACACAATGACAGTGATTGCGAATGGGGAAATTCACAGACATTAACCGCAGGTCATAACAAAAAACTAAAGTTTTGTTATACTGATCTTAATTATATTGGATATCTTCGAAGGGCAAAGTAAAAATAGAACAACAACTGCTAAACAATGTCTTTAGGCAGTTAGCCTAATTGCCACTAGGCAATAACAACACATTTATTTTATGTAAAAACCAAAATCATACTCGCAGCAGAAATGTTGTCAAGGAAATATAGGACAAAGAAGGTCCAACTCAAGTCAAGGATCACTAACAAATAGTAACAAGGGTGGTCAATGACAATAAACATTGATGGGGACAACTAGTGGCCCACAGTCAATTGTGTCTTGCGCCCTGCCCTGTTGGACTCGATTACACGTCCTGTTTATGTGCTGGCCATCGACACGGACCGACGCCATCACGTAACACAAAGACCGAGAACAAAGGAAACCCATCAAATTTATACAAATTTTACCATAAATCCTGCTGAATGCTTTTATAATATCAACACACGTCGATGGTATACATACCTTAAAATAACCGCCTTCGTATAGAGTCCCAGGCGGACCGAAAATCGCTACTTCCCATTCAGAAATGTCTTCGTCATTTGCCAGCTGAACACGAAATCCCTCGACGGGTTCTCCTTGAATTTTCTTCAGTTCCAACTGTAGAGCCCGGATTGCGCTACTGGGAGTGCTGGTCGGACTCTGCGCCATGTCTGAAAGTAGTCTGTATGTGTCTGTGGTATACTGGAAGGGTATTACAAAGGAATAGGTACGACAACTGAGGTCACTCTGCGATCTGTTTCTCCCGATGAAAATATGGCTGGTTTATGACGTCATAGTTACTGCCGTGAAGCGTCTCGGTCTTTGTATGATTAATTTGTTGGCCTCCAAATGTAAAATACATGCTAACTGGTACGCATATCTGCACCAATTCAATAGACAAGGATCGTTTTCATAATAAATAATTTCAAAGACATTTTAATAACATCTTTTAGCTTACATATATTTGCGACTAATCAATGGAAAGTGCGTCCAGTTTTGGGCAATCCGGAACATGGCCGCTGTGTTGACGTCTGACGAAGAACAGGTAATATCGTATTTTAACTTCTTTTGTAGCATTAGTCACCAATACAACGTGCGTTTTTAGTGGGCTAAAGGAACATGCATTTCATTGGTAGTGCTAGTCGTGTCATATATGTTGTGCAATGTGTCACCGAATGAAAATTTCGGTTGACCGGGATGTTGGGTTTCTTCGTTCTTCCTTCAAATCATTCCTTGGCCTTGCCTTGGGCCTGGCATGGGCGCTGGGCTGCCAAGTGCAAGTTGGCCTTGCTGACTATTTAATTGTTTTTCAACTTCAAGCAAACCGATTATACAATCATTCCAAGTAATTTCAAGCATATAATATATTAACAAGATATAAAATTTACACGCATGAAGTTATGAACAAAAACAAAGTTACAAACATAATTAAATTATAAAAATTAGACAGTACTGGAAAAAATACCTGGAACTGTGATTATGTTAGGCAATATTCACGACTTTGCAGTAAATAGACATCGTTTTTTTAGTTAATAGGCAATATAATCTGTTTTATTTTAGCTTTATCAATGAAACAAAGTTAAGGATTTAAGAAATTGTCATTCTAATGTTTTTTCCATTCTGTATTTGTAGCATATATATCAATATGGCGTAGCACCTCCTCTGGCTGAAATAACAGCCTTGACACGGTTTTCTCCATGAAATTTAAATAAATAAATTTAATTTAATTTTTTAATCCGATAATCATTAGGTATGGCATATAACCTCTGAAAACAAGGATGATAGCAGTTGAATTCATGAATCAGCATAGCAAGATCACATATTATCACCCATGTATACACAATGTTCACATAAACTGTTCTATCGTAAGTACACTAAAAGTATATCGTACTTAGACAGACTAGAGAACTTTGTAAATCTACCACAAGTGCAAGATTATGTCAATAAAAACTTCAAATATCGATATTTTACTTGAAAAACTGTCCTAGACTACCGTAGATATGTTGTAAATAACCAACATTCGAAATAGCACTTGTTCATTTGTTCTGGGACAAGTAAAATTACTCTACATGGTTATCCGGTGGACAAGTGAAAAATTACAGTAAATAGTGACGTGTGCAACATTGCAAACTTTTTATTTGAGGAAATTCAAACGTAAATGAAGTTCGCTAGCAATCACGTGCATTGGAATTTTGTTAGTGTGTCGGTGTCTTGTCGTTCCGCCGCCAGTGTATTCACTGTGTTGTTCGACTGCTGAGTTTAGTGCTTGTGTTAACAGGGTCATCCGCTGAGTGCACCGATCTAGCTCTGTCATACGTGCAGGACAGACTCGGCATCAGTCATCGTTGATTGAGGCTGTATTTCACAAAATCGTAAATCGTTCAGTTTGGTCGACGTACAACCTGCTTCCGCTCACGAATCATATTTGATGACCTTTGGAAATAGTAGACTTTGTATCGCTACCTGTTATTTGAATAATGATATAGTTTTAACCATTATTATGCCTAACCCACGCGGACTCAGCAGTCTTCCAAGACCAAGTCAACACCAAGTCATCGAACGTTAGATCCAGATGCTGACAATTTTCAAAACTTGTAACTGGCTCTCCACTAAATCTAACGTGGTGGTTCATAAACGGAATATTAATGGAATTTCAGAAGTGTTGTTAACTTGGTGTATGTATGTAACATTTAGTTTAACCATAAATTGCAAGTTTTCAAAGCCGAATTATACAAGACGCGCAGCCGGGGATGGGGTGCCAACTACTGTTTACATGTCGGTTTCCACCAACTTCGACGGTCTACACGTGGCAGCAACGTTACGACGTAATTAAATCTATAAATTATATTCCGTCTGGTAAATGTAATTCGGGCACCGTTAAAACTTTTTATCATCATTGAAATGGTAATAGAACATTTAGGAAAAATATGCATTTGTTTGCTGATGATCAATTAAATATTATCTTCGTTTGTAAAATACAGAACTTTGTTAATACTAAAGTTCATAGACTAATAGAAGTTGAAAAAAATAATATCAGATTATGTAGATTATTATGATTTTTATGACAACATTTCCTGGCTTTGCATTGGTCGTGTTCCTGATGGTTGAGTGGCATCTTCAATGACAAACTGATGCAAAAATTATACAGCAGTGTTGTATGTTATATACCATATTAAACATAACAAGTTTTTGCAACATTATAACAAATAGTAAAGAAAACAATTGTCTCATTCCTATCATCGTAATAATGATTTGTTATTAATAAAAGTGTTCATATCGGCATCACTAAAATATTGGTATACATACTTTTAATATTCGTGATGAATAATAATGATACTGGACCGGAAAATAATTGCAAATATAATTTTACAATTTCAAAATTTGCAGATGAAATCAAATTGTGTTTTTGATCACAAGTCACTCAGATGTACGTGCAACGAAACAGCAGGAACATTGGGTTGTCATAAAAATAAGAAAGAGTTTTTTACGTTTTTCCCGAAGCTTTGATTCCCCTTGACAACCACTCGGACAAGTTAACATTTTGGCGGACAAGTAGATTTCAAAACTTGCTTGTCCGGCAGACAAGTAAATATTCTGGCTTATTTCTATCACTGGGCTATAGACAGTGTTGAATATTTGTGTACGAACAGTCTTCGCCCATTAATTGCAGCATGGCTGGATGCTTCCCAGAGAAGTCGGGATGGTGTTCGATTGAACAGGTCTGCCAGGGAGTAAAGTGTGAAGCACTTTGAGCAGTCACAAGGACTGGATACTGCGATATGTTAGAACTTACCTTTTTGTTGAGCCACTCATCCTGTTTGTTCTCTCCATAGCTTCCTGTCAGCGGCCTCTTCTCTCCATCTTTCATCCTCACTCACTCATCTCATGTCCCTCCTCATGCAGTCCCCCCATCTCAGTTGTTGCCTTCCCTTCTCCTGCATCTTTGGTGTTGTTCCGCCTCCGCTCTTTTGGCAAGATTGCCTGCATTCATCCTTGCCAAGTGGCCTGCCCATCTCATCCAGCTTCTCACCAGTCTTTCTGTCAGGCTGCATTCAGTCCCAACCTCTTTCCTCAGGTCAGTCATCCCTCTTCTGTCCACTCTCTTTGTTCTTGTGATTTTTTTAATCCAGTTGTTCTCACAAACTTGCAGCTACTGTTGTTGTTCTGTGTGCGCCATTGTCTCCAGGCTATACAGGCATGCTGGTGTAATACATGCTCTAGAAACTTTCCCTTTCAGGATTCAGTTTATTTGACATTTTTCTGTCCACATCATGACTCCCTCTGGACCTTTCTTCAAGCATTCAATCCCACTTGTGTTCGGCATTGCACTTTTACCTCTGTATGCCCATCCTCCGTAATCATTCCTCCATGCTACATAAAACCTTTATACATAATGTTATTAACATTTTCCTGAAGCCAAAGTTGTTCATTTTGCAGTCTGTTTGTGTGAGATATTGTTCCATGTCAACCTGTTTGTCTACTTTGTGGAATACCCATGGAAATTCTTCCCTACAGAAGTTTGACTGATTCCCCAAAACATACCTTTCGTTTTATTTGTTCCTAGTTGTACATATTGCAGTTACAAGTTCTGGTGGATTGGCAGTTGATTGGCCAGCCCTGGATATGTTTACAAATTACAACCAAACAACAACATCCAACATAAAACGTAAACACGAATCCATGTGAACTACAACGAATGCACATTTTGTTCCTCAACCCATCTGAGTCCCTGGTGACTACAGCAGCCTAACAGCAACAGTACCATCATTGCAAGCCAGGGAAAACTAGCCCTGGCTGATCCCCTACGCGAAGTGCGGAAGTTAGCTGAATCAAACTAGTAATTGACTTCACCAGTCGCGACTGCATCACCCGTAAGAACAGCACAAATAACCGCCCCAATTTGAAGGCGGATAAACGACTTCTGGGAATCCCAATATATAATGACCCGTTCGCCCATTAGCACGAGTAGCTGAGCAGTATTGTGTATTCGAATAATTGTTTCTACTTCCTAAACATTGCATGTAACATAAGCCACAGTTGGTTGAAATTAGTTTTATTGTGACCACCTGACCTGAGTAGATATACTCATCTAGTGAGCGATTTGATAGGCTGAGCTTAAATTCAGAGTTTCGCAAAGCGATCAGCCAGGGGTACTGCTGGCTGGGACAGACGTAATCAGCAGCAGCGACCCCTGGCGGGCGAGGATGAACAGTACTACTTTTTGCCATCTGGTGACTTGATTGGTAACTTAATTGGTTAAAAAATACAGTGGATGCTCGTGAAAAAGAACATCTTGGGAGTTGGTAGAAACTTAACTTTTTCTATAATAAATATCGTCTTTCATTTTGAGTATTTGTAAAGCACTGTCAGGTGCAATGGATGTGGCAGTATAAATATAAAGTACTACTAGCTATAATCATATATATCTTATGTTCGTTTGTTGGTACATAAAAGAGTGAAGCCAGAATGGGGATCTCAGAGTTGTTCCCTTTAATGCAGATGTTCCATCCTCAGGAGACTACATAGTAAGTATCCACTGCATACCTACTAGTTAAACTGTTAATTAACCATACACACGTGACCAGTTGAATATGAATGATTTGAACCAGTTCGCAGAAAAGAGTCCCTTAACCTCAGTTCAGACTAATCACCCATGCGGGCACATACACTCAACAACCCTTTGAATAAGATATGTACTGGAACATTTTTCTTTGAAACTAAACAATAATAGCTAGCATTACAATATATAGCTAGCTGTGTCATGTGTTCATACTGCTTGCCTTTTAACAAAGACGTTTTTTCATGAAATTACTATCTTTGAGACAACCCCCTTCCCTTCCCCCAAAAGGCACATTAGGCAATCTGATCTGCCAGTCTGCCAGATGTTTGTCTGGTTCATTCGTTTTTTGTTGGTCTGCTACTAAATTTACAGAATATTTCTTTCAGTTTAGTACTGTCTGTCCTCCTATTATTTATTTTGAAGTATTATTCATACTTCATAGCAGAGGAAATAAAATGAATACTACAACACTCAGTGTTATACACATATTTAGTTCTATGAACACAGTGCCATTTTTTAAATAATTTATGTTGGCATTATATTTTTTAAATTTAAACTAAGAATCATTGCTGTATACATGTATAAGATTTCTTTGAGTTGTTCAACATTCAAACTTCTTGTATCAATTATGATCTTTTATAGTTAAATTAAATTCCTCCAAACAGAAACATGGTAAACTTCCCTTGCATGGGAAGTTTACATTTTTAAATTGTAAATTTCTGTAATCATTTTTTAACTTTGTGAACTTTGCATTGTGCTTGATTTTATGCAATAATTTGTTATTGATCTCATCAACTGTTATGAAAAACTCCCACCACTGCTGTGCATAATTTCAACCGAAAATAAATTAATTCCACATTTACTGGTAATCATCACTGTTGCTGTTCACCCAATGTTGGACCACCCACTTGCATTTCTTAACATTTCCAAGCTCATGGCAAATTAATAACCTAATTATGAAAATCACAGATTTTATTAAAAAGTTGTAATTGATGCACGATACATATTTTAAGTGCAGTCTTTGTGGGCAGATGAATAAAAATTGGCATGTTCACCGAAATGACCCCCGCAGTGACAAATGAGTGAGTGATTGGCATCAAGGAGTGTTCTTGATTTTAAGTTGCTTTGAATGCATCTTGCGACATTTGATCGCCTCAAACACATCATTACGTCAAGTGCTCTGTTCCTTTATGTCAGAGCAAGCATTTACAACACTGTTCACTCAGTATTAGATCAGTTGAATATATTACATTTAACTCCAATGTCTTTTATTGATTTACCGTTAAAACATTCCTTATCAATTCTGAGATTGACCAACCCTTTTGTATTGATACACTTCCAAGCTTGGTTTCTGGGGCTTTAGGGGCTCAAGAAAGAAGATATCTGAACTTGGTTTCGAAGGATTTCGGCGCGATAGAAGTTATCTTTTTATTATTCAATTTCTACATTTATGGTCGACAAATGAAGCACCAATGAAAAGGCAGTGATTTTTAGATGGTCCTCTTTTAAGTTTTTTTTTTATATAACAAAATTGTTCAGGAAAATACGGACTTTTAAGGGCTAATGCTGGTCAGAGGCTTATATATGTCTGTTAGCTGCATGTAGGCAAGAAACTGCTTGTCATTGGTGGAAGGTTCCCAGACGGCATATGTATAGATGTACGCAATCTTGTTTGTGCTGACACCTGGCGGAAGCTTCTTCGATGTTTTTTAGAGAAAAATTATGAATTTTTACAAAACCTCCACAGCAGGTCAACGTCATGACATGCATCAACATGTATCATTCTGATAACATCTGAGTTGTTATAAATCTTGTGTACAACACTAAATATGTGAGACGTGAATGTGGTCGCCTGGGCAACCATAAATTGTGATCTGCCCACTGCTGTGAAGCTGATCTGCATTCAGTTCAACAAACAATTAAGTGCGGATTCCTAATATCCCAAGGCGTCTGTCTTGTATGATTTCTCGGTATTGCTTAGGAATGTTGCAGGTGTTAATTTAGCGGCGTAGAGACGTGGGCTTCATACAAGTGTAAATCCTGGAAATCAGACACCAAAATAATTAGTAGACATTATAACAAAACAAGTCGTTGTCTCCCTCTAATGTGACATCGTTCTACTCCCTCATGGTTCATAGGTCAAGGCTGGTAAGGTGGGGAGGTTGCCCAATGAAGCTTTGCCTATTTGGATTTTGTAGAATTATATTGCCACCTTGAACGACTTAATGGATAGAATTAACGATTCACTAAATTAGTTTGGTATGAAATCATTTACACAGATTACTTACACGGACTGTCATAAACTATGTTACACACTTTCCTTGGCTTTGTGTTACTTCTGTCCTGCCCCATTGTGTTACGTCTGTCCTGCCCCATTGTGTTACGTCTGTCCTGCCCCATTGTGTTGGATACAGATAATTAAATAACAGTATAATTATAAATTTAAGTATATCAGTATAATTTGTAATACAAATTTTATTCACACATTAAACTTTGTCTTATTTATCTGTGTACAGTAACAGATTAAATGGGTTAACATTTACAACCAACTTCTGACACAGTCCCTCAGAAGAAGTGAACATGAGGCCCGGACTGCTTCCTGGCATTTTATCTTGGACTTCTTTACAAGGTTTCCGCAGCATGACCTTTGCACTGTGATTAGAAATTCAGATTGTCAAAGTGCTTTGCATTTCAACGTCGCCGCTGTGGGGAAGGCACTGTCCGTATTTGTTGCCTGGGAAACGCATGCTGACTTCGTTAGTTTATGCTAATGAGATGAACGTCGGCGGGTGCACACCGAGCAGGAATTAGCCAATTGAGCATTGACGTGACAGCGACATCGACAACGACGCTGCTTCTGGCACAGATCCAGGCCGACTTTCAGGAAGCGAATCGACTTACAGTAGGAGGTGTTTGTTGCATGGTCAATGGCCATTGGACACAGCTGACCAGTGGAGATGTCTGCAGTCTGTGTCTGGAGTTTGTGTTTTGGTGACATTGCACGTCATCCGACGGTGGTGACATTGATGCTGGATGATGCCGCGTTGTGTTGATAGTGGCGTAGTGTCTATGGGGGCTTGTTAACGTGTTGATATGTTGACTAACGAAGAACGTGCGGAAGGGGACGTAGAGGATGGAGATTGGGAAGATGTTCCTGTCGAACTGAGGAAGGTATCTCGCAGTTCGTCTCTTTCTCTCCCTGTGTTCATTCCAGCAGTGACGTACACTGAGCGAGCCAACCAGTGGCCCATTAATGTAAATAACATATCTTTTTTGAGAAATAGATCCATATGTTGTAACTTCCTAGCAATTGATGTTACTTCTTGTTTAGATGTTATGACCCAGTATATGTTATGACCCAGTATATGTTATGACCCAGTATATGCTGGATACATTGTGGATGATTTAATATATTATACCGATCCATATATGAGAAATATGAGCTTAATTACCTGTTCTGGAAACAGGTAATTATTATTTTCATAATCCTTATCTAACATGTAAAAACAAAGATTTTATTTTTGCAGTTTCGGCATGTTGTATGTACCCCATGCTAACACAATAAAAGTATTCAAAATTATACTCATAATTCTCTGGTAAATAACCTTATTATTAGAAGCTTCATAACATCTTACTTCAGTGTATTCTGCCAGACAGTTGGATATACATCATATTTCCAAACTAAGTTTTTACAGTTTCTAGCAGTTGGTTCCTCAATATTACATAAACAAAATAATCTGGTATGGATGTAACACACTTGACAAAAATACATCAAAAGTTCCGTGGTATCAATACAGTGCAGACATTGTTAAAGTGGTTTTGTTTTAAAAGCAAGGACACAAGAGTCTAACAAGAATCATCCAGTGACCATCCATTTGGACCACCAGTTGATGGTAAAACTCAGCCTGTTAGATGTGTAACACACGTGACGTGTCCCGTGTGTTAGCCAGCTGTTTCTAATGTATCTCCTCTCTCCCAGTGACAGACAATACCTCATCTAATGTCCTCTTCCTAAATGTGTCTTATTATTCTGCTAAATTTAAGGCATACCATTTCTTCTTTATTAACATGACAATTTGTACTGACTAAATGAAATACGTAGTGTATGCCAACTGAAATTGTACAAAACTTTAAAAAGGGTACATTCAAGATCTCTTCTCCCAAGATCTGTAGATGTACATGAGATTAAGCTAGATATCACTGTTGAGTATGAAGTATGCACAATGTGAATTCACCACTGCAGTGACAACAGGGACAGGGGGCTCAGTTTTGCTTTGGACATCTTTATACTTGTAGAATATGATGTCCACTGGTACAGGCCAACTCCAGTGGTCACACCATGTAGGCAATATCACAGTCATATATGTGTTCTCATCTATCATTGTCATTACCTCCCCAGGAAAACCACTGCCCATCATAGTTAACAACTACCAACTCGACTGTGAAACTGACAGTAGTAAGCTGACTCACTGGCATGGGTACATCAGTGAATCTGCCTGTAATACCTAGCTCTAAATATATAAAAATTATGTAAACTCAATCACTGGATCTTTCTGACAGCCAGGCACGAACTGCACCACTTGAGTCGATGACATGCAGTTCTCATGTGTGGTTTCATCTACTCAGACAGACAGACAGACAGACAGACAGACACTCATGATGAGATAACAAAAACAACCGAGTTTGTGTTATGGCTACAATAATAAATGTAATCATAATAATTTACTAATTTATAACTAAAGTCTTACATAGCGTTGTATCATGGATTAGGTCTATTAAAACTCTTCATTGTGTTCACAATACAACAATCTACTCATGTTCAACATCCAGCCTCTTATACAGTGAACACATGGGACAAAGAATAGGAACAAAAGGACTAAACTAAATTGATTTATTTAGTGATTGAGTCCATAGTAAATAGGCACTAGTCAGTGATGTCAAATTCACACGCGTAACACGTGACAAATAAATGTAACGTGGCACTATTTGTTTGTCAGAAATGTCAAATCGTCTGATGTACCACACGTGACACTATAAGATGTGGTAGTGAGGTATAGTTACACTAAGATGTGGTAGTGAGGTAAAGTGAGTGGTAATATTCAAATGCTTTCTATATCAGTAGACACAATAGTAATGTAAGATCACTGTAAGTGCACAATTTAAATATGTCTGCCCCTTTAAAAAGATAATTTCTTATGTTAATTTCTTAAAATGGAGTCCAAACTGTAACAGACGTGACATGGGATGGGCTGTTAGTGAAATTCTTGCAATATTCGTACGAGGTAAAGTGACACTATAAGATGTGGTAGTGAGGTAAAGTGACACTATAAGATGTGGTAGTGAGGTAAAGTGACACTATAAGATGTGGTAGTGAGGTAAAGTGACACTATAAGATGTGGTAGTGGGGTAAAGTGACACTATAAGATGTGGTAGTGAGGTATAGTTACACTAAGATGTGGTAGTGAGGTAAAGTGACACTATAAGATGTGGTAGTGAGGTAAAGTGACACTAGAAGATGTGGTAGTGAGGTAAAGTGACACTAGAAGATGCAGTAGTGAGGTAAAGTGACACTAAGATGTGGTAGTGAGGTAAAGTGACACTAGAAGATGTGGTAGTGAGGTAAAGTGACACTATAAGATGTGGTAGTGAGGTATAGTTACAGTAAGATGTGGTAGTGAGGTAAAGTGACACTATAAGATGTGGTAGTGAGGTATAGTTACACTAAGATGTAGTGAGGTAAAATGACACTATAAGATGTGGTAGTGAGGTATAGTTACACTATAATATGTGGTAGTGAGGTAAAGTGACAGCATAAGATGTGGTAGTGAGGTAAAGTGACACTATATGATGTGGTAGTGAGGTAAAGTGACACTATAAGATGTGGTATTGAGGTAAAGTGACACTATAAGATGTGGTAGTGAGGTAAAGTGAGTGGTAATATTCAAATGCTTTCTATATCAGTAGACACAATAGTAATGTAAGATCACTGTAAGTGCAAAATTTAAATGTCTGCCCCTTTAAAAAGATAATTTCTTATGTTAATTTGTTAAAATGGAGTCCAAACTGTAACAGACGTGACGTGGGATGGGCCGTTAATGAAATGCTTGCAATATTCCTACGAAAAATCACTGTCTTGTGTAAGCCTGGCTATCAGTGTTAAGTGTGTGGGTGGTAACTTATTAACCAATGAAAGACAGATGTTGATGTAAGTGCCTTGGAAGTCACACTCATTCCAGTAAGTCATACAGAGAACTTGCCCTATCTAGTGGCTAGATCTAGTGAGATTCAGAGTATGCGTCATGGAGATGGATGGATAAAGACCATATTTACAGGAGTTGTTGGGTTGTCAGCCCTTTAGCAATATTTCCTTTCCAATATATAACATGTTGTGCCACTATACGATAACATCCATGGGACCCAAACGGGTAACCTACTAAGCTTGCCCTCTGTCCGAGACACATAGTAGATGCAACTGGGCAAGAGTATTTAGCATATATTTTACTTAATCTGTTTGACCATATAATATACGTTATGATGTTGCTGAACTGTCAGCATGATGCTCCATTCTAAAAGTGTACAACAGAGCTGATTCCACCTTATGTAGGTAATGTAGCTGATAACTGGCTAACTAGACTTGGTGAAGAGTCTGCCTGGTAGACTCAGTACAGTCGGGGCTTAGGGAGGGAGAAACCTGGTAGACTCAGTACAGACGGGGCGTAGGGAGGGAGAAACCTGGTAGACTCAGTACAGACGGGGCGTAGGGAGGGAGAAACCTGGTAGACTCAGTACAGACGGGGCGTAGGGAGGGAGAAACCTGGTAGACTCGGTACAGACGGGGCGTAGGGAGGGAGAAACCTGGTAGACTCAGTACAGACGGGGCGTAGGGAGGGAGAAACCTGGTAGACTCAGTACAGTCGGGGCTTAGGGAGGGAGAAACCTGGTAGACTCAGTACAGACGGGGCTTAGGGAGGGAGAAACCTGGAGTTGTTGCGTTGGTTTCACTCAGGCAGGAAATATTGCAACAGGAAGTACAACACAAACTCGTGATCACATGATTTCCAAGTATTCCCGCAAGTAAATTATTTATCTCTTACATCTACAATGAAGTTGATTTGCTAAGTGTATCCAGTCGGGTGCCCTGCAGTCGTACAGAATACAGTGTGTTCACATGCGAGTTGACATGTCTTAATGAGTCTGTCGTAATGATAAATCTTAATTATATTTATATACCCAGTGTTCCACCACAGTAGGCTGTAATGTATAATAATATATATGTACATTTATGAATAATAATTATATAAAAATAATATATTAGTTAGTTATAATAATTAGTATTTATTATATACGCACACACACTGTTGTAGCTAGACACCAGCTGCTGTCAGGGTCAGTAGTGGATTGGTCCAGGTGTCCTCAACTTTTCTGATAGTACTACAATACGACCATTATATAATTGTATACATCTACTCTAGTTCACATCCACTGAGGGGATAACCAGATGACCCACAGTAGATAACAATGATACTGCCCAGGCTGGTCAATGCATGTAAGTGTGTGCTGGTTCTGTGCATTATCTAATCACTGTTGTTGGCTTACAAAGAAGTAGGTTAGTCCTCTGAGTTTAGGTGAGTAGTTAGTAGTTATCAAGCACTTACACTGAGTAATGTAGGCATTGCTGGTTTGTTTCATTTTGAGCAAACTGGATGTTGGTCCCGATTATAGAAACTAAACAAATTTCATCCTGAAATGCTATTAAATGTCTGATAATGTTATTATAAAAACAAAGTTCATCCTGAAATGCTATTAAAGGTCAGGATAATTTTACCATAATTAAATAAATAATAAAATCATGTATTCCAACAGTTTAACAGCCTGAATAAGTTTTACTGAACCACCAATTTTGACACTATCTGTTTTAATACTGGTCAACCTGTGCTACCTAGTGCATTCATAAACATATGTCAACATTGTCCAGTACCTGTGGACAAAGTGTAGTGGGGTCAGACCCCTACAGGGATCACACCTGTTCTATAATTCAGCTTACAAGTGTATGTGTGTTAAGCTTTTCCTCCAGAACAGTTTCCATCTTGGGTGCCAAACTTTCCAGGGTTCACCAACAACCACTCATAAGAAAAGTGACACTTTTATTTTTTTAACTTAAGAAAGGTGGTGATACCTGCAGACAGGACACAGTCAGTGGTTCGAACTAGCCAACACAGAATCTTACTGCATTAACAGAGGAAGCCCGCATTGTCCCAAGTGAGTCACAGTTGGAATTGGGCAGTGTCCAGCTGGTCCAGTGTATAGCTTGACCAGTGTGCTCCTGGGAGGGTCATAGTTTGAGGTAGTGTGAATGTTTGGTTATCCTAGCAGCTTCAGTGGCTGGATGGTTAAGCCCCATGCTCCAGGTGGTGCTATTCACCATTAATTATGTATTCCTTTAATAAAGATGCATTGTGAATCAGGAGTATCCAGTCTTTCCTGTGGGCTGTTCTCCCAAGATACCCATTGTGAGGCCCACCGTGATCGCACTACAGGGCAGGGCATGTACATGGTCTCAGCGACAGTATCATGAAAGGAACACACAAGAAACATTGTTCTCAGAAATGTGAATACTCTGTGTCTAAATAGATCTTAATGTGGTGATCACAGCTGATGAATTGTGTGTTATTTTTGCCTGTATGTGCATGGGTAATGCCCGTAGTGTTTCTAGTAAATCCTGCAGGATGTCACCAGTGTGTGTTGTGACTCGTCCTGTATTAAATACTCTTTATAAATCATCAGTTGCATGCCAGGTTGAGAGGTCAAGACTGAAGACCCTATATAGTCATTCTAGACTACTGTGCTTAATTAAGCATGCACAGTGTTGGATGTATTCATGCAAACTACAAGTTTCTATGTTGTCTAAGAAATGTTGCCTATGTATGACACTGTATATATATATATGACACACAGGCGTCAGTCAGAAAAATCATAAATTGAGATTTTAGCATTTCTTGAAAGTGTATTAATTTCCAAATAAATTACGAAATATAGTTTTATCAACTGAAACAGTTTTGATTATATACATGTACCAGTACATTTAAAATTCAGTTTAGGCAAGAGATAAGGTAAATCTATAGAATAATTCCCCAAACCTTGTTGCCACAGAACCTTGAAAAATGCAGAAAGTTATGACACACTGAATTCTGAACTTGGTCTGTTACCTGTTGTAGTTTCCTTTATGAGATGGGGAATCTTAATGCACATGGGGAAAATGTAGGCATTATTAACACGAAAGAATAACATATTCCAGGCCATGTTTTGATATTTCCAGAAAAGGTAACACACTAAGTAAACAGTCTCACTGGCACTGTAGGAGCAGTAGTTAAAACTACATTGAAGCAGATTTCTAAAGCTGCATGTAGACAAGATTGTCTATGCTAATTTACAGTATAATGTCCCATGCAGCTGCACAAATGTCAACATCTCTCATTAGTCTCAGCTGGTCAATCTCAGTCAGTCAGCCTCAGTTGGTCAGTCGGTCATTCAATCAGCTGGACAGCTTCTCAGTCATTCAATCGGCCAGTCAGTATCATGGTCAATCAGCCAGTCACTCACCCAGTCAGTATCAGAGTATTTGTACTCAAAATTGTAATTTATGAATGTGGCAGTCATTTGTTTTTGCATTACACCTGCAGTTTAATGTTGACAGTATTTCTTGGTTGCCATGGAAACTAAGTGATAGCAGTGTAATGCTGACGTAGCATTACGTAAACTAAGTGATAGCAGTGTAGTGCTGACGTAGCATTACGTAAACTAAGTGATAGCAGTGTAATGCTGACATAGCGTTACGTAAACTAAGTGATAGCAGTGTAGTGCTGACGTAGCGTTACGTAAACTAAGTGATAGCAGTGTAGTGCTGACGTAGCGTTATGTAAACTAAGTGATAGCAGTGTAGTGCTGACGTAGCTTTACGTAAACTAAGTAAAACACGTCTAAGTAATGCTGTGTTGTAGTAGTCATGTTCTGTTTGTCTTGTATAGTGGTACCTTAACAACAACAACTACACTCCATATTCCCACCTTCACCACACTTTGACAAAACTGAATTATTTAATTGTGTTGTATTTGTGTGCAAGAGTGCACAATTCTGCCGTCATTTAAACAATTATTCTATAACCTTGCATCCGATCCATGCATCTGTTGTCAATTGTAACACTGCTTATTGATTTTTGCTTATTGAGATTGACCAGTCCTTTTGTTTTTATGTGCCTCTGAGATTTAGTTGCTAAAGAAGTTACTTTATAATTATTATTATAATCAATATAAATTGTAAACAAAACTGATATATACACAGTGTATGCCTTGCTAAATGCTAACTTATCATTATGATGCCACAAGTTTGGCACTTGCATTTCATAATTCATCAGTCCTTTGGCAAGGACATGTGTAAGCACAAAATGGCGGGTTGTCCCCATTTGTTGCTATTGGTGATATTGGGATTCTTTCTTCCAAGTGACACATCTAATTAAGCCAGCGTTTTGGTACAATCCCAGATTTGTATATCTGGCAGTGGCATCTTGGCCCTCAGCTCAAGGGAACACATCTAGTGTGACATGGAAAGAGAACATTCAGTCGGATTTCACTCCTAGTTTAGTTTTATTAATCCACTGGGAGAATTTAGAACCTGTCTAGTTGGTAGTGTAGTCTTCAAAATGGGTTAAGAATCCGGTGCTTCAAAATGGATAAGATCCTATTGTTGGTCCTTAGTGAAGAATCCAGAGTTTTTGTAGAATAAATTTCTTTTAAACAAATAAAAAATACTTTTTAAATGTTAGCAATAACATTTTCATGCTGTTCTACAGGGCAGTGATAAAGAGCAAACTAGTCTTTTACCACCTGAATTGGTATGTTGAACTCTCAGTTAAAGACAGGAAGAAACTAGAGAGGATTGTCTTTCAGGCAAGATTATCAGCCTTCCCTCCTTAGAACAACTGTACAAGAAGCGATCCTTACAGAAGGCAAAAACATTCATGAATGATGAATCTCATCCAATGAATCATCTGCTCCAGGCCCCTTACCTTCAGGAAACCGTCTAAGCTTGCTATATGTCTGAACGGAAAGATACTAAAGAACATCCTTACATACTGCCATTTCTCTTTACAACAGTCAGTGATTCATTAGACACTTATGATACCAACCAGTATTTATCATCTGAGTGGATGAGTGATGGAAAAGGAAGCATTACGACAAGCAGGAATACATATATACACATATATATATATATGTGTGTATATATGTATTCCTGCTTGTCGTAATGCTTCCTTTTCCATCACTCATCCACTCACACCCTCATAGTTCACCTCCCATCACTTGTTCACAACATCATCTCCCTGAAATGCTTGTCATTATGTGATATCTGTCTATTTGCACAGATTTATCTTGATTGGTCCATGTCGCAATATTACTTTCTTGTACACGTATTGAAGATCCTGTTATAAAAAGAATTCATCTTTAAAGAAGCAATACAAAATAAGTTATGGTAATGGCTTTTATCTATTTATGATGTATTTATAGCATTGTGGTTGGATGATGTCATCAATGTTGTGTAAATTCATAGAATGTATTTGTTAGCAGTTGCCTCATTGATGACGTTAATAAAGAATATAAGTAGAAGTACATTTATAAATAAATGCTCCACGTTGAGCTACAGCTCAGAACAACTAAGAAGTCACATCTCCGTTTCAAACTTGGAAGTAGTCATTCTTACGAATGTGTATACAGGAAATGAGTAATATACCAGCAACCAGAATAAAACTGAAGTACCATTACTTAAACACATATTTCATATTACTTGCCGCTAATTTGCATTCACCCAGTAAGGTGCAGTTTACACTTTTATTACAATAAAATCAACAAGTTATAGCAATATGCTGACTTAGAGGAAACATTGGTCAGGTGGCATGATTTTTTTAATAATTCACATATATTTGTCTGGATGGTTGTTTAATTAAGTGTGTGTGTGTCTGTGAGTGTCAGTGTCTCATCGTTTGTTTGGCTGTTTATTTATATGCCTGCCTGCCTGCCTGCCTGCCTGTCTGCCTGTCTGCCCACCCCCCTCTCTCTCTCTCTTTCTCTCTCTCAGTGTGGCTGTCATTGATCTATTTTCGTGTCTTGACTCTTGGTGACCTAAACATGTTGCAGCTTGCTAGCAGTGACCCATTAAACTACTTAGCAGGGCCTTATGCCCTACATGTCCAGTCACCTGTCTCATGTCAACAGCAAACACTCACTTCTCACTCAGTTCAACAGCTGCAGTCAGCTTGAAACGTCAAGTAAATATCCTGCTCAATATTCCCTTTGTCAGATAGTGTTTGCAAGCTTTTGGAATATGCAAATAAAGAACCAAAAATTTGGTAGCCTCTATCAGTTAGGGGTCATATCATCAGTCAGTAATTAATTATATTCAGTAATATCATTTGAAGGTCGTAGAGCTGTCAGTGAATAAATCAATAAATAGTTTTCCTAACATTAAACTATATATATATATATGTAATTTAATGTATAGTTATATAATACATATTACAGGAACAAATAATAATATATTTACAAACATGTCATTTAGCAACATTTTCAGTATATTGTTTGTTATTAAGCACCTATAAATGTTATCAACAATGTCTTGTCATATTTTGATAATTAGTTTCACAAACATAATGATTGAATGATGTCAGTTCCTTGACTTATATCACCACATTTTGTTTAAAGCCAGTTACTCATTTGATTTTATACAGCCAGCTGACCTAACACTAACAGAATATGGATTGAACTAAATTACTCAAGCTTCAAACACCAGCATTGAGCAAGAACACTTGAAACCTAGTCCTCTCGATTCAGTCTCACTAAGATATGTTACTGAGACCCATAAAACTGTGATAAAGCAGTGGAGTTCTTGTCTTGCCATTCCTTTGAGTAATCCTGGTTTCATGACTCACATTGTCAAGTTAAATGCAATATCTGATAGGCTTACTTTCAATTTGTCAAACGGCTGCCTTGCATGTTGCAGTGACATATTGACCACACACAAAGGGCAATTTTGCATTTTTTATTGGTTATGTCAGCGGATGGATTTCTGCAAGTTTCAGTCCAGGATCTGAATTGATGTTGTATTCTGCAAACCTGTATTCTCAACTTTAATATAAGTATTTTGTAAACAAGTATGTCAATGTATCTGATTATTTCTACTTTTCTCTGCACATTCACTCCCATCATAAACTGCCAGTTGATGCGTGCGTGCGTTGAGTATCATGGTTGTATCTAACTCTTAGTGGCTTCCAAAAGGGGTAAATCGAGATCTAGAAGACTTGGCCTGAAAATACAAACATCATTGCTATAACAATGAGACAGTAATGAGTGCGAACTGACCAACAGGTTGTGTGACATGTGGTTAGCCTTACACAGTGTAGATCCTCAAGCCCAACCTCTACATGAGCAGGCCATTCAGTGCAACTTAATGCGTAATCAATGGTGCCAGGGCTTCCAGTGCATCTTAATTAGGACAGCTCACACAATTTAGTCGTGGAACTGTGAGCTCAGATAGTGTTCGATGATGTACACAAAATGGCCGTCGTATTGATCTGTGTATATCACTGTATGTAAGTGATAGATGAAGTCAGTGGCCGCAATGTTCGACTGGAGATTGACTTCATTAGAATATATTAGAACACAGCACGAACAGTATAAATTTCATGTACATCCACGCAGAAATACCAGTGTGTGTGTTCCCATATATGGATATAGGAACTTGGAACTGTATGTGTTCAGGATGAGACAGCAATAGCCGCATGTCCTTTCTACATTGTATCTACGCCAGAGGAAGCAGAGGTTGTAGTAGAACTGTAGTAGATAAATACCATTCACTTTGGGATGGTCACATGACTTCACAAAGTCCTACAAAACATAATACATTACACATGGGTGTGTGGTGGTTTGATTGTTGTTATGTATCATGGGTGAGATAAGCTGCGACCATCGCAGGATTCTGGTATCGACAATGGCATCAATGTGCATTAATTATAATATTATTATAATTAATGCACATTGATTATAATATTATTATAATTAATGCACATTGATGCCATTGTCGATACCAGAATCCTGCGATGACCTTGTCACATCGGTTGAATCCGGCAGCTATATTGGGTGTTAACATTCAAAGTGTTAAGTCCGACACCACCTGTTGTTGAAATATGTTGTTGTTTCAGTTATGCCATTTTCACCCACCAATCTGTACCAAACAGAGCAGCTTAGATAATGCAACTGTTTGATGTTCTTGGAATTGCGTATAACTTTGCAACCAGACATGTTTTAACTCCTTCTTCAGTGTTGTCTTCCACAAAAACAGTCCATGTTCAATTTGAAGAGCAATGGACGTGTGGTAGTAGCAAAGCAGTTGTGCCACAAAACCATAATTAATGTGTCTTCTGTGCCTGTAAAACTCAAATTTCAGAAATGATTTTTAGAGGAACCATGAGTTAATAGCAGGCATTTAAGCAAAATAAATTTTTTACCAGCCCAAAAATTTCTTGGCAGATCGCACGTCTCTGTACGTGCACACATACACAGCTGTGGATGGTGCGGCATGGGATCAGTGATAGACAATGTGGTTGTCTGTGAAGGTTCAACGTCAGAAAACAAAGACTATGGATAATTTGTTATAACGTTATCACTCTCACTCATATTGTTGATGTGGCACATTCCTTGTAATCAGAACAATGCAATCCTTCCAGGTAATTCCCAGTGGCACAAAATCGCTACATAGCGAACAAGATAAAAGCCCTTCTAGGAAGTGCAGTGTTGTTATATTATCACTCAGTGCATTCTGGGGAAGATGCATTTCTAAGAAGTGTGATATTGTTCTTCTTGGTTGTAGGCCACCAAACAGTTTCTCGAGGAACTAGGCCATGTTCCGCTCCACACGAGCAATGGCATCGTTCCGTGGAAGTCGGCAGTCAAGTTCCTCATGGCCCGCAAGTTTGACGTGAGGCGCGCCGTTGATCTGTACATTGAACATGAGGTGAGAGTAAAAACTTTTTGTGATGACCGCAAGCTATAAAAGCAAATTTGTCTGTTCCATCAGCCGGAATAATCCAGGGATGGTAATTATTAGCAGGAAGCTCACGGAATCTATTGTGTGTGGTCTACTTTATGGTTAGGCGCATAGGAACCAGACAACTTGAAAGGTACTTAGACATGTACCTCCACTATCAGTGCCAAATAATGGTTTATGAGTTGAATGTTTTGTTTACAATTTGAAAATTTTCAGCGAACAATGTTCCAGGGTTATTAAACACAATTTGGCAGGCAGTACATATGTACTACATATTTATTGTAGTATTGAGGACTTTAGTTTTTAAATGGTGAACAGACAGGTTTGGTTTAATTTCACTGAGATCATTTGTTTATGACTGCATATATATATAAATATATATATATATATATATCAATTACCATGGTTACATTTTGCACTTTAATTCTGGGTGTTTGTCTTTCAGCTTTCTTCAAACTAAAGCCTGACTTAACTTTAGCACTGGTTTTTATGGGGGATGTATGGCAGTGGTAATAAGAGGGAGAAACCTGGTTTTGTGATCGAAAAATTGTACTGGAAAAAGTAATAATATATTGCACCATTTGACTTGTAATTTTAATAAATCCTGTTGTGTCTAAAGCAGTGTTTACAGAATGTTAGGATGGTTAGGTAAACTGGATAACCAAACTTTTCGTAAAAATTACACGTAACTTGGAAGAATCATAGAAAAGCTTGTTGCAAACAGTTGTACGTTATAGACCAGTCAGGCTGGCCACACTGTTTTGTGTAAACATGGCTTCACTACATCAAAGCGCAATTTAAGCCAACCTTTGCTGTTTTTTATTTATCAATGAAATTGTTCTTAATACTAGACTAAATATGTTGAAGATATACTATACTGCCTGTCAAATTGTGCTTAATTAGCCCGAAGCATTGTTCACAATTTGATTATTTCACCCTCAAAACATTAAAATTGAATACAAAACATTCATATTGAATACAAAACATTGGTATTTAATACAAAACATTAAAATAGTTAACACTAGCTATATTATTGATAATAGAGGTAGGCAGGGCTAACTGCAAGTTCTTTGATGTTTTGTGATTCCTGAAATCAAGACAAGTGAAGACGGCATGTGGGATGAACGATGTGTTGTACTGGTGCTGCCACCAAGTGACCAAACAAAATGGCCACCATGTTTGGCAAAACCAATGATTGATTATGAAAAACAAACCAATTCCCAACACTAGTTTTAACATCGGGCATGAAATGAGCAGCAGTTATGATTTGCGAGTCTTACTGAGAAGCCGTGCGCAATCACACCTGGACTCCCACGCACGTACTTACAGCTCCATCAGTAGACATACAGAAACAAGATCAGCTGGTTACCATGGTATTCCAAGAAATGCTAGAAAAGTTAGGTGATAATTGATGCTTCTCCAACACATGCTGTGGACATAAGGGGCCCTGCAAGGCTGCGCATGGACCCAGCACTGGCAGGGCAGGGTGACTTCAATCCCATGGACACAGTTACTGTGTGGATCAAGTACAGTGTATGACCGGAATTTAGTACAGTGTACTCAGTCGGGTTTATTACAGCACATTGGGTATGCTTTAATACAGTGTACTAAGTGGGGTCTAGTACAGTGTACTAAGTGGGGTCTAGTACAGTGTACTAAGTGGGGTCTAGTACAGTGTACTAAGTGGGGTCTAGTACAGTGTACTAGGTGGGTCTAGTAGAGTATACTACGTGGGGCCTAGTACAGTGTACTAGGTGGGTCAAGTACAGTATACTACTTGGGGTCTAGTACAGTGTACTAGGTGGGTCAAGTACAGTATACTACTTGGGGTCTAGTACAGTGTACTAGGTGGGTCTAGTAGAGTATACTACGTGGGGCCTAGTACAGTGTACTAGGTGGGTCAAGTACAGTATACTACTTGGGGTCTAGTACAGTGTACTAGGTGGGTCAAGTACAGTATACTACTTGGGGCCTAGTACAGTGTACTAGGTGGGTCTAGTAGAGTATACTACTTGGGGTCTAGTACAGTGTACTAGGTGGGTCAAGTACAGTATACTACTTGGGGTCTAGTACAGTGTACTAGGTGGGTCTAGTAGAGTATACTACTTGGGGCCTAGTACAGTGTACTAGGTGGGTCTAGTAGAGTATACTACGTGGGGCCTAGTACAGTGTACTAGGTGGGTCAAGTACAGTATACTACTTGGGGCCTAGTACAGTGTACTAGGTGGGTCTAGTAGAGTATACTACGTGGGGCCTAGTACAGTGTACTAGGTGGGTCAAGTACAGTATACTACTTGGGGTCTAGTACAGTGTACTAGGTGGGTCTAGTAGAGTATACTACGTGGGGCCTAGTACAGTGTACTAGGTGGGTCAAGTACAGTATACTACTTGGGGTCTAGTACAGTGTACTAGGTGGGTCTAGTAGAGTATACTACGTGGGGCCTAGTACAGTGTACTAGGTGGGTCAAGTACAGTATACTACTTGGGGTCTAGTACAGTGTACTAGGTGGGTCAAGTACAGTATACTACTTGGGGCCTAGTACAGTGTACTAGGTGGGTCTAGTAGAGTATACTACGTGGGGCCTAGTACAGTGTACTAGGTGGGTCAAGTACAGTATACTACTTGGGGTCTAGTACAGTGTACTAGGTGGGTCAAGTACAGTATACTACTTGGGGCCTAGTACAGTGTACTAGGTGGGTCTAGTAGAGTATACTACTTGGGGTCTAGTACAGTGTACTAGGTGGGTCAAGTACAGTATACTACTTGGGGTCTAGTACAGTGTACTAGGTGGGTCAAGTACAGTATACTACTTGGGGCCTAGTACAGTGTACTAGGTGGGTCTAGTAGAGTATACTACTTGGGGCCTAGTACAGTGTACTAGGTGGGTCAAGTACAGTATACTACTTGGGGCCTAGTACAGTGTACTAGGTGGGTCAAGTACAGTATACTACTTGGGGCCTAGTACAGTGTACTAGGTGGGTCTAGTAGAGTATACTACTTGGGGCCTAGTACAGTGTACTAGGTGGGTCAAGTAGAGTATACTACTTGGGGCCTAGTACAGTGTACTAGGTGGGTCTAGTAGAGTATACTACTTGGGGCCTAGTACAGTGTACTAGGTGGGTCAAGTAGAGTATACTACTTGGGGCCTAGTACAGTGTACTAGGTGGGTCTAGTAGAGTATACTACGTGGGGCCTAGTACAGTGTACTAGGTGGGTCTAGTAGAGTATACTACGTGGGGCCTAGTACAGTGTACTAGGTGGGTCAAGTAGAGTATACTACTTGGGGCCTAGTACAGTGTACTAGGTGGGTCTAGTAGAGTATACTACTTGGGGCCTAGTACAGTGTACTAGGTGGGTCTAGTAGAGTATACTACTTGGGGCCTAGTACAGTGTACTAGGTGGGTCAAGTACAGTATATTATGTGGAGCCTAGTACAGTGTACTAGGTGGGTCTAGTAGAGTATACTACTTGGGGCCTAGTACAGTGTACTAGGTGGGTCAAGTACAGTATATTATGTGGAGCCTAGTACAGTGTACTAGGTGGGTCAAGTACAGTATACTACTTGGGGCCTAGTACACTGTACTAGGTGGGTCAAGTAGAGTATACTACTTGGGGCCTAGTACAGTGTACTAGGTGGGTCTAGTACAGTGTACTAAATGTGGTCTAGTACAGGATACCGTGTGGGATCTATTACAACATACTTGGTAGGAGCCAATACAATGTACAGTATGGAATTGAGTACAGTACACTGGGTGGAATCTAGTACAGTACACTGGGTGGAATCTAGTACAGTGCACTTGGCTCTGTGGTTTCATATCGACAGATTTTAAGAATATGTACAGTGAAACCTGGTGCTGGATGGTATTGATACTGACTCAGTGTTTGAACTGTTGACTATGTATTCTCTCAACAAGGGGTTGTAGTTTCATGTTCATTCATGTTCTTGTAGTGGTTTAGGTACAATCAATTGTTAGACCATTTTGTTATATCGGGTTGACCTATTAATTGAGTGAGTAGTTCAGTGCGATTAAATCTTGATCTGGCCGGTTGATTATTATGAAATGTCAACGCAGCTTTTGTCACTAATTTTACATTGCCCTGGTATTTCGGTTGTGATCACATATTGCAATCGTTAACACTGATCTTGTCTAACATATAATTTATGAATATATATATATATATTAATGTATGTATATACTTGATACATCATGGGTGATTCAGTACTGACCCAGTATATGCTGGATACATTGTGGAGGATTTAATACTGATCCAGTGTTTGGAGAGTTATGTAATATCAGCCTGTCATTTAACACTGACCCAGTTGTTCAATGTTCTACTTCCATTAGGTGGCAGCTGGGCGTGATATCAACAGCTGTGTGGTTTCTGAGGAAATGGCAACTAATGCTTCCCTTGTTGGGCTGTCAGCTTCTCCATATTTAGTGACGTTCACACTTATCAACTTTACCTATTCATATAGGAGATGCCAATTCCCAGCTCCCTGCTCAATTAATGTTGATTATTTCTCAGATTGAAAGTCGTGTATAGTGATGAAGTCATGATGACTGATGCCATGCATGATACCTAAGACCCTTATTTCTCAGATTGAAAGTCGTGTGTAGTGATGAAGTCATGATGACTGATGCCATGCATGATACCTAAGACCCTTATTTCTCAGATTGAAAGTCGTGTGTAGTGATGAAGTCATGATGACTGATGCCATGCATGATACCTAGACCCTTATTTCTCAGATTGAAAGTCGTGTGTAGTGGTGAAGTCATGATGACTGATGCCATGCATGATACCTAAGACCCTTATTTCTCAGATTGAAAGTCGTGTGTAGTGATGAAGTCATGATGACTGATGCCATGCATGATACCTAAGACCCTTATTTCTCAGATTGAAAGTCGTGTGTAGTGGTGAAGTCATGATGACTGATGCCATGCATGATACCTAAGACCCTTATTTCTCAGATTGAAAGTCGTGTGTAGTGGTGAAGTCATGATGACTGATGCCATGCATGATACCTAAGACCCTTTGACTGGGATGACATGGTATTTTAAAATTGATAGTTATTGTATAACTTTTATCAGGTTATGAAATTGTTAAGTGAAGTGGTATATTATATGTGTGTAATACATGCGTGCACATGTGTGTAATACATGCGTGCACATATTTGTAATACATGCGTGCACATGTGTGTAATACATGCGTGCACATGTGTATAATACGTGCGTGCATATGTGTGTAATACGTGCTTGCACATGTGTGTAATACGTGCGTGCACATGTGTGTAATACGTGCGTGCACATGTGTGTAATACATGCGTGCATGTAGTCACCGTATCACTGGTTGTGTGGTTACAGAAGATACGCCAGAGGGAGGGTATTGAAGGCCCAGACCTGAGGGACACAGAGATCAGGCGCGAACTCCTCACACAGAAGTTCACAGTGCTGGTGAGTGCCAGCCTCATGGAATTGTTGTCATGGGGTTAAGTGGGGTCATGGAGGGGTCAGTTGGGGGTCATTGAGGTTAAGTGGAGTCATGGTAGGTTAAGTGAGGTCTCAGGATGTGGGGTCATGGGGGGTTAAATGGGGTCATGGGGGTTAAATGGGGTCTTGGGGCTAACTGGGGTCATGGGGACCATGGAGAGACAAAGTTGGGTTATGGAAGGGCTAAGTGGAATCGTCAAGGGGGCTGAGTGGGACCACGGAGAGACAAAGTTGAGTTATGGAAGGGCTAAGTGGAATCATTGAGGGGGCTGAGTGGGACCATGGAGACAAACGTTGGGTTATGGAAGGGCTAAGTGGAATCATTGAGGGGGCTGAGTGTGACCATCGTGAGACAATGTTGGGTTATGGAAGGGCTAAGTGGAATCGTTGAGGGGGCTGAGTGTGACCATGGAGAGACAACGTTGGGTTATGGAAGGGCTAAGTGGAATGATTGAGGGGCCTGAGTGTGACCATGGTGAGACAATGTTGGGTTATGGAAGGGCTAAATGGAATCATTGAGGGGACTGAGTGGGACCATGGAGAGACAACTTTGGAGTCACCAGAGGGGGCTATGTGAGGTCATGGGGTAAGTGAGCAGGGTCACAAGTTCATGGAGGGGTTAAGTGGATCATGGGTGGACAGCAGGGTTAATGTTTAGGGTGATTGCAGCCTGTGCCACAGAGGCACATCCAGTCTGGTGAACCAGACTGTTTAAACTACATATTAATATAATGTGTAATACAGCCAACATTTTATGTAACTAATGGCACAGAAGTGAACAAAATATGTCAGATTCACACACTAACTAATTACACTAACTAATTACAAACCTTTTCTGGTATCTATAAGAACATACCAGGTAACTGTAGACAGCAGCAATTAATTGCTAAATACCTTAACCTTTTACTTATTTATTTATTATGTAAACATACAGTGATATTTAACTTATTCTAACTTATCTAGAAGTTACTATAACCTTGTTAGGGTATTTGAGGAGGTCAGGTGAGTAATATGAGTAATAAACTAAAATCATATTGAGAAATTCATACATGTATACCTAAAATATTTAGGAAAATATACGAAGAATTTATAGTCCTTTGGGCCGAAGGTCCAACAGACTTATGTCATCACTGTGCGTCCGCCGTTAGCTGCCATATCTCGGAAACCATTCAGCAACTTTCTCTCTAATTTTGCATAGACATATCTTAGGATACTGCCACTATGCACGAGAAATCTGTATTTGATTGAATCATTCTAACCCCCCCAGGGACCCTGAAACTGGTAATTTTTTACATTTTGTCTATTTAAAAAAAAAAGTTCTGTGACTGCCACTATACACAAGACATCTGTATTTGCTTCAAATCATTTGGGCCTCCAAAATTGCCAATTTTTCAAATGTTTGCCTATTTTCTCAAAACCTCTGCAGTAACTTTGTCTCTAATTTTGCATACACATTCCATGTGGTAGTGGCACTATACACAAGAAATCTGTAATCAATTTATTCATTTGAACTATGTAACTATGATTCACCAAAACCACCTGATTAATAATTACAAACTTACAATATGTGATCCCCGTCAGACCAAATGAATGATAAGTCGGGATTTTAGATATCGCGTGGCAGCCATTTAAAGCCAGATGTGGTAATTTCAGTGATTTTTTGTTTTTAGAAAAGCAATTTTCAACATATTATTTAAAATTTTGTAGCCATTCTACACTAATTCTTTACAATATAAATGGTTTTAATGCAATCTAATGAGAGCCATGTTGATCAACTACCATGGAATTAGTCAAACAAAAGGAATTTCCTCAGTTTTCTTGGACTGGGGTCACCGCGGGTTCACCAGTCTGTGTCTGGTATCACTGGCAAGGCCAGGCTTACATTAGCCTATATCCATTCCAAGTGGACTCAGCCACTGGCTTAGGCTAATGAGGTCAGTCCAGTGTCAAGCTTTTAATTGGATGATCACCTATGCATATGCTTTGTCCATTGTAGTGCAAAATCAAAACAAGTAGTCATTTTCGAGTCGTTAATTCCAAGTTCGCTATGTTTCCCTGTGAGTTTTTAGTTTATAAGTTTTATTTGTCTTGTGTTAGTTTGTTTGTTAAATAACGTCGGATACGTTCCTGCGTGTGCTCAATGCCCCAGTCGGGGATGACATTGCTCTAGTACAACCGTGGAAGCTGTATGATGTGTCGCCTAGCAACGAGTTCAGCGACACCGACACTGGTGACAGTGAGTGACTGCGAATCGACAGGCGTAGCTGTAGATGGATGAAGGAGAATACATTCCGGCACATGTCACGGAAGAATTTGACGAGTTTGATATGCTCAGAGACAGTGTGGACGTTGCTATCGAACAGGCAGAGGCCTTGTGCGAGTACGTTACACAGAACAACGTCGACATCCTCAAAGCAAATTTGTTTGCCACACCTTCGATATATCATTAAAATGAAAAACTTTAATACCTGTTTTGTCAATTTTTTTCGTTACAGGTATAATGACATAATTAGCTAAGCACCAAATTTCTAGTGTATCATGGCACTCACTATATGTTAATAACATGCATACTATAAGCCAACTTTGAATGCCTCAGTATTTCCATGCTATCTATGTGCATATGTAAAACCTTCACAGTCATGTTGTGTTATCATTTTGTTTACACAGAAAGATTTAATTTCACTTTTTGACCCCTACTATGTTCAGTGCTCCATAACTTTGCCAATTTTTGTAGCAGAGTCATAATTTTTGAAATCGTGTAAAGCACTCTACCCAACTTTTACAAGAATGTAAGAAAACAATGTTATAATTTTTCCGACTTATCACTCATTTGATCAGTGACCTCAATCAAAACAGTGCATTGAATGACACAATGTAATTTATTTAAAAAAAACAATTTCTGAAAAACAGTTATTTTATTGTTTGCCAAAAATAGCCTTTATTAGAAATGAATGAAGGATTTCTATTGATAAGTGGCACCTTTCCCATGACAAACATGATTGTTTGTGCTGCATGAGTTATTAATGAATGGAACCGCTTCACAGGGAATGCAAAATGTTTATCTAAGTGACGCTTGTTAGGGGAAATAGAGTCTAGACATGTGAATTGGGTCTGAGCAACAGGAAGTGGTGATAGGATGTTACTGTCAGTATAGCCGCTTAAGATGTTTTTTGGTGATGTCACTAAGTAGCCATTCACAAATGTCAACTAGTACAGAGAGTAATCATTCTCAGACAATCTTTCCACCCAATGAATTAGTATTTTAGAATATTGATAATTTTCCTGATTATTAATAATAATAACACAGAGATTACTAAATATCAGACCCCCTCATCCACACCCTGAATTTGTTGATGTTGATAAATGTTCAGATTAAAGGATATGTAAACATGATTACATGTATTATGTAACAATGTGATGACAGTATTGCACATGCACAGATCACAGTAACGACCATCACTCTACACTTAGAACATGATTGGTTTATAAATAGCTGAATGAAAGTATTACAAATCTACCAAGACAATTGTTTGTCCGGGAAAGATTTCAATTATTGTTCACAAAGAGATTTCATTGTTGTCTTGTTTGTTGACTTCTGATTAGTACACACGCCTTGACCTCGTTTTTGTACTCTGTATGAATAGGTAAATGTCAGCAATTATGAATCGCTCCCCTAATCCTATAGAAACAACATGCTCCCTGGGCCAAATCATAATACAGCAATTCTCTCTACAGTAAAATATGTTGTAACATGTTTTTTGCAAGTCTGTGATATTAATGTCATTCATCCATGGGCAATTGTTACATTTTATTAGATTGGTTCTCTGCTGTCTGGCGATTGCCGTGAAACGTTTCTCTGGCCAGAAAGGCTAGTAAATAATTGATAATGACATGGTTTTAGTCTGCTTTCAATTTCCTGGTACCTGTTTTGTGTGCCACGGTCATACATGTTTACAAGATACCAGAATGTAACAGTGACTACATAAATCGGTATAGCCATTTCCTCATTCCATATCTCTTCCAATTCCTGTTTTTGCGGCAGACATGCTGCTGAATCATTCAAGTTACTTGGATTTTGGTCAGTTTTTTTCATTGCTTAATGTCTAATTCCTATTTTTGCTGCAGCCGGGCCGAGACAAGAGTGGAGCAGCGATTGCGCTTTTCCGGGCACGATATCATCACCCAGAACAGACTTCCCATCAGGCCACACTGCAGGGTCTCATTTTCCAGCTTGATGCTGCATTAGAGAGGTTTGTGGCATAGTTTCTCAATGAGAGTCCGTCGTTAATGTTTGTTGCACTTGGCAGTCAATCAAGGGGTGCTGGTTCAATTCTGTCTGTCACCGTTTCAAAAACGTGAGCAATTTCTTGCCGTTTTGTCTGTCTTTCAGAAGTGAAATATAAGCTACATTGCTCTCTCCCATGGTTGGGGGTTAAGTACTTGTATGTTTAGTACTTGTACTTGTAATTGGGATGCTACTATGACAAGTAATTGTACTTGGTAATTTGTACTTACCAAAATGTCAAGTAAATTTCAAATACATAACTAGAGTATTTAGAATGCAAAACAATACTTCTCTACTGTTTTGCCTGCGTGATGCACAACATTGGATGCCCATCTATATTACATGTACATTTAATATTATTGACTTTCAAAATAGTTAACAAATGGCACCTCAATTGTTGATTATTATGTCTGAAATGTACTTGTACATGACCTAATGTACTCTGTCTTGGAATTGTACTTGATAATTTTATATTTTAAGAATGTGTACCTGACCTAACATACTTGTATTTGGAATTGTACTTGATAAAATGTTAATGTACTTGGCCTGGAGTCTGTGCCAAGGGGGTGTGACATCCAAAACAGGGAGAATCTGGGAGATGGACAAACTCTCTTGAGGAGTCACTGACTCGACACTAAGACAGACCACCAGTCCAGTTACTAGTTCCTCACAGCTGGTGGAATTAAAATAAATAAATAGAACTGCTGTGTGCATGGTTGTCATTCTTGTTTACGCAATTAAAGACTTCTCTGGCACATAACCTGGGGTAAACCCCACATAGGAATAGTTATTGGTTTGTCTGCTGTTGTGACAAAGAAACTTGTTTGTATATAGATATATTTAATAAAATTTGCATTATGTTAAACATGCAGGGCGTGGTTTTCGGAAGTAGTCGCACCAGGGTCGGACTTTTATCAGAGATGACGTAATTTGAACAGTTGTTTGCAACGATCCACAAGTTTTCTGCAGTTGTTCCACACTACGTAAACTGTCCTCTGATCGGTTGTGGACCATTTACATTAGTTTGGATTATCAAAGAAAACTTGCACAATATTGCCAACCAAAATTTAACCCCCTCTTTAACATTCAGTGGAAACCATTAAGCTGTAAGAACGACAAATTTCAAAAAAATTAAGAGCATTACTTTTCTTTCCTAAAGCTTGTAGATTAAAGTTTTTGCCACCCGATGCAAAATCTTGGAGGGAAAGCTTAATACACTGTAACACACATACTTACATAAATATGTACATAATATATACATATACTTATGTATAATACATACATATTATATACAATGACTCAGTTATACTTAGATTCATTTAGATAGGATGTGTGCTTCAGCATTGAGACGCAGCGGTATGGCCTTGTGTTTATCTACGACATGACCGGGTCTCGCTACAGCAACTTCGACTACGACCTCAGTATCAAGATTCTCAACCTACTCAAGGTCAGTCGTAGACTCAATTATCCAGTTTTGTGATTTAGCGTCATTGTTTGTCGCCCACAAGAGACTGCATTCAAAGACCTTTGAATAATGGTAACAAGCTGTCTCATCAAATGAGAGTACTTTCTCATGTTTTTCATCTTTAAATTTGTGTTATGCTTTTAATCCCACTGGCACAAGTCGCACAATAAAATATAACAGAATTGCAAACAATTTGCAGATTCACACTCCATAACAGTAAACTTTGCAGATTCACACTCCATAACAGTAAACTTTGCAGATTCACACTCCATAACAGTAAACTTTGCAGATTCACACTCCATAACAGTAAACTTTTTTGTACGATTATTTTAGACTACCTTTTATTTTCTGTAAAACTATTAGAAACGTGTTTGCATTATCCGAAGCACTTGTTTTATAACGTTAATTGTACATGTAAACACAGACACTGTTGTTAAAATGAAGTGGTGCCATCTGGTGGTAAAACAGGCACTCATGCGTTTACAGACAGACACGCCCCCCTAGTGAGTTCATGCGGCCAGACAAGAATCGGCTAAGTCAGACTAGGTTGAAATGTGCACAGTGTCAAAAATCGAAACACGATTAGAAATATCTACATCCAGTCCATAGTTGGTAACAGTTTTATTTTAATAATAATATTAATTTTGTCATAGTGCCACATTTGTTGTAGTTCACCGTGATTGATCAAGAAATGACCGACCAAACTAGTACAGAAGAAAATATATGTAATATTATAGATAACTTTTTATATAACATGTTGTTTCAAAATAATTGTGATGGTCATGTAGATATAATCATGAACCATAATAAAGGCTAATGTAATGGCAGCTTAACATAGAATGTTATGGAATAAAATAAGTTAAGTTGAATAGAAACTAAGATAAATGTAAACATTATAAAGTTACGCTAAAATGAGCTAGGCTAGTTAGGCTAAAAGGTATTAAACATTAATAAACTACTTTATCGATTTATAATACAAACATTACCCAGTAACAAAAGTTTTTTCAAAATTCATATCACTGCATTTGTGTCGTAATTGATAATTTAAGCATTAACTCAGGATGCAGGAGTAGTTTTTGTACCATACAAGGCCACTTTTCCTATGATTGCATCTGATTGGGTCATTTCCTATAATCATACACGTGTCATTTTGTTGTAGTCACACCTAATTGTAACTTTTCCAGTGTGTCAGTTACAACTAGGGCAAACTTTATCTGATCGGTGTCTGCTTTCCTGTGGCAGCATTTGACATGTAATTTAAAGTTTTGAAAAGCGTTCCTGTTTGGTTACACTTGTCCTATATTTATATATTTAATTGTAAAGCACTGTCAAGCATTTATTAATGGTTAGGATGCACATGAAGTATAATATTGTTGTTGTTATTATTACTACTGAAACATATATTTTGTCAGTGAGTCGACTTATCTTCTCAAGCTACTGGTGGAAGTAGTAAATATGACACTTTCTGTGACATACTTCATACACAATGCATACACATTCACAGACTCATTTGTGCTTTATAATAATTGCAGCATGGCTGAATGCTTCCCCAAGGAGTCGAGACGGTGCTGAAATAAACGAATTTGCCAGGCGATGAAGTGCAAATGGCTTTGAGCAGTCCTAGGCACTGGATACCGCACTATATAAGAACTTGCCTTTACCTTTCGTCCCATGTGCTGTCTTCAGCAGCCTTGGTTCCACTTTACATCAACGAACAATCCAATCTTTACCTGTGCAAACCTTCCTCACTAGCTGAGTTTATATGATTATCCCTCACCCCAAAAGCCAAGAACTTGTTACGTAGAATATCATTAATTAACACAGCAACTAAAAAATAGATGTTTCGGTAGGTCAATACGCCAGGAGTATTGATGTAGTCAGAATCCCCTTGCTCAGAGAGTCAACTGTTCCAGATTAGTTTCACTTTGGTCATATGACTAACAAGCAGCCGTTTGTCACTGACAGGGTAGTTACCCCGCCAGGCTGAAGAAGGTGCTTATTGTGACGGCGCCCCTCTGGTTCAAAGCACCTTTCAAGTTCCTTCGACTGTTTGTCCGTGAGAAGTTGCGAGAAAGGGTACGTCTAAATGATTTAGATTGCTGTGTTTCCTCCTTAATAGACGTAATGTTGGAAACCATTTAAGACATTTGGAAGCTACTGAATTGCCCTTCGTAAGTACAGCTGTATTATGTATAATTCTTCGCAAGGCTATACATGTATTCTAAGATTGTTCCAAATTACAATGTCTTCATCATATGGCTGGTATGAACTCTTCACCCATGGAAATTTTGAAAAACCAAAAGTGTTAGAGATCCTTCCCCATGTAGTAGATGAACTGAAAGTTTGGTGCCTGAAATACAAAGCATTGAGGTGGACTAGTATAATATATGCACTCTGGCTTGACTATAATGACTAGCAAAAATACCCATCCTGAGGCATCCTCCAGGTGGCGCTACGTACATGCAGATGCAGTTTCCTGAAGTGATTGTACCGGCCATTGCACAAGTATTGTTTAATTTGAACAGTTCACAATCTTTTGCAAATGCGTGTTTTCTGAATAGCTGGCATAGCGTTGCATACAAGCATCTAATGTCTATCATGTTGTCTTGTAGGTGTACACGGTTGACCTGTCCCAGCTGTGTCACCACATTCCCACCAACGTCCTGCCTCAGTACCTTGGGGGGAAGGCAGATTTCAGTCATCGCGCCTGGCTCCAGGTGTGTCTCCAGCAGACCTGGGGCTCAGGCACAGAGAATGAGATCACAGCGTACCTCGAAGGCACAGATAACTTCCGCCTCGCAAACGACACGAGCATGTCAAGCATCTCCAGTTGCGATGATGACTTTGGCGGCGTCGGTGGCGCGACGTTCAGCAGCGATCCGGAATCATCGCTGAGCTCACGTAGTACGATCAATGAGAAACACACTCACGAGTATCGGGAGAAGGAGGTGATTCTACCGCTGCCGTCGGGTGCAGCAAATATGGACACATCGGACGATGACCAATCGTCGTCGGCCTCTGCTAATTCGCCCACAAAGAACGGAACGCCGCAGTTGTCACGGAAACGGAACTTGCAAGGAAATGCGATGTCAGAGTCGGTACTAATCGGTGATGTACCGCCGCCGTTGCCGCGAAAAAAATGCAACCTGGTTGTTTCGGCACATGACCCGATTCATGTGCCTGACGAAAGTGGGCTGATGATTGACGAACTAGTGAAATATTGTAAGATCAAGGGAAAACGTGGACTGTACAAGGAGTATGCTTATGTCAAATTGGAGCCGCCCACAGGAAGGTTTGAAGCATCAAAGTAAGTGAGATGTTGGGTCATGCTGTAGGTTTATTTGTTTTGCAAGTTAAATATTGGTAATTTACATGCATCCATCAGCCGTCAAACAAGGTTTTCTGGGAAAAGCTGCATCCAAAAGATACATTTCTCCACCTTCCTTCCCATATGTCAAGTGCTAGACAGAACAGCTAGGTGAAACCTTTTAAAACTAGGCCGCCTTTTCATTATTATTATTACAATGTTCTTAAGAAGAAAAAGAAGAAATGTGATGAAACCCAAAAGAATTATTTCATTAAGCACAAAACAGTGTTTGCAACTAGAGTCTTACACTTGCGAAATTATCAAATTGTACGCAAAACACTCACATTGCAAGTAGCATTACTGGCATTTATCACAGCTGACTGCAAATTCTGTACTACCAGTTACCACCAGTGGTTGATTTGAGGAAATGCTACAATACTTTAATGAAACATGTTGCTGATCCCCATGCCAGGATTGCTAATTATTAGCAGGAAGTCTGCTGAATCAGGTCGTGATCGTGTGGGAACCACGTGCACATCAAATGGCAGTTGTTGTTAGGCACACCTGTCTCATAATACTGCCATTAAAGGGTGTTTCCCATATCAATACTTTGTACAATTTGAACATTTCACGGCCACACCATTCACAGTGTGAACACTATTTCAGGCTTATGAAACACAAGTCATCGGTCAGTATACCTTCAGCACATTTTTTCTAGGATGAAAAACGTATTAAAAATGGGCCAAGAGGTGCTGAAGTCCTTTGGAGTTGGGGGGCCCTGGGACGGGGGGTAGAATGATTCAATCAAATACAGATTTCTTGTGTATAATGGCACTACCACATGAAATGTCTATGCAAAATCAGAGAAAAAGTTACAGAAATATTTGCACTATAACCAGTTACAAGAATTTAACAGGGTACCCGTCAAGATTTAGTTACGGAGAAAAGTCCATTTTAAAGTTGAGAGTCATTGTTCACATAAAAACAAAATTCATGGTATAACAAAATACTCATTGCTATTAGTGTTACGTAGTCACTTGCTACGCAGTAACGCTGTATCATACAGTAACAATGAAGGCAATACTCAACACAGTGGTACTAGTTCACAGGGCTGCTTTATTTCAGCAACTGCCTGTTTACTACAGTACATCAGCCCTTAAGGCAGAATGCTGCTGATTACGTCAGTGCCAACCAGCAGTACTCCCTGGCTGATCACTTTGCGAAACTCTTAATTTAAAGGGAATAAAAATGTATGTTTCTTGAATTCATGTTATATTACATTCTGCTATCTATTTCCACGTCCACCAAACAAAAAAATCAAAAAAATTCAATGAATTAGAAATTCCACATTTTATGCTGTGCATCTGGAGATTTTCGAATATGCATATTTTTGGCGCGCTTTTCGGGATGCCAAGATGTGACGTCACTTATGACTCAAACTTGCATCAGGCCGACCCTTTCCATGCATTCAGAGCATGTTTACAAGTATAGCTTTTGGGTCGAAACAAGCGGCAGAATGAGTTATTGTGCAATATTCCGACATAATACAAACACTTGTCATCATAGAGGAACAAGCAGTTATCTTACGGTTCCACATGAATTGAATTTTATTCAAAACAACGAATGCGAATGAAAATCAAAGGTATGCATGCTGTCAGGATTGAACCAGCGTCACCCGATTGTAAAATAAATGACAAGTAACCAAAGTGCCTACCCACTGAGCTAGTGGGACCAGCGGAAACTCTTTCACTGATTTAAGTTGTTATGATAAATTGTACAACTCCTTCATATATCGATATTCTAGTGATATTATGAGATTATACACATTACTTTATGTAGCTGGATACAATATATATTTGCTATGTATGTTTATTGGTGTAGAATATATATATTATATTATCCCGTTGGTTGCATTCGATATAATTATTCATGAAAACGAGCCCAAGCTCGGCGAAACCTAGTCGACTTGTAGGCCCATTCGCATTTGTTGTTTTGAATAAAATTCGATTCATGTGGAACCGTAAGATAAATGTTTGCTCCTCTAAGATGACAAGTGTTTGTATTACGTCGGAATATTGCACAATAAGTCATTCTGACGCTCTTTTTCGACCCAAAAGCTATCCTTGTAAACATGCTCTGAATGCATGGAAAGGGTCGGCCTGATGCAAGTGTGTGTCATAAGTGACGTCACGATACCACGTGATCGCCTAGCTCATTAGAATTTTATTTTCTGCGCGAATCGCTTCACAGACAGGCTTAAAATCGAATTTATACTACAAATGTATTTTTCTGTATTTGTTTAATGTTGTCAAATATTACATACAATGTTAAACTTTGTGTACACATGAAAAAAGGATTTTAGCTAATGCCTTATTTTTATTTCCTTTAAGCTCAGCCTATGAAATCGCTCACTAGACCAGTGGTTGGTGGCAGGTCAGGTGGTCATAATAAAACTAATTTCAACCAACCCAGGCTCGTATTATATGCAATGTTTACGAAGTAGAAGCAATTATTCGAATACACAATACCGCTCAACTGCTAATGGGCGAACTGGTCATTATATATTGGGATACACAGAAGTAATTTATCCGTCTTCAAATTAGGGCAGTATTTGCGCTGTTCTCACGGGTGAAGCAGCAGTCGCAACTAGCGAAGTCAATTACAAGTTTGACTCAGCTTACTTCCACACTTTGCGTAGGAGATCTGCCAGGGCTAGTTTTGCATGGCAAACAGCCCTGGCTTGGGAGGATGACATATCATTAATCTGGCCAGTGCAATGGCATGCAGCCTGTGTAGTGTCTATTAGGGTTGCAGTCTCTTAAAGAGACTTTTAGCAACCAGTCTAATGTGTGACAAACACACTACACTAACATCTCATTTTGGGGGCCCTGAGGTGCCCTTAGAATGATTCAATCAAATACAGATTTCTTGTGTATAGTGGCACTACCATATGAAATGTCTATGCAAAATCAGAGAAAAAGTTACTGAAGAGTTTTTGAAAAAACAGGCAAAATGTGAAGAATTACCAGTTTGGGGGGCCCTGGGGCGTAGAATGATTCAATCAAATACAGATTTCCCCTGCATTGTGGCAGTACCTACCCTAAGATATTTCTATGCAAAATTTGAGAAAAAGCTGCTGAACGATTTCTGAGATAGGGCAGTTAACAGCGGACGGAGGACGCAGATTGATGGCATAAGTCTGTTGGACCTTCGGCCCAAAGAACTAAAAACTGAGGAACAGACCAACTTGGTTTTTAGAATGTAAAATGTCATGGAGGTGTAAATCTTTTCCAGATCAAAACCCAACTTGCCGAAGAATCGTTACACAGACGTGCTTTGTCTGGACCAGACGAGAGTGAAACTCAACATTGTCAATGACGACACTTACTCCGACTACATCAATGCAAACTTCCTGGATGGCTACAAACAGAAGAATGCTTATATTTCAACGCAAGGCAAGTCCCAGTTTAACCCATTCCTTATCATAAAAAGTGTAATTTTCTATAATATGTTTTTTTCTCCAATGCACCCTCGTCCTCGGTCTGTTGTCATACAGTCTTACAGTCATACAGTCGCTTGATATAATCGTTGTATATGTATGTATGTATATATATATATATATCCATTGTAGTTTATGTTTATCGGGGTCGCAGGAAGACGGCATTTAGTTTGCCATGTGGCCACCATGCAACATAACTTCATTTAACAAAACGGTTGTTTATGTGTATATCATTATGTTGTTGTTGCTGTTGCAAAAATAAATCTGATTTATTTGATTGAAAAATAAATTTGATCATGACAAAGCCTCTCATCTTTATTTGTGCATGCATACACTTTTGTGTGAAATTTCCAAAATAAAATTATTACCAGTTATGCTAATGCTAGTAGCAAAATGTTAATGAAGTGCTAGTTTAACCTACCAGCATAGCAGTAATTATAATGAGTTTATATCCTTGTTTTACTCAAGAACATTTTAAATAATAATTTCTGTACAACAATAATTTTCTACTCTAGATGTACTCAAAAACTTTCCATCACGTTCTGTGTAAATTCCTGTGGACCTGTAATGGTTTATAGCGGAGCATCTAACATCATCTTGTGTTAATTATTCATCGTCTCCAGGTCCATTGCCAAGAACGTTTGGTGACTTCTGGAGAATGGTCTGGGAACAAATGGTGCTACTAGTTGTCATGACAACAAAGTAAGTATTGATTGCACTTGTGTAATAATCATGCCTCAATAGATTCATTTCTGCAAGATTCCACCCCCGTAATCCGGAACTTGTGTAATTCCTCTAAACACATCATACTAACAGGAGACTTTAATATCGATTTACTAAAGTTAAACTCCAATAATACATTTCAAGAATTTTATGATTCTTTGACATTACCAACCAGAATATCAAAAAGAAACGCGACACTAATAGACCATATGTATTGTAAATCTCCAAACCCACTCACAATCTCACAGAGTGGTATACAGCTACACAAATCTCTCATCACATGGCCATATTTGCTGCTCTTAATTTTAAATTTAATAAAACATTTAGTAAAATAAAAACAATTAACACAAGATAATTTACAGGAAACAAAATGCGGGGTTTTCTTGAAGAACTTGAAAACATAGAATGGACCAACATTTTTGATCATAATGTAACAGCTGACTCAACGATAACCTATGATCAGCAATTCACTATGAAACTTGATGAAATAATAAATAGGCACTTTCCATTAAAGTCTGTTAAATTCAATAAATACAAACACAAAAAATCCAAATGGATGAATTGCAATCTCCTCTCAGAAATTAAACAAAGGGACAAACTCTACAGAACAGTCAACATGACAGAACCTGGCACAATGGCATATGCCTCAAAATATGCGGAACTTAAAACCAAGGTTAAACAAGTTAGAAAGCTGAAACGAGATGCCAAAGCAGATTATTACAAGTTAGAATTTAGTAAACATAAAGAAGACACTAAAAAAACTTTTCCTGATGTAATGAATAAATCCAGAATAAAAAAAAATACCAACTCACCTTAATAAAAATGGAATCAAGATAACAGACAAAAACAAAGTAGCAAATCAATTCAACACCTTTTTTCTAAACGTTGATCCAAATCTTGCTAATAAAATGGATACTGAAGAAAAACCTAACTTCAAAACTTATATACACAAGAAGAAAGTAGAGACAGTTTTCACATTTACACCAATTGACGAAGAACAAACGAAAACAATTATAAATAAACTAAAACATAAGAAAAGCTCTGGATATGGCAGCATGTCTCAAATTTTATTAAAAGCTTCAGTCAATGCCTTAGCCAAGCCAATTACTTGCATAATTAATCAGTCACTGACAACAGGAAGATTTCCCAATAAATTTAAAATGGCGAAGATTGTTGCTATTTTCAAGAAAGACGATGAACGCGATATGAATAACTACAGACCTATATCACTTTTACCTTCTGTATCTAAAGTGTTTCAAAAAGCAGTTCATGCACAACTATTTAAATATTTCACTATAAATAACCTCTTATGTGTAAATCAGTACGGATTCAGAGAAGGTTATTCTACTGAATTAGCATTAACTGAAATTGTAGATCGAATATATTTAGATCTTGATGAAAAAAAATCAATATTCCTAGATTTGTCAAAGGCCACTATTGACCATGCAATTCTCATTAGCAAGCTAAAACATTACGGCATAATAAATGTAGAGTTAGATTGGTTCATAAGTTACTTATACAACAGACAGCAATATGTTGAAGTTAAAAACGTACAATCATCTACAGAAACAATAATCGCAGGAGTCCCTCAAGGGTCAATATTAGGACCTCTGCTGTTCTTAATATATATAAATGATTTAACAATGGCTAGTACACAATTTACACCCATCGTGTATGCTGATGACACCACCTTGCTCAGCACCATACAACTAACTCAACATCTAATCAAATAAATTCGGAATTAACCAAGATAACGGACTGGCTAGCAGTAAACAAGCTCTCACTCAATGTAAGCAAAACGAAGATGATGAGTTTTTATAGTAAGCAAAGAAAATTAAAAAATAGCGACATTCCTAATATTGAGGTAAACAGTATTCCAATTGAACATGTAACACACTTTAAATTTCTTGGTATTCTCATAGACTCGAATCTAACATGATCTTCTCATCTCAATTACATAGCCAACAAATTGTCAAGGATATGTGGAATTATATCTAGATTAAGACATTATGTTCCAATGTACATCTTGAAAATAATCTACAATTCACTATTTTTATCACACCTAAATTGTGGAATAACAGCATGGGGTCTTAATGTAGGACCACGAATAAGTAAGTTGCAAAAAAGGCTGTTAGAGCAGTATCAAACAGTAAATATAATTCCCATACTGCACCTCTGTTTAAGAATCTTGAATTACTGAAGGTAGAGGACATCTATAAACTATCATGTCTCAAACTTTTTTTTAAATATGAAAACGGAAGCCTCCCGGGATACTTCCAAAACATGTTTCAAACACAGGAAAATACAATAATAAGATTAAGAAGGACCAGATGGGCACCTCAACGTTTTAATAACATGGAAAACAACCTTCCAAACAACAATAATTATGATATTCAAGTTACCTTACCTTACCTATCCTCTTCGGGCCTTGTGGCCCATAAGGCTGCTGTGCGGCTCCGCCACCTCGCCCTGTCAACAGCTATGTGTCTGGCTTTGCTCCAAGATATTCAAGTAAAACAGTTTGATATTCAAGTAAAACATACAAATTCAAAGTATTGCCGCCATTGCATCAGACATGAGATTCCAAAACTAATCCAAAATGTTTTTTCTCAAAAAATTGTACTTGAAAAAATTCATACCAAGGCTTTATAAACTATGCAACAAAATATATAATTAGCAAATATATGTCACAATGTAACATTCAGAATTGCTATATATGCAAGACAAATGGACCATATCTACAGTAGACATTTTATAATATAAAAAATATTGTTATTAGTTATACTCAAGTATGTGTTAGATTATGTTTGTAAATGTAGGTTAGGCTAGTTTTGTTTCAGTTAACATTAACTGACAATAGTGACATCAGTGGGTTTAAAGACAGTATTGATAATGATTGATATCAATATTTGCAAACTATGGTATTACTTGTTTACTACTTTTCTTGTACTTCAATTAATTTTACAGTTACTATTTTTTTATAAGTTATATCTATACAGACATATTTATTATATATTCATCATGGTGGCCTGCACGTCTGCGATCTTGTAGGTCTTAGTGCAGGTCTCCATAGATCAATCATCATGTACATTTATAATAATGTATAAACTGTATTATTATGTACATAATTGATCTGAAATAAATCTATTTATCTATCTATCTATCTATTTATCTTGTGTACATGACATTTCATGTTCTCATGGTGTTTTCTGCATTTTTGGGCTGGCAATGAAGTAATTTATGACTATTTTTTGTTTTAAGCATCTCGTAAACCAGCAACAAGATAATGCTCATCTCTCTGTAGCAGAAGATCAAAAGAACACTTACTGACACAACAAATATGATTCAACAATGCATTGACAAATAGTATCTATATATGTTATCAATTGCAATTAATACTTAGCCAACAGGATATTTGAAAAAATATGTGTTGCTTTTTTTCCAAGCTGAGATGCATACTGCGTAAGAGTTATTATTAACATTTCCCCCACGCACACGTATCCTAGCTCAATTATAGTTCGATTATGTATGACGTCCATAATTTTATCCACCACAGAACAGTGGAGAGAGGCCGACTCAAGTGTGGTCAGTACTGGCCAGCAGATAAGGACTCGATCGACACCTATGATGACTTTGTGGTGATCAACACGGGCATAACTGAGCACACAGAATATACCATCACAACACTCATTCTACAGAACTCCAAGGTCTGTGCTATGTGTAACTGTGTCTCGCTGCAATGTTTCTTATGCTCATATTCCAAGTGAAAGATTTAAAACTAATTTGTGTGCACGTTTCTGGATACTTTGATATGTAAACAGTTTTATTTTAGAAAAGTTTGCAAATACCGCCAGGAAGCAAGAGTTCTTGTTTTGAGTGAGAGACCAGACAGAAATGATACCAGCGTGAGGCAATATTAGTTTTGTGCAGTTATTTGCAATGCTGTGTACATGTTTTCTACGATTGTTCCAAGTTACAGAATCTTCAAACATTAGCACCGCCTTAAAATCTGAGTTGAAAATGCTTCGTTGATAGTAAAAATTTTCTGAACTTCCATATTTTGTTAAATCGTTTGAACTTGAGTGGCTGAAAGTGTCCGGACACCCACTTCCTCAAACGCCCGAAAGCATCTTTTAGATTTGACAATGCATGGAGGTGGCGTCATCTTCTGGATGCTTATGTAACTTGTGTCACTGGATTCATTAGTGTGCCTGCTGCTCGTTAGGGGTATTTTTCATATGGGTTTGTATTGGAAGTTTTTGAATAAGCGCCACTTGAAAATATCAACTTATAAAGAGTGAGTGGGTATGTATTGCCTTCTATGCAAACACACCCAGACACTGCATATCACATTTTAAAAGTTGATTAGTATATTTAGCACCATCTTGTGCAGAATTACATTATCTTTAAGATAAATACAACTTGCAGTGTTAGGAAACAAAGTTAAATGCAAAAAACTAGGTGCACCCATGTCATGGTTTTAAAAAAGTACAAAAAGTAAAGGTAAGTTCTTATATAGCACAGTATTTAACCCTCAGGACTGCTCAAAGCGCTTTACACTTTACTCCCTGGCAGACCTGTTCATTTGAACACCATCTCGACTTCTCTGTGAAGCATTCAGCCATGCTGCAATTAATGCGCGAAAACTATTTGTATGCAAATATCCACCACTGTCTATAGCCAGGTACTCATTCATACAGGTGAGTAAACTGGAGCAACGTCGAGTGAATGTACTTGCCAAGGTTCAAAATGGCAGCACAGGATTTGAATCTGGGTTCTCTCGATTGAGAGTCCGTCTCTCTAGTCACTGTGCGACTGTGCGCAACATTTTGTGCGCACGCTGTGAGGATTCAGAGCGTCTAATGGGTTAAATACAATATAAGCTGTAGAAGCTGTAGCTAAAGATAAGGCTGATATTATTGAGCACTGTTTGTTCCAGACGGGGGAGACAAGAGACATCCGTCACCTACAGTTCACGAGTTGGCCCGACTATGGCGTGCCTGACTCCGCGCACGCATTCCTCGACTTCATGCACCTCGTGCGTAACACGCAGGCGGAACGCGTCAAAGAACTTGGTGCTCATTGGACGGGTGATGCGCGGGGACCACCCATTGTTATCCACTGCAGCGCTGGTATCGGCCGTACAGGTAACGTCAGTCGGCTCATCTCGAGGCTGATCACACCCAGTATTAACTGGAATGTTAACTGCAATTTTCCTGGTGAAATTACATATAATTTGGGTGCGATATTTGAAACTGAATTAAACATAGTGTCCGTACCTAACATCCACAGACATTATTAAATAACTGACCTCAGTATTGTCAGCTTTTAAGCGTCCCTGCCTTGTAGTAGAACTCTCCCTATTCCTTTCCTAATTAAACCATCTATGTGTGATGCTTATCATTGACTCACCAATACTTTAAAAATCATGTGAAACTATACGTACCGCAATAACTGTTTGTAGCTGGACACCTGTGAGATCAGGGGACTGCTTCACGAGGATATTGAGCTTATAAGGAAAATCCATTATTACTATAATCATTCGTTTTAGCATACAGTACACTTATGAAACATTCTTAAGGTTACCAAAAATCTGTTTTTCAAACCAGTATGACAGTGACCAAATAGTGGCGCCACACGGTGGCAATTGTGTGTATTTTCACTGTCTATTAACGCATATTAAAAAAAATTATTTATGGTATTTAAAACTACCTCTCATTGGAGAGATAAGTTAGCAGTGGACAGCAGAAGACAAATGATCTGCATGACATTGGTGCTAAGACACGGACAAAGACAAAGTCAAGAGAGCAGGCCATGCCATCCTCTGCATACATTCAAGTTTAGTTCAGCCAGGATGACACACATCAACATAACTAACTGGAAGTGATTTATACATCCGTGTGATGGTGATTTTGTGGTCAAAAGGATACTGGAACTTTGCAAAGGTTGTGGATGCAGGTGGAACTTTCTTTCTCATATTGTCAAAGATTGACAGGGAATTACAATAAATGATTGATCCAGTGGTCAGTTTTAGTCACAAACCGACATCAGACACTGCAGGAAAAGGAGGGTTTACGCTAATTATGGCATGTACGCTAAAAAGAACAAATACAGTAAATAGAATCCGTTGATAAAATTAAGGGGCTTTTTCAAATGTTAAAAGCCACGTCAGTATCACAGAGGACACTATTTCCGTGACACACAAACATAAGTGTCCCAGTAGTGCCCCTGGTGTTGACAGTTTTCACTACATAACTATTAAGGAGCAAATCTATTTTACAGAGTAAACTCGGGGGTTATGAGCTGATAAGAATCTTAGTGAAACAGTGCCATTGGGCCAGTTTCATGAGCAGCTAAGAGTGTTTTCTTAATACTAAGGTCTTCATAAATTATGCATTAAAAAAAATAAGCAAACAGGAATTTATGCTGATGTGTAACGCAAAGTAATTGTGTACCTGAGACCATGAAACCAACCCGTGGTCACTGTGTCACTAATACTTTTATGAGCTCATGAACATGGTATCGCTCTTTAAAAACAATTTTGCTCCTTAACAGCAATCTTGCATACTAAACATGTTCACTACCATGACACTTTCACTGGTGTCTCATGGAAATAATGTCCTCTGTGACACTTTCACTGGTGTCTCATGGAAATAATGTCCTCTGTGACACTTTCACTGGTGTCTCATGGAAATAATGTCCTCTGTGATACTTTCACTGGTGTCTCATGGAAATAATGTTCTCTGTGACACTTTCACTGGTGTCTCATGGAAATAATGTCCTCTGTGACACTTTCACTGGTGTCTCATGGAAATAATGTTCTCTGTGACACTTTCACTGGTGTCTCATGGAAATAATGTCCTCTGTGACACTTTCACTGGTGTCTCATGGAAATAATGTCCTCTGACACTTTCACTGGTGTCTCATGGAAATAATGTCCTCTGTGACACTTTCACTGGTGTCTCATGGAAATAATGTCCTCTGTGACACTTTCACTGGTGTCTCATGGAAATAATGTCCTCTGTGACACTTTCACTGGTGTCTCATGGAAATAATGTCCTCTGTGATACTTTCACTGGTGTCTCATGGAAATAATGTTCTCTGTGACACTTTCACTGGTGTCTCATGGAAATAATGTCCTCTGTGACACTTTCACTGGTGTCTCATGGAAATAATGTTCTCTGTGACACTTTCACTGGTGTCTCATGGAAATAATGTCCTCTGTGACACTTTCACTGGTGTCTCATGGAAATAATGTCCTCTGACACTTTCACTGGTGTCTCATGGAAATAATGTCCTCTGTGACACTTTCACTGGTGTCTCATGGAAATAATGTCCTCTGTGACACTTTCACTGGTGTCTCATGGAAATAATGTCCTCTGTGATACTTTCACTGGTGTCTCATGGAAATAATGTCCTCTGTGATACTTTCACTGGTGTCTCATGGAAATAATGTCCTCTGTGATACTTTCACTGGTGTCTCATGGAAATAATGTCCTCTGTGACACTTTCACTGGTGTCTCATGGAAATAATGTCCTCTGTGACACTTTCACTGGTGTCTCATGGAAATAATGTCCTCTGTGATACTTTCACTGGTGTCTCATGGAAATAATGTCCTCTGTGATACTTTCACTGGTGTCTCATGGAAATAATGTCCTCTGTGATACTTTCACTGGTGTCTCATGGAAATAATGTCCTCTGTGATACTTTCACTGGTGTCTCATGGAAATAATGTTCTCTGTGACACTTTCACTGGTGTCTCATAGAAATAATGTCCTCTGTGACACTTTCACTGGTGTCTCATGGAAATAATGTCCTCTGTGATACTTTCACTGGTGTCTCATGGAAAAATGTCCTCTGTGATACTTTCACTGGTGTCTCATGGAAATAATGTTCTCTGTGATACTTTCACTGGTGTCTCATGGAAATAATGTCCTCTGTGATACAGCAGCGGCTTTTTGCCTTTTTAAAAAATGTGGAATTTAGTAATGGATTCTGTTTAATGACGAGCTCATTATCGTAGTGAAACAGCCCCGGGTTCCGAAGAATATGGGTGTTATAGAGGTTTGTTATCATTGCAGGAACGTTCATCACAATGGACATCAGTACGCAGCGTTTAGCAGACATCCACACGGTTGATATCCGCAACACAGTGCGTCGGATCCGCACCCAGCGAGCATTCAGCATCCAGATGCCAGACCAGTACATCTTCTGTCACCTCGCACTCATTGAGCACGCTCAGTCACTCGGTCTCCTCTCGGAGGTTGATCTCGACGGTTTCAACGACGAGAGCAGTGAAGACGACTGAGTGTCGTCATTTCAGACGCGGCAGCCGTTCTGCGTTTTGTGACAGTCGAACACCACCCGTAGGTGAAGAGGTCAGAGCCTCGTCTTAAACGGCGCAGCCTCATTTTGGGATCTTGTACCGGGATATTCTGTTTTAACAAAATTGAAGGAACTGGCGTTGCTCAAATGGCCGAGGTTGTAGTTTGAGGCTGCGCACACGTGGCATATCAGGAGATGTATTTTCTGAAAAGCTTTGGACATAGCACGGAGCCGAGAAGGTGGCATGTGTGAGAGGGTGAGGCGGTGTTCCCAGCAGGCTGCGGGGGTGTAAACATATCAGGTGGAAGAGAGGGGTCAGTTTCACCGCGAAAATATCCAAGCGAAATATCACTTCATTCTCTGAGCTGGGGAGTGATTTGGTCGTGTCTGTGCCAACACTCTGTTTGGTGCAGCGTGGCGCAGGGTGGAGCAGTGTGGAGCAGCGTGGCGCAGCATGGAGCAGCATGGAGCAGCATGGCGCAGCATGAAGCAGTGTGGCGCAGCGTGGAGCAGTGTGGCGCAGCATGAAGCAGTGTGGCGCAGCGTGGAGCAGCGTGGCACAGCGTGGAGCAGCATGGCGCAGCGTGGTGTGGTAGTGCGGTAGTGCAACTGTTTGGTCTAGAATGCGTCCTAACTATGTGATGGACAAACCTGTTCTTTGTTGAATGATGCCGGGTCAGTGACAGACACTTCATGGCATAGTTGACACACTCCTGCAGTCTGCCGTTCCACTGGTAAACGTAACGCAGAACATATCAAAATGGGGCCAAAATTAACCAGACTCTGATTTTGCACTCACAGTCACGCAATAAGTTAGGGCTTATGAAATCAATCCTCCAACAGTCAAACTATATTTACAGCGGAACATATAGCCAATAAGCTACAGTGTAAATATTAGCAGTGTATATATTATGTTTAAAAGCATAATTGATATCTAACGTATATATGAACAGTCTTTGTTTGTTACTATAAGCAAATGGTTTTCCTTATCAACATGCAACTGGAAATATATCGTTAAGATGGCAATCATTTAAGGGTAATCTAATTTCAAGGAGCTCTTTCATTGTAATTGAAAATATTCAACTACCAACATCACTGTAAAGAATTGTGTCACATACTTGTCCATTGATACATGTTTTATTGATGCAATACTTCAATGTTTGTCATTTTAAACGAAAGATTCACTCTGATCTCATCCTTTTACATTCACTTGCCTCAAATTTTTAACCCGTTTGCATTTTACACATTTGATATGTTTTGCTAAGACCTGAATTGTGTTCCAGTTGTAACTAATGAAATTGACCTGTTGAATAAACTAACCTGAGCAATTGGTCCGGAATGAATATAATGAATAGACATCAAATTCATGGGCACATCAAACCAGAAAGATACAAGTGCTGTTTACAGATGAGACTAAATCGTTTTTATTGTTGTTAAGGATACATCGTCAGATTGATGTTTTGAACATAAAAGATACACTTTTGTCTAAAAGTGAAGTTTTGTACAAGTGAGATTTCAAGTCGCATTTGAAATGTTTATGTAGTTTTCGTTGTATAAGTTATCATTGCGTGAAGGTGTCAGTGCTGTTTTCAGTTGTAAATAAAGTTTCAAAATTCCACACCGCGCAGCTTTAAAAGCAACACACTATGTTATGTAGAATGTTCCTTTTAGGAAAAAAAAAATGTTGCAGTCAGGCGAATTTGCATTGGAATAGTCTGCAAGAAGAAACATGCTGGTGTACAAGGAATGATAGACTTGAGACGTGCGTGTCGTGACATCAGTGTAAAGGACATGTTGAGTAATAATCCAGTATCACTGTTATGTTTGTTGAAATGTTGTTTATGAAAAAGTCCCGTGGTTGTGTATAGAAAATACGTGATGCTATATCACCTATATGTAAACACTGAAACAGCACCAGTTGTTTGTTTATAATTCAATGTCTTGTTTTCTAGCAGATCCTGTATACTAATAACACTGACTCCATTGTATTTATTTGTGTAAGTAGAATTTGTTATTTAATTTAATAATTAGCGTACTTGATGTAGTGAGTACTGGATAGCTAGGTGTACTCTGCGGCTGTCTTATTTGCTCAGTAGATGTCAGGTAACTTGCCAAACGTGTGCATGTAAAATGTCTTCTTTGCAATATCATAATACACTAGCACTAGTTGCTGTGCAGAGAAAATAAAATTTGCATACTACAACTTAAACATGTGTCATGCTTTAGATGCATATCCTTGAGTGCTGTTGGATTCATGTGTGTGTGTTGTGTGGGTGTGTGTATGAGTGAGAATGATTTGAGTGAGTGAGTGAGTGAGTGAGTGAGTGAGTGAGTGAGTGAGTGAGTGAGTGAGTGAGTGAGTGAGTGAGTGAGTGAGTGAGTGAGTGAGTGAGTGAGAGTGAATGAGAGAGTGAGTGAGTGAGTGAGTGAGTGAGTGAGTGAGTGAGTGAGTGAGTGAGTGAGTGAGTGAGTGAGTGAGTGAGTGAGTGAGTGAGTGAGTGAGTGAGTGAGTGAGTGTGTGTGTGTGTGTGTGTGTGTGTGTGTGTGTGTGTGTGTGTGTGTGTGTGTGTTTCGAGCTTTCAAGAGAGGAGCTCAAGGCTGAGGGAGACAGAGAGTTTGGGTGGTGGGTAATGTGGTGGGAAGTTGTGATACTTTGGTCCTCTTGGTCTGGCAGTGTGTATATCTTGGTTGAGTTGTTCTCGCTACAGCAACTACTGCCAGAGGGGCAGGGGCAAGGGCAGGAGAATGACCTTGACCTCCCACACACTCCTTGTGCATCCACTAGCGACAGTCGTACAGACATCACAGGCAAGCAATCAAGTTTTGCATGCGTATGCATGCACGCACGCACGTACGTGCCCCCACACGTGGAACATTCTTGAGAAGTTTATACTGCATATTTCTCCGTCATAAAAAAAACCAATTTAAGCGTGATTGCAGAGTGTACCCGAGACCATGAAACCAACCCCTGGGGACCGTGTCACTAATAGTGTTATGAGCTCATGAGCATGGTTTCACTCTTTAAACACAATTGTGCTCCTTAACAGTGATCTTGCATACTAAACTGTTCACTGCCATGACACTTTCACTTGCCAGTTGCAAGGAGATCCAGGCGACTGGACAAGGGCAAGCTCGACTGTAAAATGTCTGAGGTGCAGAAGTTATTACAGATAGATCTTGATTCAGAAAAAGTCTGCCAGCTTAGCAGCAGCATACAAATCCAATACAATCCACTTGGCAGCTCCATGGTTTACTCTTGAGAATCATCACCATGATGAATTCATTCTTTTGATTTAAATATCACCATCAGTAGGGCAAAGGAACTAGTTGCTGAAGAAGATTTCCCACATGTTACGCTGGACCTGATTGGGACGACCCACCCATTCCTCGAACACATAGGCGAGGGAACAGGGGGAAGCTGCTCCCCTGGAATTTTGTTGGGGGTAGACATGATTCTGCCCTCCCCCCAAAGAAAAATGTGAGCCTTAATGTTTGTTTTGTTTGGCGAGTGTCAAGGGAGGGTATAAATCGAGGTTTTCGGAGAGGGTTACAGTGGGGTTTTTGGTAACCCTGAAAAGGGGGTGCGATTGGAGGGCAGACACATGGTTCTGCCCCACTCCCCGGTCTTCTGTTGTCATCAGTTCAGCCAATACAGTGGAAAGAAGCTGAAGTAACAGCAGGGCGGCGGCAACATTTTTTCAACAGCACCCCCCATCAGCCCCCCAATATTAATTTAGTTCCCGCGCCACTGCTTATACAACGTTGTAAACCACTTCCATCCATCGGCAACAGCGACCACGACATTGTTCTTCTTGTTTGGCTCCCTTGAATTTCGTCTGACTCGCTGTGAAAGAAAGCAGAGACAAACCACACGAAGCAGCACCTGGCTGACTCTGGCCACACCTTCATGACCGTCCCGGGATACGTCCAAAGATGTGGACATCCCTCAAGTACAAGATAAAAATGTCACGGAGAAGAGAGTCCGTAGCAAGTTGTCTGTCAATCAGATCCACGTACTGATGTCATCAAGTGCAAGAGAATTAGCACTGAAGACTTGTAAGTGTAGGAGACTTGAACAACCTCACACGCCCACCGGCAGCCTAGTTGGGTCTGACTTCCGCGAGTCAAGCCCGTCAAACTACTCGTTGCCACCCATGACTTCTTACAACTGGAGTTCTTCGTGTATTGCTCCTGCAGCTCAAAACAGGCGATGAAGTCGAATATGAGGATGACGAAGAGGACGTACTAAAAGTGACCGGATGGAATCAACCAGAGAACGAACTTGTTGGCGAGAGCAAAAGAAGACATTCCACATGGCACGGAGAATGAGGAGGGTGGTGATGAGAAGCCAATAACAGGAAAAATATGACTAGTGATGGTACAAGCCACGAGCGGATGGTGACAGAATGCAGTCAAAGAAGACAGATGACAATCTGCAACAGAATCTACCACCACGAAGACACAACGTGATAATTTTGGTGAAATAAACAACGCGGATGAGAACTGGGATAAGCTTGGCGTGCTCTATGTCAAATCAATCAACCGTGACTTTCTAACAATATATCACTATACTGTGTTTATAACTACGATTATGTTTATATACATGTGTGTGAAAACGAACATTGCTGATGCACCTTCACGACTAAATCAGACAACACCAAAAGACACGAGTGGAGAAGAAATCGATGTGGTGCGGATGATTGCTGAGGGAAGCACGTCAGTTGCTCTTATGGCATGTGATGTAGAGATTGCATCAGAAGAAGAGCTGACCAGTGTGAGACACTATATACAGTACAACACGGGAACTGGCATGAATGCAAGATGCAACACTATGCATGTGTGACTCTACAACTACAAGGTAAAATCACATATTGGATATGTCAAAAAGAAATTGTTTGCATAAGAAATTAACTACCCTGAAGAATGTTCAGTGATACAACATAAAGTTTTCGCAAGGGGTCTAATGATGTAACAAACTATGGATGTCTATATTTCCCATCCACAGTAGAGGCAGGTTGAGCGCAATGACAACAGAACTAGTCGACGTGAAAGATGTCAACAGATACAGTCATGCTGGACTAGAAGACGACAGCTCAAACATCTTATCCGACGTAGATTCATTTGTGAGCACCAACACTTACACACTCAATGACAGGATCACCAGACAACCTTCCCCAAGCACGGGGGATAACATCACAGAGATATATGTCTCGGACATTTACTTCAGTCCCAGGTAAACGGTGAATCTATTTTTTTATGTTTAGTTGTTAATATTTCAAGAGTAAATTACGTTACATAATTTTGTTGATATACATGTCTGATTATTATTAAAGAGTTTTTGTGGCATGCATTTTTTCTCTTAGAAGTAGGTGCCTAGCATTCCTTTATAGTTTTAATGATCTTTCTTTATTTTGTATATTTTCCTATATTTAGAACCTATGTTTTCGTAATAATTGTAGATATTTGGAGGTTTCATGCAACTGATTATTTTCAGTTAGTGGTAAATACTTAAGGGACTATGACAAAATCTTCATTCTTGCTCACGCTTGTACTATAAATGAAGTTTTAAAAATAAATATCAGGTCTTTAATTTAACAAGAACAATATCAATACAATAATTCAAAACATGCAATAATAAACCACAGTCTTCATGTTAAAAAGGGCAAGTAGTGTGTAACTTGTAATGCTTGTTTTCAATTGTTCCCAGGGGAAGGTTTACAGCTGTACTTCAGAATGGCCCGTCGACAACAGAACAACAACAGAACCCGTTCGCACAGTAGAGTGAGTGATAATAATATGATATCATAATAATATGATATCATAATAATATGATATCATATAATAATGTGACATTATGTAAGAATATTATTGACTTTCTTTCTTCTCTGACTTTTCCCGTCATCTGGGGTTATCGGTATGGCTGGTAATTTTCTTTCTCCATGTTGCCCTGTCCATCACCACAGACCCACGATTTCCATGTCTCTTCTGCATGTGTCTTTCCATCTGGTCTTCAGTCGTTCTCTCCTTCTTCTTCCTGGTATCTCTGCATTTAGCACTCTTCTCCCTATGTGCTCCTCTTCCCTTCTTATCACATGCCCATACCATTTCAGTCGTTTCTCTCTTATCTTTTTGGATGCTTGTGTCACTCTCGTTGCTTCTCTAATATATTCGTTTTGGATCTTATCTTTCTTTGTTATTCCACCCATCCACCTCAGCATCCTCATCTCATCTATCTCTATCCTTGCTTCTTGTCCTTTCGTTGTTGCCCAGGTCTCTGCCCCGTACAGCATTGCTGGTCTGACTACTGTTTTATAGATCTTCCCCTTCAACTTCACTGGCATCCTCCTGTTGCACAACACTCCACTGCATTTCTTCCAATTTCTCCAAGCTGCACTCACTCTCTGTTTGATTTCCGTTTCCATGCCTCCTGTCTCTTCCACGACTGACCCTAGGTATTTGAAGAGTGTCACCTTTTCCAGCTCGCCTCCCAGTATCTTTACAGTTGGTCTGTCTGTCTCCTCATTCCGTTCGAACCTGAAGTCCATGAATTGGGTTTTCGGTTGACTACCTGGTAACCCAGGTACTCTGTCATGTCTACCTCCTTTCCTCCACACAGCACAATGTCATCTGCAAGCATCATTGATTCTGGTGCATCTTTTCTCACCTTCTCCGTCAAGACGTCCATCAATATGAGGAACAGGTATGGACTACATGCAGATTCTTGGTGCAACCCAACCTCTACGCCAAAGTTGCTGCTTTCACCTGTCACACTGCGCACCTTTGTCTCACACCCCCGGTACATATCCCGTATCAGTCTGTTGTACTTTTCCGGTACATTCCTTTCTCTAGCACATCTCCATATCTCCTCCCTTGGTACCCGATCGTATGCTTTTTCCAAGTCGATAAATACCACTCTGATGTCCTTCTGTCCCTTCCTTTGTTTCTCTATTGTTTGTTTGTTTGAGAATGAAAAGCGCATCTGTGGTACTCCTGCCTGGCATAAACCCAGACTGACTTTCATGTATGTCTGTGCATTCTCTCATCCTCTTGTGTATGACTCTCCCACATCTTAAAGGTGTGCATCAGGAATTTGATCTCTCGATAGTTCTTACACTCCTGAATGTCACCTTTTCCCTTGATGATTGGGACCAGTACGCTCTGTCGCCAAGCCGATGGCAAGTGTTCTGAAGTCATGACACAGTTAAATAGTCTGCATAGTAATTTTACACCAAAGTTGCCCATACATTTCCAAGCTTCAGCTGGTATTTCATCTGCTCCTACAGTCTTCCCACTTTTCATCCCTCTGAGTGCTTTCTCTGTTTCTTCGTCACTGATACTCCTTACCATTCGTTGATTCACATCCCTCTCCTCGGTTTCTACTCTCGGGTTTTCCTCGTTCATCAGCCAGTTAAAGTATTGGCCCCATCTCTCTTTGATGTCATCGTCTTTCATCAATACTTCTCCCGGTGCACTTTTGACTGTACGTATCTGGCCTATGTCCTTTCCTGCACGGTCCTTAGCTGCTGCTATTCTACAGATGTCCTTCTGACCATCACTTGTTGCTAGGTTGTCGTACAATCTGTCTACTGCTTCTTCTCTCACTCTTGCCACCCCCTTCTTAGCCGTCGCTTACGCTCTCGTGTACTCTGCCCTGTATGTCTGCTCCTGTTCGTTTCCATTTATTCAGACTGTCTTTCTTTTCCTTAACTGCATTCTGAGTATCAACATTCCACCACCAGCATTCTACTGCGGGCTTCTTCTTCCCCGTTGACCTCCCACATACTTCCTCCCCACACTTCCTGATCTGCTCCGCAGTTTCTTCCCACCATTCTTCCACGTTCTCCGTTGTTACTTCATTTTACCTGATAGTCCCTCCACTACATTTATCCTGAAGTTCTCTCTCACTTCTTCCTCTTTTACCTTCCGCCATCTAATCTGTTTCCCCTCCCACTGTTCTCCTCTGTCTTGTTTTCGTCACCTCCAGTTCAGAAAGTAGTACCCTGTGTTGTGTGGTGATGGCCTCTGAGGGTAGTACTTTATAGTTCTTTCATTCCTTAGCATGCTCTTTCCTCACCATGATGTAGTCAATTTCGGTTTCTCGTCCCCCGCTGTTATAGGTTACAAGGTGGTTCCTTCTCTTCTTGTAGACTGTATTCAGTATCCTCAGCTGGTATGCTGTTGCAAAGTCTAGTATTTTTATGCCTTCCTCGTTTGCGACCCATATTCCGTGTCCTCCGTGTACGTCATTATATCCTGTCCGATCTCTTCCCACATGTCCACATAGGTCTCCTGCCACCACCATTCTCTCGCAACTTGGTACAGCTTGCATCTCACCATCTATGTGCTCCCAGAATTCCTCCTTTTCCTCTTCTGTGCAACTGATAACTTTCCACACGTCTCCTTCGATCTCTAGTTTCACTCATCACTCCATCGCACGGTCGCTCCATGCTAGTACTCTGTCTTTCAGATCTTCACATACTACAATTCCTACTCCATTCTTCGTTTCATCTTCTCCGTGGTAGTACAGTTTGTATCCGGCACCGATCTCCCTTGCTTTGCTCCCTTTCCATTTTGTTTCCTGTACATGTACACACAATACTTGCAGGTTCTTCTATAGCATCAATTGTACTACTTCTCCACTTCTTCCTGTCAGGCTCCCAACATTCAGTGTTGCGAGTTTAATCTTCCTCAGTCTCCTTCCTGTTTGGATTAACTTCTTTAGCCACCTTCGTTCTTCAGACGGTAGCCCTTGTCCATTTATCGCTGAGCTCGGGCGGGGGTCTCGCGTGTCGCGTACAAAGTACGCCCTAGCACGGGCGTTCACTCTTTAATCCAGCCATATTTAGGGATTTGACTTAGGTTTTTATAGCCGGATGCCCTTCCTGCCGCAAACCAGTTATAAGCGGTGGGCCTAGCCTCTAGCACCAATGTACTATCAACCTGTTTGACAACAGGTGGTTTGAGATTGGAGTTGTCCTTCTCCTAAGCTGATTACCTGCTAAGGTTAATGAGCTGGGACTGCCCAGGTTTGTAATCAGAGTTGTCCTTCTCCTAGACCGACTACCTGACAAGGTTAATGAGCTGGGTCTGCCCAGGTTTAAAAATCAGAGTTGCCCTTCCCCTATGGTAATAAGTTTATAAGTTTGGTCCACAGCACCTTCTGTTTTATCCAGTGCCACCTCTCATACTAAGGCTTCCCTCATCCGCCACCCAGGGGACGCGCCTCTATGCAGGCTACCCACTGCATGAGGATGTAAGAATATTACTGACGTTTTATAATTTAATTTTATAACTATAAAATGATATATATTGTAATGCCATTGATAACAATAATGTTATGCTAGTACAGTGGGACTTCATTATTAAGGTCACCCTCTGGGACTTGCCAAAAGTGACCTGAATAACGAGGTGACCATATTAGCGAGACTAATTTCCTATACTTTTCTGTTATAAAATAATTGGAGTCTATCTTAGGGTGACCTTAATTGCGAGGTGGCTGTATTACTGAGGTGACCGTAAAGCGAGGTTCAACTGTATTATGTTAAAATATGACATTAATATAGCAGATTATTTTTATAATAATACATTGTATAGTGTAATAATACCAAATTTATTTAATAATAAAATGTAATATGGCATTTTATGTGGAGTATTGTGTTGAAAGACTTGGAACAACAGACTTATAGGATTGATAATATTTTATCTAACATCTTGAATTTCTTTATTTTGGGCAGTGTTGACATTTCAGAACTTACATTAGATAATCGGTTATTGTTGTGGTTGAAATGTGATAATGGCAGTATATGATCACTGTGGTGCATATTTGCAAATTGTCTAAAATTATTTGTGTCCGACCAGTGTTTGCATTTTTGTTGTTGAAATCATAGACATGTTGGTTGGTTGTGTTTGGTTATTCATTTCTGGACATTGCAGCCTTGACAGATTGTCTACAGACAGCTCTTTCATTTGCCAGTGTCCCCACTCGCCAGATGTCTGCTCCCATCCATTCCTCTGTCCTTCTCCCATTTTCTCCTAGGTCTTCCTCTGCTTCTGCTGCCTTCCACTTTTCCTTCCATTATTAGTCTGTCTTAATGATTGATGCCATTTCACATGGTTGAAATAACTTAGTTTCTGTTTCTTTACAAAGTTCAATAAAGTCCCGGGTACAACACCAAGCTCATCTGTGATGGATTCGTTAGTTCTATGTTCAGTCCTCGAAACTCGTAATATTTTTCTATAACACTTGTTGTCAAATGGTTTTATACGTTTAGTAATGTTCTTATTAAGAGTCCATCCATACATACTATTAACAATATCATGTACACTAAGACAATTGACAAGAATGACTTGATTTATTTTCACTTGACGTTAACGTGGAATAACGCTATATTTTGCAGAAGTACTAATGCAACAAAACTATCTTTCTTTTAAAATAATAATTTTACATTTATTTTTGTTTCAGTGTCATAGCCGGGAATTAAGTCACCTTATTTAAAAGATGATTATCCAGGTAAAATTGTCCAAATTAGTTTTTTATTATATGCTGTCAATATGCCAACCTTTTCATTTTATCAGACCATAATTTTGTAAATTTATCAGAAACATGTTTACTGTTAACTTGTGTTGTCATTCTCCTCTTGTTTCCCTGTATGTCAGCTCGCTTTGATTTTGATTCTTGCTCAATTTTAAATCAAATATTAAGTTAGTCATTTTTAATATCATCATAGTTTCTTAGCTTAGGTCATAATTTCATTTTTGGAAATTTTTTCTTTTTAACATTCAAAATATGTGTATCACTAAGACAATTTTCTTGAATTGGAAACAAAGGTCTTAATCAAGAAAAATTACAGTCCCAGGGTTGGGGCATACACAAACAGAACATATACTGTGATTGACCATAAGACAGCCATTATACCAGAAGCTGGAATGCCAAGATCAGAGAAGGAGGAAGGAAGACATACACCCGTCTCTGACATTGGATACAAACTGGGATACAAATTTGCAAGTAGCAACATTTCTGCCATCAGCGATGACGTCGCTGAGAGACATTTGTCAGCGCGGAGTGAAAGTGCAAAAGTCATCACATCAACAAACGGAGACAAGGAAAATAGAAAGGACATGGGAGAGAAACCAATGAGGAAAAAGTGGAGCAAGGCTGGATTGCGTGAAACCATGGCAACCGATGATGATGTCACAAGTTTGAGCAGTGGCTTAAGAAGTGCGAAATCCGACCAGAAGACTGCCAAAAAATATCACAACCAAGCGGTGAAGAAGACAGCTGCAGCCAAAGTTCCTGATGCAGTAGCGACATCTGGTGGCAACTGTCTGAGGGATTCCAATCCGACGATGAATTTTGTCAATGACTCGGGAATGCAGATCAATTTCTGGGGGGGGTGGCGCCATGGGATGCTCTGCAGCAGATGGGAACAAACCTGATGTTGATCGTTGATGGAAAGAAGGCAGCAGCCGAGAGTGGATGAAAGAAGACTGGTGCCAGTTGAGGTAATGAGAGGGTCAGTGTGTGTGGATGTGTGTGTGTGTGTGTGTGTGTGTGTGTGTGTGTGTGTGTGTGTGTGTGTGTGTGTGTGTGTGTGTGTGTGTGTGTGTGTGTGTGTGTGTGTGTGTGTGTGTGTGTGTGTGTGTGTGTGTGTCTGTGTGTGTATCTGTGTGCGCGCGTTTATGTTTGCTTGTCTATGTGTCGTGTGTATCATCTGTGTGTGTGTGCCTCTGTGTGTTTATAATTGAAAAACATGTGACAAACCACATTAGTCTCTCTTCTCTTCTGTCAGTTATTACATTTTATGGTTACCTTGGAACGTCATTGATCAGAACACTTTGGTCCGCAATTTGTGCACTTTTGCATGCATGCGTGTGTGCGTGTTTGTCGCCACGCTAACCAGTTTTCCATGTAAACAAATCATTCAATTAACTGGGTATCTTATCATTTGGAAATTCTGTTCCCAGGAAATGATGCATAGATGCCAAGGTTTCCAGTTTAGCATGGTTCCACTGTATTGATTATGTTAATAATCATAACATTTTAGACAGTGCTTCTGTGTGAACTATATGCACTTACACGAGCTGTGTAGTATCACTGCAGTAAAACAAACAAATCAACAATATACTGTTTATTTTATACATGTTCTGTAACATTGATGCTAGTACTGCCAACCTTGATATCTCATCTTGTTTCATGCACGCACATACAAACTCATCCAGCAACTTAGTTTGATTTCCAGACAGGACAGTCGTCTGAAAACTCCCTAGTCGACGAAGTCACAGATTCAGTGGCTCCACCTGTTGCCAAAACAGAGCAGGTTGCACAGCACTCGATTAGTGACAAGTTTCGGAACTTCTTCAGCATGGGATCCAAATCAAAGTCGAAACAAAAGAGGTCAAAGCAGAGGTCAAAAGGTCAAAGAGACAGAGACGTTGAGGAACCCTGTGAGAAGATCAAACAGAGGTGTTTGGAAGAAGTTTTTGTACCTTGAGAAGATCCTAGCTTCCCAGCCTATGATGAATCCCTGTACTTCCAGGAGAAACCATATGTGTGGCCGGTGGAATGGAAATGTCCTCATGTAAGTCAGTTCTTCTAGGAAGCGTCTGTCTATCAAATGCGAGATAAATGCTAATATACAGTGCACTCAACAAGTCGAACCTGCAGGGACTCATGGAAATATTTCGACATATCCAAAGTTCCACTTATCAGGATCTATGTAGTTTTGTTTTGTATGTTGTTGTCTTTGCACAAAGTCTGTTTTTTCCGGATCCGCACTAAAATACGCACAAATAACGCAGTGCAAGAAAAGTCGATGTGGAAAAATAACTAATCTTAAAAAATAACTACCAATATGGTAATAGCATTTTATATGTGTTGGTGGATGGAATTTCAATGTTTAGTAGCAGAGTTTGATGAAATTCGAATTAACAGAATAAAAGAAATATGAATGTACTTATCTGAAACTTCAACTTAAGAGAAATCAACTCATGCAGATTTTGTACCATATGAGATACAAAGGCAGCCGGGACTGAGGAAAAATGGTCAACTTAAGCAAAAATTTATTGAACTGAGTGTTCAAGTTATGTGGAATGTGTCTTTGTGTGGATTAGTGGGTAAATATTGGAATATTGTAATTTGGTTATAAATAAAAATTTTGTGGTTATTTATGTTAATAACAGATGCATAGCTTTCTTATATTACCCAAGTAATAATCTATCAAATAACCATAAGTCAATTGATGATTTTCTGGTAACATTTAAACTTCTATTTACAGGAGATCTGTTCAGATTCATTGTTGTTTGTTGAAGGAGCGAGTCGTTTTGATATCATCCAGGACATTCGAGGTTTGAATTCTTACAAAACTTACATTTTATTATGTGTGTCCCTTATTTATTTGGAACATTTAGTACGCTACACTGGTATGCACTCAGGTGCATTTATGCATATGTGTAAAGGATTTATAATTATATAAATCAATTTAAATGATTAGTTGAACTTTAAAACCTGCTGTTTTTACTGAAATAATGACAGGTGTTTGAACAATTCATATGTCATGTTATGATTAATTGCTACATTGACCACAAAAAAGATTCCACTCAAGGGTTAAATGTATAAATTGACTTGGACTCGCTATCTCTAATAAAGGAAACCTTTTCAAATAAACCACTTATATTATCATAGACAAATGTTTAGCGTATGACCTCATAAGGGATTATCTGAGAACGTCAATGGCCGATATAAGACAAAATTACTTTTGTTTTTGGGAGGGGGTTTCAAAGGCAGTTTCATCTAGCATTGAACATCATGTTTCAGACTGATACTCCTAATATATTGATGTCATCACATCAGTGTTTACAAACTTTCATCTGAGGACGGGTGAAAGTAATTTCGTCTGATAACGGACATCAATATTCTGAGATGATCTCTAAGTGAAACACCTGTTGAATGATTGACTGGAGATACTTGTTTGTCTCCAGGAAACTGTTGGTTGCTGGCAGCCGTCGCATCGCTCAGTTCTATCAAGACACTTCTCCACCAGGTGGTGCCACCAGACCAGGAGTTCCAGAAAGATTACGCAGGTATGACACTTGTAGATTTGTAAAGTAATCACTATCAGTGGCCATATAATTAGTAATAGTTTTACTTCTTTCAGTCACCGTATAGTTTGTGATGTTTCAAATGCTCTTCAGAAGACCATGGTAGACTCATGTTGTCTTTGTTGATTTTTCTTAACCAGATTGTTTCTTTGATGCCTACTGTTCTCCTGTCCAACCCCTGTCTACAAATTTGGTTCCCTACAGGTCTATGGTGTGATTCTGGTACAAAATCTGTGGCGTGTTTAGGAAAGCATTGGAATACTTATTGCACCACTACAGATGGAACCACAGCAAATTAGTGGATTATTAAACTTGGTCCTCCCTATCTAAGATCATATTCACTATTAAGGAATCAATTACTAGCTAGCTTCCAACCACCTATGGAATAACAAACCAACCATTTTTATTGGCACCATCTGATAAACTGATCATCACTCAATTCTCCCAGGTAGGAGAGAAGCTGTGTTTGGTGTTGTTTTCTGAAATACATCACAGATTGGTAGATCAGCGGCCAGTGGTCTGAGGAAGCCGGTGAACACAGAAAGAGACGAGTGGACCTCGGAGATGCACTTACAAAGATCCAAAGTTAGCATATTAATAGTTGTTTAACAGAGTCATTGTTGCTTTTTTATATTTCCATCCCATTATGAGAGCAGACTAAACATGATACACCTTTACACAGAAAGGCTCCATTTAGAATGATGCATGCAAGCTGTGTCAAACGAACAGCATAGACGGTGGGGACAAAATGGGCAACTCATTTAACAAAGGGGTGGTCTCAGAAATGTTCAACAAATTTTGATGCGTTTTATTGGCTAAAATGTGCTTGAACTATAGGTGCCACCACTGGACAAACGTATTTTTGCAAACCTTGTTGACGACTATACTGCCACTTATCGAAACTTTATGAAGCCCAGTGGCTAGAGCATCTAACTCTCATTTGAAAGAACCCAGGTTTGAATCCTGTCCTGCCTTCTCAAACCTTGGACAAGTTCGTTCAATCTGCATTGCTCCAGTTCACTCAGTTGAATGAATGAGTACCTGGCTATAGACAGTGGTGAATATTTGTACACAAATAGTATCTGTGCATGAATAACAGCATGGCTGAATGATTCCCAGAGAAGTCGAGATGGTGTTTGATTGAATAAGTCTGCCAGGGAGTGAAGTGTAAAATGCTTTGAGCAGTCCTAATGACTGGCTACTGCACTATATAAGAACTTTGTCTTTATCAGCATGTATGTTGTTACCGGATTCAGTTATATTCATAACTGGAAGTATGAAGTTACCTTTCCAAATCCTTGATGTCTCTTACGGAGCTTTCGGTGTCCTCACGAGGCCCTTGTCAGCATTGAACTACTAACTCTCAGTCATCATGTGACTTCATTGGTGGACGTCACATGACAGTAGTTCCAAGAAGATCGCGGGAAGGTTGTGCCTGGTGTCTCTGTTGATGGCTGGTCACCTCTCATGGCCAAAGATGCAAAAATGCTTGCAGAGAAAACAACTTCTGGCAAAGGAAAATCAGTGAAGCAATAGAGTTCAGAGAGATGTGATCAGCCATCAACAGAGACAACCTTCCCGTAATCTTCTTAGACCTGCTGTCAAGTGACGACCACAAACGAAGTCACATGATGACTGAGAGTTAGCAGTGCAACGCTGATGAGGGCGTCATGAGGACACCGAATGCTCCATAAGAGACATCAAGGATTCGGAAAGGTAACTTCATACTTCCAGCTTTACCTGTACTTTTTTTAATGTGCGCGTACAATATGTGGCACCACTGGACAAATTTATTTTGCAAAACCTGTTAGCGTCAAAACAGCCATTTATAACAACATAATGCTGTACAGTTTGTTTGACTTTGCAAAATTTGCAACCACCCCTAATTTTGCTGTGGTCATCACAATCACTGTTCTGTTGTAGGAGTGAGTGATATTTCTGTTATTTCACAGTCAGTTTACCTTTTGTTCTCCTGACGTTTCGACTGCTTTCAGCAGTCTTCTTCAGAAGGACTACTGTGTCGCCAACTAGCAATAGTCGTCTGAAGAAGACTGCTTGAGAAAGCATACACAAAGACAGTTCAAGTGCTCACTTATAATTGGGTTGATATGCTGATTGTATGTTACATTTCAGTCAATTTTGTTTCACCATCATCATTGGTTGGCTGTAGCCAGAGCATAGAATAGTTATTTCCATGTGGGTCGATCGTTCGAAATGGGAGGTCTGTCTTCAAAGTCAAGGTTTCACTATAATCCAACCACTAAAGTACTGTGTGAATATAATGGTATATCAGTGTAGTTTTTGTTTGTGTAATGGACCAGGCTTGAGAGAGGGGCTTCCTGTTGCGTTGCTCTATTGATGTAAATCATCTCTACAATACTCTTTCACATAAAACTATTAGGCAAGTGCCACTAGAGTTTTGGAGACAAAATTACAAATTCACTAATGTGTTGTTAGTAGGGGGACTGTACTAGTGTGATAATATTGTGATAGCTGTAGTAGTCTTGGAATACTATTGTGATATTTTCATAATTATTGTGGGGGTATCATAGAATAGAGATTACCCTCAAAAGTAGCCTTAAACCATAATTGAATGGTGGCTACATAGATCATTATTAAATTACCCAATACATTTGTATGTTTACAAACAGTATTACAGTAACAAAAGTAGACCTGCTGGTTTATTTTTCAAACTACCATGAGTATTGATAGTTCAGTGTACTATTGCTATTGATGATAACTATTGATAGTTTAATTTACAATCAGTACTATGACAACGTCAAATTGACTGTTGTGATACATTGACAGTTCATTGTATTGACAAATCCAGTACGTCACAATTTGCCTAGAATCCACGTCCAACAAACTAGTTAAGTTGTATGGTATTGTATGGTATTTGGGTGTGCTGTAAACATTGCATTACCACAAGGGATGTTCTGTAAACTTTACATTGCTATGATAGGTGTGCTATAAACATTACATTACCACAGCGGGTGATGTGAACAGTGCATTGTTGTGAGGGTTGTACTGTAAACATTATGTTACCATGAAGGCTTTTCTGTAAACATTACATATTTATGATGGGTTTGTTGTAAATTGTGTTGAAATGAACAGCACAGAATATAGGTGTAACTGTCCAGCGCAATACACAGGTATGTATTTAGTTTGCAAGTCTGCAATTATCCTAGGCAGATGCCTTGTGTGGATGTTGCTAACTCGGTCATGTTTAACTTGGACAAATATAATATATACATCCTCGCGTGCCAAGGGTCGCTGTTGCTGGTTACATCAGTGCCAGCCAGCAGTACCCCTGGCTGATCGCTTTGCGATACTCTGAATTTAAACTCAGCCTCTAAAATCGCTGACTACATCAGTTGTTGGCGTGCTGCCAACCGCTGATGGTAATAGGTGGTAATAATAAAACTAATTTCAATCAACCGTGGCTCATGGTACATGCAATGTTTAGGAAGTTGAAGCAGTTATTCAAATACACAATATTGGGATTCCCAAAAGTCGTTTTTTCGTCATCATATTGGGGCAGGTGTTTGCGCTGTTCTCACGGGTGACGCAGTCACGACTGGTGAAGTCAGTTACTAGCTTGACTCATCTAACACTTCGCTTAAGAGATCTGCCAGGGCTAGTTTTGCATGGCAAACAGCCCTGGCTTGTGAGGATGAATATTGGCTTGCAAGGATCAATATATCTATATATATATATATATATATAACTCAAATACAATTTTCTATAATTCCGATACAGTTTTAGAGAAAAAAAACTTGAATGATGCTTTACTTTTAGATCATGCAGACCCAGTTTTAGATCATTTATATTGTCTTAGACATTGTTTTGTTACATTACGTATGCATGGTAATGATATAGACACATGAATATTTGTAAATAAAATGTAGAGAGAGAGATAGTAACAATGTAAGTGTAAATTAATGTATTACCCGGTTCCCGTCAGTCTGAAAGTGTAGCTCACAGTCAAACTGTAACTTTGCAACTTGTAGTAACTCATATCTAATAGTGATGTATAATATCTCTAGTTGGTTACCACTGCCATTGTAACAGGAATATTGAGCAACTAAAGTCAAGACAATAAATAGAGGGAGAATGGAAATAGTGAGTTATAAGGCCTTTTGATTATTCCTCTTTGCAGGTTCGTTCCACGGCCGAACTATTGGGCTCAATCTGAAGAGACCCTTGGAACTTGGGGATGTTGACCCTAATGTGAGGGTTGTCCCTGGGGTTGGGACTGATACCAGCTTCCATGGTTGTATTGGAGAGGTAGGTGGCAATACTACAAAAAGGATGAATGACAGAGCTATGTTCCATCCATACATGTAACACAGTTATAGTTGCAGACTGATAGCCACATCGACAGGTTAACACTATACAATCTAATATTAACAGATTTATTGTTGATAGATAGTTATTATTTTTATCAACCTTCTTACATTGCCACATGGGGTTGTGGTGTGCTGTAAACATGACATTGTCATATATGGTGTGCTGTAAACATTACATTGTCACAAGCGGGTGATGTAAACATTACATTACCACAAGGAGTGATGTGAACAGTGCATTGCTGTGAGGGGTGTACTGTAAACGTTTCGTTACCATGAAGGCTTTGCTGTAAACAATACATTGCTATGAGGATGGTGATATAAACATTACATTGCCACAAAGGATGTGCTGTAAATATTATATTGTCACGAGGAACTGCTGTAAACATTTCCTTGCCATGAGAGTTGTCTTGCTGTAGGTGATTCTGAAGGGTCACACACTTACCGTGGTGGATGACGCGATTACCAGCAGTAACATTGTCGACTGTGGTGACGTGACGCCCTGGGTCAAGCGACCCTGCACTATTGATGGACAATGTATTGAAGTTAGCAGCCCAGAATATAGGTGTAACTGTCCAGCGCAATACACAGGTATGTATTTATTTTGCAAGTCTGCAATTGTCCTAGGCAGATGCCTTGTGTGGATGTATGTTTAAACAGTATGTATAAGAAGGTTTTGTAGGCAACAGGTCTCGTGATGGATAGGTTACTTGTGAATAAAGATAACTTCTTAGGCAGTTGACAGATTTGAATATAGGAAACAAATTGTTACGGTATTGTCAGTATTATTACTTCTCATCATTTATTGTGTTTTCCCATATTTCGATTCCATGATGTGTCACTTACTTTAATCAAACAAAATAGGTTTAAATATCTGTTATGTGCAAAATGGTGGCAACTTTCTGAAGACTCCAAAATGGTGGCAACTGAAGAGATTCTGTCGAATATTTTGTTGCAACTGAAGACTCCAGTTAGAAAATGGTGATGCAAGATTCCCAACATTTACACATACTGATTTAACATCAGATTGGTAGCTAATTATTGATCACACTTTAACCGATATGAATTTAAAAATAAAACCCGGGTATTTGTGATATTAGCTGTGGTATGAGTTTAATAATATGGATGATGTTGTTGACTTCAGGACTGTGAGGAAAGGAACTCTTGAGATCGACGGATTCAGGGATAATCTGGAGAAGTATTATCCATGCGCATGTATATTGGTAAGTCTTACACATATCTCATACTGAACACACACAACAACATGTATATTGGCAAGTCTTACACATATGTATCAACTTTTTATAAATATATCTTAGTGCAGTTTGCTACTCACTTGTGTCGTGACTTGCGATATGTTCATGTCAGCTGATAACGTGTTAAAACGCTTTGAGCAGTACTGGATAACACTGGTGTTGTTGCCTTCAGACAACAGAGCAGCGCCTCCACCGAGACCCAGCCTGAGCAGGCGGCCAGCAGTTCCGTTCTCACTACGTACGGACACCAGGGGGAGTCGATCATTGGCCAGGAATCGGGGGCGAGTGGTCAGTACTCGGACATCTACCGAGGCATCGCGGCCGATCAAACACTTGGTAAGTGACCGCAGCATCACGTGGAGCACAGTAGCCAACGGAACTGCATGTGAAGGGTTTCGGGGGGAAAACGCGATAATTATATCCACTTGATTGGTTTTGATAAAAAGGCACTTGGATTTCATCCTCAAAGTTTAGAGAAATTGTAAATGAAGTTGGGTTATATTAAGAATCTAAAATCATAGAGAATGGTAGAAAAGTCTAATAAAATATTTGTTGCAGATTTGTTACACAACATGTGCTATTAAATGATTTTGTTATCAAAATGCGGTATATTCATACAGTGTGTGCATGCCATCACTCCCTGTAGCTGCATGTGCGGCAAGGCGGTGGTGATTGGCAAAAAATGGATATATCACGTTTTGATCAAAAAATCAGATGGTGCTTATTGCGGTTTGTAAACAAGCAATGTTTTGTGCACATTGTTTCATGAGGATTTATCTCATTTTTGTATAAATTAAATAGCATCGTAGCTTGACATGTATTAAACAAATGTTTTGTCCATGTTTGGGCCTATTTAAAAACAAAAATTGTTTATCGCGTTTTACCCTGAAATTCTTAAAGATGCAAAGTCCATTCCTCATTTATTAGTGTGGTTCTCACATGAAAAATTTAAATTTGAACAAACTCAAGACAGATAATCTCACTGAAATAGCAAAGGTTGAACTCGGATGCAATTACCACTGAGCTAATATTGACAATTTATGCAGTCTGTACGATGTTGCTAGATTCTAAATGACTTGGCCCATTATACAGAAAAATATAGATGTGTATTGTTGATTACTTCGACCCCCTGAGATGTTTTGGATGTGGAATCAAGAGAAGCGTAATATCTGGGTATTTGATGAGTTTTATGTTTAATAGGGAGCACGACATGGGGGCTGTAAAATAAAAATGAGGGATTGTAGGCGAAAGCTTACAAAATCACTGGTCTGTTTTATAATTCATGCAGAGGTTTAATGTACAGTCTCGTGAAAACTTGTTTACATGTCCATAATTAACTCCATACTGTCTGGTGTTCCTAATGCAAGCCTCCCCTTACAGGGCAGCAGACCATGTACAGCAACTATTCGGGCAACTCCTCCCAAATAAAGTACCCTGGGGTCGTGACCTCCACGATGAATGCAGCAGTGGAAGGTCTCGCTCCGGCCGGTGACCTGAGTGGGTCACAGCGTAACCGCACAAACTGGCCACGGTCCACCGGGTACAGGTCTACACAGGTGAGAATTTACCTGTAGACAGGTGTTCGAAAATATCCGTTATAGGCAATGTTTATAATCACTGCAGATTTGTAATTTAAATGTGGTCATAACATTTTGGTTGTATAACAATAGCAATTCATGTTGCGCATGACCGCCGTCACGCTTGACCTTTGCCACCAACCTTGATAATGGTTTTGTACATGAATTACATTGCTATGACTACATAACATCTCATAAGTGAAACATTCCCGCACAAAGTTGTCACTTTAAAAACGTTGCCTTATGTTTTTGTCACAAAGAAAAACTTGAGGCAAGAATTTCAACAAAATATATGATGTAATGCACAAAATTACAATTGTTTGTGAGGTTTAGTTTTGGATAGCCACATTTACCGTCATGTAGAAGGCCTTTTCTTTAATAAAAATTTGAGTTTAATGACCATTCAAGATAATTTTAAATTGTATTTTTCCGGTGTAAGACACATTTTTTTTACTAGTGATTTTTTAATTGATACTTTACAAAAGTGTGTCCCTTATTACAATTTTGTGATGCATCTGGCAGTTATTGTTACCTGGTCACATGATCACTTTTTTCAGGGTAACGGCACCACCTTCGGTAATTCAGCAGCAGCAACAGCATCATTCAGCCAGATGAGTCCCTCTGGATCTGCTGGGTCTCCAGGTATGGATTCCTTTTAGACACTAGTTGATGGTGTTACAGATCCACCGACACTAGTTGATGGTGTTACAGATCCACCGACACTAGTTGTTGGTGTTACAGATCCACCGACACTAGTTGATGGTGTTACAGATCCACCAACACTAGTTGATGGTGTTACATATCCACCAAGACTAGTTGATGGTGTTACAGATCCACCAAGACTAGTTGATGGTGTTACAGATCCACCAATACTAGTTGATGGTGTTACAGATCCACCGACACTAGTTGATGGTGTTACAGATCCACCGACACTAGTTGATGGTGTTACAGATCCACCAACACTAGTTGATGGTGTTACAGATCCACCAAAACCAGCAGTAAATGTAAAACTAATCAGATGCAGTAATTTAAAAATATAAAAAAGTTGATAATTTTTAAAAGAGAATTATGATTAGGAATAGTAATCGAATTTCAACAAGGTATGTAGTTATATATAAATTGTGTTAACAATAACATACCATAAGAGTAAAATTCACCACCATCCAAGGTACTAAGTGCAGCTATTTTAACACATTGTCCTACGTTCAGTTCACTGAGGTGGACTGGCTGATTTGATATGTAACATTTATGCCCACTAAATTAAGTTTCTTTATGGTTTATTAGTGGAGAGTGCTTAACCATCTTGTCTAGCTATTTTTAAACAATTTTTAAAGACCGTCTCCCTTGTTTAACATAATGCATTAATATAAACATTATGCATAATAATTTAGATTTTATTTATAACTAATTTAAGCAGTTATATATTTCAAGCACGACAAAGTGGACTTTGTCCAGACCTATTATTATTAACAATATTTGCTTTCTTCTTTCAGCCAACGTTACACCAACGTACACCCAGCTCGGAGCGAACGCCCGCACACAACAATCTGGTGGCAGTGCCAGTAACTACAGTTCGACGGCGCAGACAGCCGTGTGGCCACAGTGGACACCGACCTCCGACTCGACCGTGCCGCATGGTGGCACCACCGGTCAGACTCGGACAGCGGCCGGGAGCGGAGCACACAGCCAGGGCCAGGCAGGTGGCAGCACGGGACATAGTGGTAGTTCGCAGCAGCAACAGCAGGAGGAGTTCTCGGATATGTTGCGTATGCTCGACAACTCCGGAACAGGCTTCACGGATCTCTCTGGGATGTTCAACTCATTCAACGAATGAACACATTTGGTCTGTCCGACAGTCACTCGGGGTCGCGTTAGGGCAGTGGACAACTTATGTACAGTTGATCACAAGTCACGTCGTTGCCGAGTTCCGCTCTCACTGCAGTTCAACTAGACTACCCAGAGTTCCCTGCTGGTGGTAACCGGGGTTTAAATCGTTTCCCAGCTGGCATGATAATACACTGCCCTGAGCCCAGATATGTGATGTGCATGAACTGCTTCTCGTGTTGCTGAAGATGTGCACATTTAGATTTAAATGTGCACATAGTAGTCGTAGTCGGAAGACATGTACATAATCTAGTGTATGATCTTGGATTCAGTGTTTATGCAGCTTTGTGTATAGCCATATATATATTTTCAGACTTAGGTGAAAGTACGCTTGAGTTTAGTGAAGAACGCGTTATCTGTTTGTTGTGTGTGCTGTCTGACCAACTCTACTGTGCATATTCCTCTGTGATGCAACCAACTGTTGTCTGTGAATACAAACTTCGTCTCAGAATGATTATATATATGTTGTGAAATGCAATTCGGTGGAATTGTAAATACGAGGCACTGGACACACAGCGTTGTTCTGAATAGAACCATGTCTTACATTGCCTTTGATACACGTACATTTCACCTGGTCTCATCATGCATGCAGGGTGTACATTATGAACGACAAGTGTTCTCAGCAAGAGCCAGTTGTGTCAATGCTTGAATGTGTACACTCAGTCACGTCTTGAAAACATCTTATGACCATCTGGCATTTTGCATCATGAGGTGTATCTCAGATTGACAAGGGAGAAAGATTTATGATTGAGAAGCTCCATTGATATTTGGTTCTATAAGGCATCACAGCCTCTTTCAGCACTTTACCGTGACTGCACTCTTGTGATTTTTTTCACGTACTGTGCATATAACAGCCCTAGACAACTAAGCCATTGACTGTATCGTTGACTGCACCAGGGTCGACGGATGTCAGTCCTAAGCATGTCATTGTAGGGACAAGTCAGCATCTGAGTCTGTTTGTGGCAATTCTGCTCATAGAGTTACTGTTTTAATTATCTGAAAAACTATTATTTCATAAAGCTGCTGGGAAAAATGTGTCACTTTCTGGTTTATCATTTCAAGATATTCAACAGAAAGAATGCTTCCCATCAGGGAACATACAGTGCCAAACAGCCACAAGAAAATTTACTTGACACAACGTAAGAGTTATTGACCATAATTATGCCATTTTCCCAGCCCAGAAATCTTCTAAAGGGAAGAAATTCTGTGAATTACCATGCCAGAATTGCTGGCACTTCATTTGTCTTTCCTGAATCCGTTTGTAAAATGGTGATCTGAACCCAGAAGTAAAATGGTGATCTAACCCCACGGGGTAACTCGGCAGGTTTGTTCACCCCAGACATAGTTGATGAGATGAAAGCTCTATGTCACTAGTACAAGCACAGTCTTATCTTTCGATATTAATTTGCTGAACATGTTGTCAGGGCATCTTAATGATTTCATGTACAGGATGTAAATTGTAACCTGCCTGATGGTGTGTGGCGTGCTTTCTGTTGTAAATACTGTCAAGTCTGTTCAGTGTTATACATTATTACCATTGCCTAGTTGTTGATTACAGCAGCAGATGAGATGTAACTGTGTTGTCCATTAGTGGTAGTTGCTATATATGTGGATCGATGGTACGCATGCCATTTTGAAAGCTTTGTTTGGTCAGTGTTTTGGTCACGTGTTGAGTTCAATGTAGGAATTCCAGGCTATTTGTGAACAATTACTCGCGATAGTCCACATCAGAGCGATGTAATCTTTGGTGAACAGTAGTGCAGTATCACAGGTGGCAACTTGTACGTTTGATTTTGGTCTCACACGCAGCTAATAAATACTGTACAGTTATTTCATTTATTATTTCACATTCCCGACACTTGAATTGTAAAATATATAACTGCAGCTTGTGCCTATTCATTTGCTTAACAAGTTGATTTGCTCTTTGAAAGGTCCACCCACCTCTGTGTTAATTCAGTTCACTTGACCACTGGTCTCTGATCTAACAAATGGCAATGTATTTATAAAAACAAAAAGGTAGCTATTTAGAGTTATTAACTTTGTGGAGAAATCGAGTGTTGATCCACTCTTTGTAGCTGTGTGTCCATGGGTGTAAGCTAGTTTGTATAATTATGGCCACAACTGGGGTGAACTTCATTGTATCTGCAACTAAAACGCCAATTCTAGAATTTGTGTTTTTTATTGGAATTGATGAAAATGCAACTGGAATTGGTGAAGAAATCAAATTACTTTACAGTTAATTTTTCGATCGATTGCATCATATAAATTTCAGCTTTAGATTCTTTCTTTAATATGTACTTGAACTTTGAATGGAAGATTGTGTCTGAAATTACATCTGCTCTAAAATACAATGCGCTGTATATGCCAGTTGTTGGCGGCAGGTATGTCTAGCTGGTCTATTCACATACTGTTATTCAATATGGAATTGATCATTGGAATTGGTGTATTTTGAAACTGGTATGTTTATACTGGAATTTGTATTCTGTAATTTATTTGGAATGGCTATAGTGTAATTGACATTAAATCTGGTAGTAGCTTTGGTAATGGCAATCGTGTCTTTGCGCTAAGTTGCCGTAACAAAAATGTAAGCCAACATGTGCTTAAATGTAAAGGTACTGATTCGTTGCTGGTGTGTACATATTAGTTTTGTGTATATAAAATAACCTTATATATTTTCCTTGGGTTTACGTATAACCTGCCATTGACTATTGGACTTGTCCATCATCCAGCCTTTGTGACATTTATATCTAGACATAAGCATCAGATTATTGCTTGTTTATGTACCTTGCAAGCACTGCATAATCTAATTGTTGTATTGGATGAATCTGCAGAAATTGTGGCTTCTAATATGTGTCGTTAGTGGGATACTATGTATGCAAGTGACATACAATATAGGTTTTTATAAATATTCACCTTGAATATTCATGTTATGTAATAAAGTATAAGTATATATCATCAATGAATTAGACTAAATTTATTTCTTATTAGGCGATGAGCGAATTAGGTGATGTGTGCATTGCCAGTTAAGTGATGTGTGCATTGCCAGTTAGGTGATGTATGCAATGCCAGTTAGGTGATGTGTGCATTGCCAGTTGGGTGATGTGTGCATTGCCTGTTAGGTGATGTGTGCATTGCCAGTTAGGTGATGTGTGTATTGCCACTTAGGTGATGTGTACATTGCCAGTTAGGTGATGTGTGCATTGCCAGTTAGGTGATGTGTGTATTGCTAGTTAGGTGATGTGTGCAATGCCAGTTAAGTGATGTGTGCATTGCCAGTTAGATGATGTGTGCATTGCCAGTTAGGTGATGTGTGCATTGCCAGTTAGGTGATGTGTGTATTGCCAGTTAGGTGATGCAAGTTATGACTTACGCTTTTTAAATTTGTATTTTGCCCTAGTTGTTGTTCTCTTTCCATAATTCCAATATACCTGAAGTTCAACTCTCCCAGAATTTCTGGGAGTCTCCCTGATTTTGGGTGTGTCTCCCTGTCTCCCAGAATACAGGCAAATCTTCCGGATTTTTGCTTCAAATCTTCAGCAGCACTCCCCATATTTCGATGTCATCATCCGAGACAGCGCGACACCACAGGAGCCCTGCTGACATTTTGGTTAAAAAGCCATTTTTTATGATGACCAGTAGTGTGTCCTGAACTTCCAAAAAAACAACCAAAATCAACCCTGGGATCTCGATTTTTTTCAAGAACATTGGCTGTCCATACATAGATGAAATTGAGTTTTGGCGCACTGACTTCCACTCCACTGGCCAGCAAGTTAACGGTTAGAATACTTGTGTTGATTTGTATTTTATGTATGCATTAACTCGCTAATAATAGTTATATAAGAAATCTAATGTTTGCAACAAGATTAGATCTTACCATTGTATATCGAAAGCCAATGTTTTAAAATCCAAACACGAGCGATAATATCACATATTAAATCCAAACACGAGCGATATTATCACATATAAACTAATCATTAAAAGAAATATATATTTATTTTAAATGGCATATATTATAATATGTGGGGATCGCACCCCAAGATATTTGGTATCAAAGGATGTAGTGATCAAATATGGATTACATTAATGCAACCTTTACACCATTACCTGCACGATCAGAATAGGGTATGTCCGGGGGGTATGGTCCCCAAAGTGGCACTTTTGTACACTAGGGATACAACACTCAGAATGGACTTTGGAATAATTGTATTGCACACATTATATCAATAACGAGTGGGCCCACCAGCTGCAGCAATACACGACTCGCATCTACGGCACACGCTGTTTACAAAGCGCTGTACACTGTTTTGAGGCAACCTGTCCCACTCTTCCACCAGGAATCTCCTCAGATCGGCCAGTGTACTTTGAGCATGCAGACGCATATGAACCGCTCTGCCCAACTGATCCCATTAGTGCTCAATAGGATTCAATTCAGGCGAGCATGCTGGGCATTCCATCCTCGTGATCTGCTCCTGCTGCAGGTAGGTATCAACGATCCTGACACGGTGTGGTCAAGCATTATTGTCCTGGAATAGCGCACCTTGACCCATGTTTCGCATGAAGGGAACAAAGACTGGCTCCAAGATTTCATCAACATAGCGAAATGAATTGAGGTTGCCATCGACAATAACCAACGGGGGTCTTGCCACGTGATGTTATACCTCCCCATACCATCACGCTGCCACGATGAAAGGCCTTCTTTGGAAGTGTATAAGCTCTTGCATTACGTTCACCTCTCCTTCACCACACCTTTATCCGGCCATTGTTTTTCTTCAAAACAAATCGCGATTTATTAGAGAACAGTACGTTCCCCCACTGATCCATATTCCATCGACGTCTGTGACGACACCAAATCAATCGCTGACGATCGTTTCCCGCTTTCATGTCAGGCACTTGCTGGAAGGCGAGCCCTAAAACCTGCACGATGGAGGCGGCGGCGCACTGCTGCGTTCTGATACGTTGGCGTCCAGGCTGTCTGACCTCATCTTGTATGGTGGTAACAGTCACGTAACATCGCCTGGCTGCTATAGTCTCGATACGCCAGTCAGTGGCAGCAGTTGTTACACGAGGTCTGCCAGATCTTGGCCTGTCTCGCACGTCGTCGGTGTCCTGGTACCGCCTTTGCAGTTTACTTATGGTTGCTTGTGAAATTCCAAATGTGGCTGCAACCACATTTTGACGTGTACCCCAGCCTGCAAGTGTCTAATTGCCCTACCACGGTCTAAACTGGACAGACGTGGCATGATTGTTATCACACAGATTATTCCAGAGCAATGTCTCCCTGACCAGTACAGATGTACGACATTATGAACCATTGTGTAACTTTGTGCACACAACATGTTCATATTTCGCATGAGTAATCTCATTCAATGGGGGGACGTCATTGTCCAGTGGCAGTGATCAAAGGATCATCAACACTAGTTTTTAACAAATGACTGCAGAAGTTGTGAAAGTGTCACTTTGGGATCAGACCCCCGAACATACCCCATTCTGGTTGTGCAGATAATGGTGTAAATGCCGCATGGTTGCATTCATTTAATCCATATTTGATCACTGCATCCTTTGATGCCAAATATCTTGGGGTGCGATCCCCACATATTATAATAATTTATAATCCATTTAAGAGAAATATACTTTCTTTTGTTGATTAGTTTATATTAATTGGTCCAAAATTCCTAGTACCTACTTAATAGAACAAACCGTTTTCGTAAACCCCCTTAAGACATTTACACAATGCATCTATATTCTAAATAAATAACAGCTTCTGTATGTATTACTAGCTTACAGATTGTTAGAAAAGTTATAATAAATGTGTGTAATGATTGCTACGGATTCTTATGCATTTAGGCTTGAGCGATTTGAAAATGTGTGGTATGCATGCACACCAACTCTTACGGATCACCTGTATTATGGCTGTAAGTCTTACGAATTTTCTAAGAGTTAACGGTCTCACGGGCGTAGGACAAATTGTTTCTATCTTTTTCAGGAACGGGTCGCTGATATAGAGCAATGCGTTATGCACAACTGACATTTGACCAGCCCCTGTATCTGCAAGCGTACAAAACTAAGCAAAAAACAGAGAGGATTTCCAGCATGTGCAGCTACGTCTGGGCGGGTTTCACCAGTTGATTTCATTCCTGTCTGCAGGTTGTAAATGCACGGAAGACAGTGGTTTGGACGAGATTTGGGCAACTGTGTATGCACAGAAGTCAATTCCAAAGATGTTCGAAGACAGTCGTACACAACGACCCTCCGTGCTTGTCTTCTGACAAATGCAGCTCCTCACTTATTGCTTCTGCGACCCAAAGCAGGTGCTGAAGCCGAAGGAGAGGATGACAAAGAGGACGCACACAAAGAGACTGGACGGAACCAACAAGAGGAAGAACTTGTTAGCGTGAGCAAAGGAGATACTCCAGATGAGACGGGCAGTGCATACGAGGATGACGAGATGCTGCAGCAGATGTGTAGCGCTCATGACGTCAAGGAAGAGACAAAAACTGATGGAACAGACCAGGAGGAGGAGGATGATAGAATGCAGCCAATGGAGCCGGGTGGCAACCTACAACAGAACCATCTAGGTCCTACCACCATGAAGACACAACGTGATAATCCTGGTGAAACGAACACTACTGAGGAGCAGGAGAAGAGGGATATGTGGTCAAATCTTGGTGTGCTCTACATTAGATTAATCAATCGTGAATTAAACATTGAAGAGGCCCCATTTGATGAGTCATTGCAGGATCTCTACCAAGTTGTTCAAAAAATCAAGTCCCAGATGCAGACAGCCAGAACAGCAAAACTCTGGTTCCAATTCATGGAGTTTGTCTCTGTAGTATGCATATTCATCAGAGCAGAAAGAACAGGAACTTGGCAGCTTCACATCAAAGCAACTCAAGCAATGCTACCTTTTCTCGCTGCCGTGGGTCACAACAATGACACAAAATGTTGTCGACTGTATCTGCAAGACAACATGTACCTGTTTACACTTACCAATGAAGCATGGACTATTCACCATCCGTCACAATGCGTCATTGTTTTTGTCGGGAACATGGAGCGACATGACTATCGAACTGTGTCTCATGGGAGCAGGGAAGACCCAAGTTGGACTGATTAATATAACGCACAAAGAGGCAGCCAGGACCAAGTGGCTTCTATCAGCTCACATTGTTGCACAGTACACAGCTGCTCTCCGATGTCTGACTAGTACATTCATAGGTACCATGTCAGACCAACACAGAGAATGTCGTGCTAGACGCATCAAACAGGACACCATTGATCTGGCCAAATTCCTGTTCTTTCTGCGAAGTCACAACCCATTTCCCACGACCACCTGCAAAATGTTGCTACTGTACTGGGATCATAGCTGATGAGAGAGTCAATGTAAACCAAGCTGTGGATATTGGAATGAAAATGCACCTGAAGATCACCGATCAGAAGTACGGAGACATCGTTCTCAGGAAGTCAGACCAAGTGAAAACCTTTGCAGTTATGAGGAAAACTGTCAAACTGAAAGGTGGAAAAGAAGTGCGCATGTCGTCGACGGAGCTGAACCAGAGACTATTGACCAGGGAATATACTTCTGGACCACCAGATCGCACTGTCTTCTCACATGAGCTAGTTCGTAGTGCTCGACAGCTATGAAGTGCTCACGACCAAGGAACCCGAACAGAAGCGACGTAAATTGGGCAAGATCCTTTCCGCTGACGTGTTGGTAGGACGTAACACTTCAGTGCTTTCAGACAAAAGTAGTTTTCTTTCAAATAAGCACAACAAAGAGCAATTCATTAATCTCCTCTCCACCTACTTGCCGAAAGAAGGTATCCCGGTGCGTCACGCTGGCGAGGAAGGAGATGCGGATACTGCAATTGCGAAGTGGACCCTAGAAGTTGCAGAATCCCACGAGAACGTATGTGTCCGTTGTGATGATACAGATCTGCTTGTAATGCTGATTCACCATGCGCCTGAGAAGTCCACTATTTACATGCAAACCAAACAAAGACTAAACAGTATCAGCGCTGGTCAACATGCTCTGAGAAAGGAGATGTGTAAGTGCTTGCCATTTGCACACGCTATGTCTGGCTGTAACACAACGTCAGCTATCTACGGTATTGGCAAAGTCAAACACATGAAAGTTCTAGGACCTTCAACAGAGCTGAGAACATCCGTTGCCATATTCGGCAGTAACACTGCATCGAGCGCCGACATTGCAACAGCTGAGGAGCGGAATATGGTTTCGCTTTACACCAACAGCAACTCAAATGTAAGAACCAACGACCTACGATACATGCACATAATTTCATCAAAGTATGTCGCCACTGAAAGAATGCCACCGACAAGTTGAGCATGCTACTTCCATTCACTCAGAGTGCACGTACAGATTTCTACTTGGGTTAATCTGAAGACGATATTGGACAGAAAGAAGTATGGTTACGTATTAGAAGATTATAGGTAGGACATTTATGATCTCTCCTAATATATGGAAGTTTGAACGCTATACCATTCACTGTTTGTTGTATAAGTGACATTCATGTGATCTTAGTTAAGATGTTAATTAAATCCCAGAACAACATGGGGATGGAGTGCTATATAAGAAATATGTTACTAATTAATTAATTGGTTAATTACTTAATTAAACTCCATCATTAATGTGTGGCTTAATATACCAGTTTACATATCATTACAAACGTATTTACCAATAAATGAAACAGTTAAAAATATGATTAACAAACGCTAACAAAAAGTGTTACTTCGAAATTGAACCGAAACACCCCAAAACAAAGACTGGGGTAAAAACAAAGTTTCCCAGGGTTAATTTTGGTTGTGTTTTTTTAAGTTCAGGAAACCCTACCAGTCACCTTAAAACAAAAAATGGCTTTTTAACCAAATTGTTCGGGCCATTGTCAATTTCTACTAGACTAATGTGCTGAACCGCTGTCCCGGCGAGAAATCTCCAACAACAGCATCCTCTGTCTTCCAATGTCAAGATCCGAGAGACAGCGCAACGAGAAAGCGCGACACGGGAAACGTGCTGATCGAACCGCTGATGAATCTCCCGGAATAAAAAAATGGCAGGTATATTCCAGGAACCTGCGGCTCAACTTCAAAGAGCATCTCAAGGATCCGACCAGTGATGAGAGGTAGACAGGCAAGTGCAGAGAAGTGCCTGTGTGCAGTCCCAGAACGTCTTCACTTAAAAGGTCAAAGGTGATTGGTTAGCCCAGCGATGTACCTGAATCGGAAGATTCACACTGTATAATGTTCTATGTGGGTGCACCACAGAGGCCGATTGCGGTTATTAACGTGACGTTTGGGGTGTGCGCAGCGCAAATTTATATACCAAAAAAGTATTTCTAGATACTTTATACAACACTGTTAAAAGAGTGTTAAAATATGAAGAACTCATAAGGTTGCTAGCCGTTGAGTGCAACCCTCTGCCTCCCAACTGCAGACGAAAAGGCGTTGGTACGTGTGAGCGGATATATATACCTGCCATGTCCAGGAGTTTCCTTGATTTTTTTGTGTATATTCCGGTCTCCCGAAATATAAGCAAATCTCCCGGACTTTCGCTTAAAGTTAAAATCCCCAAAAGCATCCACCCATCTTCCGATATCATCATCCGAGACAGCGCGACACTACGAAATGATGAGAAATGCTGAATCGTTGAAGTTCCGGCGAGAAATCTCCAACAACACCCCGGCTCTCCCCCCGTCTTCGGATGATCCCAGACGAGACAGCGCGACACGGGAAGCATGCTGAACCGCTGACGAATCTCCCAGAATTCAAGCAACAAAGTTGGCAGGTATAGGGACAGATAATATCATCTGCGATGACGTTCCATTCGATGACGGCATTTACAAAGAACGAACCTCTATATTGAGCTCATGGGAAGCGTTTTACCTGACAAGTATATTGGTATTTGTCAGTTTTAGAAGGGGTATTTTGAAGCAGCGGCTGTTGTTATCGCCGTGCCTTTGTATAATGTTGTTAGTCTCGATTCCTTCCAAGTGGTTGGTCTGATCCTACGTCTGTCTCTGTTGGCAGGTGTGAGGAAGGCGTCCGCTGGTAGGGCCCGGACCAGGCCTTGTGCTATCTTATATAGCATTGTCAACCTGAGTTGCCTGCGTCGTTCTTCCAATGGTGGGAGATGGAAGAAGTCGTGTATCCTGCCAATACTTCCAGGATCCCGTGATCCGTAGTCTCTATAGTGATGAAATGTGCAGCCTATAGTCTCTACGCTCTAGTTTACATATTGAGCCTGCTTGCTATAGTCTCTATAGTTGAGATAAGAAACGTGCAGCGCCCCTGGCTTTTTAATACGAGGATGCATCGCAGTATAAAATCGCACCATCAGTCTACTGTATTGTTCAATCGGTATCATAACGTATAATTAACGTATATGGCGCCGTCAGATGGCGCTAGCCTTTGGTGTTCATTCTCACTAGGCGGGTTCACAAAAAATTTGTATTTACCGCAAGATGGCGTTATTGAGTACACATAAATGATAAACATCCGGCTACAGCGGCCTCAATCGTCACGCGCCATACTGTCATGAGCAGGCATTATCTCCCCGACTCACATGATTCCAGAGTTTAACAGGTGTAGTATTACATTAAAGTATTCATATTATCCAAAGGTTAAGTTTAACAAGTGTATGACATTAGTATATTCATATGTTTATTGCGTTAATATTGTGTTAGGCCACTGTTGTGTTGGGCCTCTGCTGGAGTCTGGCCTACGGCTACGGCTACGCATATCGATGCGTGGGACAGATCACTACTTATTTACGTCCGCACGTCCGCACGTCCGCACGTCCGGGTTCATGGTATTCTAACGAAGTGGTACTCCACAGACTCACAACCTATGGAAGGGTTTGACACCCCTTCTTTTAGGAGTCACCCAGTGTTAAGTACTTAAAATCAGGTAAGGGACATGCCCAAATACGACCAACATCACTGGCCGAAGCCATCTTTTTGGATGTTGTGCCAGTATTGCAAACACAAACAGAAAAAAGTGCCGGAGATTTAAAAAGTTATGGTAAGTTCATATATAGGGCAGTATCCAGTCCATAACATTGGTCAAAGCGCTTTACACTTTACTCCCTGGCAGACCTGGTCAATCGGACACCATCGCGACTTCTCTGGGAAGCATTCAGCCACGCTGCAATTAATGTGCGAAGACTATTGAGTATTCATACACAAATATCCACCACTGTCTATAGCCAGGTACTCTTTCATACAGCTGAGCCTGAGTGAACTGAAGCAATGTTTTATATGTAGAGTAAACGAACTTGCCCAAGGTTCGACACCGACGCACAGGATTCGAACCCGGGTTCTCACAGTCGAGACTCCAACTCTTTCCGCTGTGCTACTGCGCTCCACCAGATGTTTTTTGTGTAACATGTATCTGTTTGGTCAGGGAAAGCAAAGACGATCTGCTACTTAACTGTCCTAAATCATTAATTGCGTCCGCCTATTACAGTTGTCATATATATATATATATATATATATATACATATATATATATATATATATACAGACCTGTACATACTCTCCTGTGCCAGGGCGAGGGATACAGATAGGGTTAGTGCGGTAATAACGAATTTATGTCATTTAAATCAAATATTGCCAAGGAAAATTTGCATAGTTGAGAGCAATAACACAGTCTGGATTCCTCTGTCCCACTGATCTTCTGAAGAAAACACTACGTATCCACATTCCCTATCTCGAGGCAATAGTGAACAACAGCTTTAAGTAAGGACTATTTCCTATCACTTTGAGAACAGCAATTGTAAAACCACTTCTAAAAACCGACACTCGACAGAGATCTGCTGAAGAACTACAGACCGGTCTCCAACATAGCATTCATCGGCAAAGTCCTAGAGAAAGTTGCAGTTCGTCGTCTGATTGATCATCTCACTGTGAACGGGCTGCATGAGGAATACCAATCAGCATATAAGATGCTTCACAGTACAGAGACTGCCCTGTTGCGTGTCCAGCACAGCATGATATTGCTGGTGCACTTGACTAGAATCGTGCAATGCTGTTTGTCATGCTGGATTTATCAGCCACATTTGACACGATTGATCATAAACACTTGCTGACACTACTGCATGACGAGTAGGTGTGCGCGAAATGGCATTATCATGGTTCCGGACGTACTTGGGAGACCGCACCTATCGTGTCCAGATTGACTCAGTAACATCCGAGTCTATTCCGCTACAGAGTGGTGTGCCCCAGGGCTCGGTCCTTGGGCCAGTTATCTTCACTCTATACACCACACCAATGCAGCGCATATTCAAAAGATATGAAATAAAGTACCATAAATATGCTGATGACATTCAATTATATGCGTCATACAGCTATACCAGGTGACCAAGCGGAAACAATGAGGCGACTCACAGACTGCATTGGGGAAGTCAGGCGATGGATGGCGCTGCGCATGCTGAAACTAAATGATGAAAAAACTAAGATGATCATCTTAACATCAAAACATCATCTCAAGATGTACGGAGGTTGCTCTATGACTATTGGATACGATATAATTTCACCAGTAGACTGCATACGGAATTTGGGAATTCTCATGTTTTGACAAGATGGCTGCCCGGGGATAGACGTGTATTCTGGTGTGTCCCGAGCTTTGATAGTTTTTGTGGTGGGGAGGCGTTGGAGTGTGGAGGTTTTCAAGGTGGGTGACTAGCCGAAGGAGATAGAGCACGCTGAACTTTTCGGACTTTGTGAAAGTGCTAGTTTGAGTTTGCTTGACTGCTGTTAGTTCCATAAGTTAAGCCTGAAATCGACGCACATTACGCCTCAGTGTCAGTGCGTACTTGTGTAGCAGGGTGCATTACGTAACAACGTCTGGCACTGGCAAACAACGCCGGTCAGTGGAACTGTTGACACCCACTTTATTGTGTTCCGTATGACTGCGTCTGCAAGTTGGCTTACAATATGCCGAAGTCGCGTAAATCAAGCAATGTCGAGGACAACCAAGAAGACCAGTTAGTTCTAAGACTAATTGCAGCCCTCAACGATTCAGCGGTGCTGAACAAAATGAAACAGGTTCTCTTTCCGGATGAACTCGCCAAAGAGATTCGTGAATTGAGACAAACTTTCAAAAACTTTCAACAGCAACTGGATGAAAAAAAAAAAAAATTACACTGCTTGAAGATAAGGTCATTCATCTCCAGAACCAAATTGATGACAATGAACAATATGGCCGTAGGGCAAACCTACGTTTCAGTGGCATTGATGAGACAGGTCATGGGGAGGACCTTGAGTCAAAGCTCATCGAAATTTGCAACGAGCACATGAAAATCAGTCCTGCTGTATTGCCCAGCGACTTTGAACGGGTACACAGAATTGGCGGCAAAATGGACACCTCCACCAGGCCGCGACCCGTAATCGTCCGCTTCAAATCGGAGAAGACACGCGACAGAGTGTTTCAGTCAAGAGCTTCACTTAAACAAAAGAACGAACGAGTAGCCGAGCGAAGTTTGAAGATCTTCATAAATGAAGATTTGACAACATTGCGCGCAAAGTTGGCTTACGAAACAAGAGTGTTGAAAAAGGCAAACAAAATCAGAGACTGCTGGACGTACAATGGGAACATTGTAATCAAGGATGTCAACAACGTGATTCACAGGATAAACACCTCGAATGAGCTGGACAAGTACCAGTGACATGCAAGACATAGCACCAAATGTCGGTGATAATGATGTGAATAATTAGTTGTTGCTCACGTGACATTTCTGACTGACACGAAATCTAGTTCTGCGATTGGCAATATCTGCTATATGAACTGTATTTTTTTTTCTTTTTCTTTTTTTTTCTTCAATATCTTGTTTTGCTATTTGCAGTGCTCCCTAAATCAACTGTTTTGAATATATCTTAGTGCAGTTTATTACTCACTTGTGTTGTGACTTGTGATCCGTTTTCTGTTTAATGCTTCTTTATTTTCCACACGACTTTTTAGTTATTATAATATTTATATATATTGGAAATGTGTTGGTTAAAATGAATTAGATTGCATTAGCATTTGTAATGTCTGCTATAGGAACTATATGTATGTAAAAAAAGTTGGTTAAAGGGTACCTGCTTTTGTATTAACGTACGTTTACTTTCAATATCTTGTTTTGCTATTCTTTTAAATCTCTTATATCATTTTTTTAAATATCTTAGTGCAATTTGTCACTCACTTGTGTCGTGACTTATGATTCGTTTTCTGTTTAATGTTTATTTATTTTCCACACATGACTTTTTATTTGTTATAATATAATAACGTTTTTGCTTTTTTTTGCATTTCTATTTGTTGGTTAGAATGCATTACAATGCATTAGCTCCTACCACTAGATATATTTTTATTCTTAAGTTACTTTGTTTTGTTTTTTCTCGGACCATCTTGTCAAATGGTCCTGACTTTTTTCTATTACATCGCCTTTTTTTTCTTGTATTTTTTTCTAAACATAATCTGTTTCTTTTCTATGTCTGACACTTTAAGTAGCTACTTATCATGCACCGCTTTAGCTTTACATGAACAAATATGTCTCCAAGAGAGCTGGTTATCTGATAATGATGACTAATTCAGTTAAATGGATATGACTGTATATCCCAAGGAAAAAGTTGCAGCACCAAAGGGGGATTATTAATATATATAGATAAACACTTTGATTATGAAGTAAAGATGAAATTAAATATGTATGAACAATGGGAGGGACAAATAATACAAGTAAATGGAGGAGGCTTATCGCAAACAGTCACTATAGGAAATATATACCGACCTCCAAGGCCTTTAACTGAAAACTATAACGAATTTATAAATGAATTTACAATGGTCATATCATCTATGCAACATCATCAAAACAACAACCTTATTCTTGCAGGGGACTACAATATAAATATGCTAAAAATAAACGAGCAACAACACTGTAGCACTTTCTTTGACATGTTAACTTCATTTAGTCTCTTCCCCAAAATTACTCTTCCTACAAGGTTCACAACATGTACAGGTACACTTATTGATAATTTTTTTTGTAATTTAACATAGCATATTTTGAAAAGTACAGCAGGAATATTAATTTAAAACATTTCTGATCATCAACCATATTTTATGCTTATGAACACTACTCTAAAAGAGGAACATACTACACAATTTATACGAGTTAATGTACAAAATAAAGAAGCTATGTTAAAAGATAGAAATGTATAATCTCTTCTGAAATAAAAAAAAAATTAGATACAAGTTCAAATGCTAATCCAAACCATAATTATAACATTATCATCAATGAAATAAATCAAGCTAAAAATAAATATATGACTAGCAAATTAGTGAAATTTAATAAATATAAACATAAAAAATCTACATGGATAACTCAAGGCTTGCTAACCTCAATACGATACAGAGACAAACTTTACAAACAATTAAAAATCACAAACCCTGAATCTTCTTAATATGGCGTATTATTGATTAATCTAAAAACATATAATAGTATTTTGAAAAGAAGTTTTCGCAAAGCAAAGCAATCATATTTTGACAAATGTTTTAATCAATTTAAATTTGATATAAAAAACACTTGGAAAACAATAAATGAAATCCTGTCTAAACATAAAATTAATAAATCATTTCCAAAATATTTTAAAGAATCCGATTCAATTGTGGCAGACAAATTAGAAATTGCAAATAAATTCAATACATTATTTACCAATATAGGTAGTAACCTGGCTAATGATATTAAATACAAAGGCATTCATGATCATTCATATTATCTAAATAAAATAGTAAACTGTAGTTTTACATTTAAATATGTTGAAGAAGAAACCATAAAGAGAACAATAATTAATCTACCCAACAAAAATAGCTGTGGATGTGATGGTCTATCTACCAAACTTCTAAAAATACTTGAACCTGCATTAACCAAATCTTTAACTTTAATAACAAATCAAGTATTAACCACAGGAATATTCCCTGATAAACTAAAAATTGCTAAGGTAATTCCCATTTATAAAAAATGTGAGCCAGCAGTATTCAATAATTATAGACCCATATCTCTTATTTAAAAGACTCTAAGCTTTTATTTGACCATCAGTATGGATTCCGACCTAAACATTCAACTGAATACGCAGCATTATAATTAATAGATAGAATAATAACCAAACTGGATAAGGATGAAATACCCATTAATATTTACCTAGATCTTTCCAAAGCCTTTGATACCATTGACCATTTAATTTTAATTGACAAATTGAAATATTATGGTATACATGGAACAAATTTGAACTTATTCAGCAGTTACCTAACAAATCGTAAACAATATACGGAAATTGACAATATAAAATCAAATATGTTATCAATAACAACAGGTGTACCACAAGGTTCAATCTTAGGACCCCTGTTATTCATCATATATATCAATGATTTTGCACAAGCCAGTAAAATGTTTAATTTCATAATGTATGCTGATGATACAACTCTATCAAGTACACTAAACACTTTCAACGATAACATACATGACGAAAATTTAGAATCTTAACATAGCAAAATCGAAATACATGACATTTCCAAAAGCAAAGAAAAATATACAGACACTTACTCTGAAGATAGACAATGTAAATATTGAACAAGTCAAAGAATTTAATTTTTTGGGTTTAATTATAGATACAAATCTAAACTGGAAAAAGCACACTGAAAAAATATCAAATGCTTGTTCTAAAAAAATTGGCATTTTAAATAAATTGAAACATGTGTTACCTCTTCGTATTAAAATAATATTATATAATTCTTTAATAGTGCCACACATAAATTATTGCATAATGGTGTGGGGCTTTCAATCAAATAGACATTCTTAAATTACAACAATTACAATTTTACTATAAATATATACATAATGACTTACCAGTTTATTGACAAAACTGGAGGATAATGTTTAACTATGAGGTACATAATCATTATACAAGAGTCAAAAATAAAATATACACTTATAAAATTAAACATGAATTTGCTAAGAAATGTCTTAGGCATAATTTGCCACTTTTATTAAATACCATTCCTGATATTGTCAAAGAAAAGCTTAGTACACACAGTTTACAAGGATTTGCCAAGTATGTTAAACTTTATTTTTTACAAAACTATCAAGTAACATGCACTAGGCAAAATTGCTATACATGTATGCAAAATTAAGAACCGATAACCACCTGTCAACTTGTCAACAAAACAGTGCCTAAACGACAAACTCAATAATCATGTAAACTTGCTTACACTACACACATGCATACATATTATGTTTTGTGTTTTTGTTTTTCTTCTTTTTATTCTGGAAGAATTTGATTAGGTGATGTATTGATTCAGTTAAAGTTTTATTACAAAAGGTGGCTCCTCGATAGCGACTACCACAGTCTTAGAGGAGTCTCCTGACCCTACTTTTCGTTATTTATCATACATTATACCATGTTTACCATAAGGTTATATATTTGTATTATTAAATTGTTACATGGATGTATTGTATGTATTATTTGAAATGTCTGGGTCAAATAAAACAAATTCTTCTTCTTCATACTGAACACACACAGCAATATGTATATTGGTAAGTCTTACACATATCTCACACTGAACACACACAGCAACATGTATATTGGTAAGTCTTACACATATCTCATACTGAACACACACGGCAACATGTATATTGGTAAGTCTTACACATATCTCATACTGAACACACACAGCAACATGTATATTGGTAAGTCTTACACATCTCATACTGAACACACACAGCAACATGTATATTGGTAAGTCTTACACATATCTCATACTGAACACACACGGCAACATGTATATTGGTAAGTCTTACACATATCTCATACTGAACACACACAGCAACATGTATATTGGTAAGTCTTACACATATCTCATATTGAACACACACGGCAACATGTATATTGGTAAGTCTTACACATATCTCATACTGAACACACACAGCAACATGTATATTGGTAAGTCTTACACATATCTCATACTGAACACATGGCAACATGTATATTGGTAAGTCTTACACATATCTCATACTCAACACACACGGCAATAGGTGTATACAAATTAGTTATCCCTTCTGGTGGACCAGTATTTTTGTTAGTTGTGTAATAATTTATGTATCCACTACGTCGCGGTTTTGCTTACGTCACAATTCAATTTTGCACGTAACCTCCGTCAAGCTTTGCTTTGTCAACAATGTTGTTAATGGTTATATATATATATATATATGTGTGAATTACATTACTAATGCTGCATGACATCTCATAAATCAATCATTCCCGCATATAGGTGTCATTTTAAAAACTTTGCCTTATGTTTTTGCCTTAAAGAAACACTTTTGTGACCAGAATTTCAACAAAATATTCAACAGAATGCCGAAACCCACCACATGTTTTCTGATGACTTGGCTGAGGTTTTGCTAGGCAACAGATCATGTACGTGATGAATAGGGTAAATGAAGTGTGTTCGGCCAGTGTTGCCAGAGGGTTGACAGTGGTTGTTATGCTTCAGATGGCATGCCTAACCTGGACAGCACGACATTTGGCCAGCATGTGAAGATGCTGGGGGGTTGTGTCAGCAACCTGTACATCCAGGGCAAGGGACCCGTTGCACCCTGACACCCCTCATTGATGTGGCCGTCCAGTTGCTACAGTGCATCTTTGGGCTATGCAGAACCATCAAACTGCTACATTTTATATATATCTGAATTGTTCTTGTTTCTTTAGGTTTTGGGGACAGTGTTATAGATAGTTCTTTCTTAAACAAAGTGTATTATTTTGTCAGCTTTATTACTTTTATTAACAGAAATGTAACCAATTAAAATTAGATATCTCGGCTGGTTGATATTTGATTTGAAACTTATTAACAGGAAAAAAAAAACAAGAACAAGAAAGTTTATTTATAATATTATTATTTAAAGTTGATACTTGATTTGAAACAAAAGTACAGTTTTGTTGTCATATGGCTGGAAATGTGTATAATAAACAATCTATTATATCACTGATGAAATTATAGAAGTATCGGAAATCGTGAAAAGTGACAAAGAAAATGTCATGAAGGTTGATGCCTATGCAGCAGGAGGGGAGATGTTGGAGTATTGGTTGGTTGGTTCTGCTGGGCCTGATGCTGTAATAGGAAATGCTGAAGAGTAGATATTGACTTAGGCAGTGGAGACAAGTCAAACAAAGGAAAACAAACGATGTATTTTCAATGTTGCCAACAGAATCTAGACACTGTAAACTTGTGTGTAGCTACAGTGATATGAAATGTGTAGATTAGGTATATGCGAAATAGGAGGTTAACTATTGTCTCAATGAATTGTACCACTAGCCTGTAGATATGAATTCTTTGTAATTTTACTTTATTTGTTCACATTTTCTAGTAGTAAAATGTCCTTGAATGTTGAAGGGCAGATTCCCAAAGAGATGTTAATATGATGGAGAGAAGGTAATTATGTGCAATCATACCACTAGATCATGCCAACAGAAGTCATGGATAGATACAAAGTATTTATTGAGCGCAAATGCCAAATATGCCAAATACTTACTGAATATTTTCCACACAGAAACAGATTTGTAGAGGAAAGAAATCTTGTGATGCATTTCATTAGAATGTGCAACATTTCACATGCCCCATGCAGGCTTTTGTAGTTTTGTAGAGTTGGATGAACCATGTGTGGTTTAATGATATCTATGTTCAAAATACAACATTGTTGCCTTATATTTTAGATGCCAGTATGTTTTCATGAAAATGTTAGGTTTTTGTAGTAAATTATTTAAAGATTTATCGACATGCTCGTCTAGCTGTGGATATCTGACCTGGTGAAAACTGGATGCTCATTGGTTCCAAGATGAACACGTTTATGGTGTGTAGATCTACATTTAGCTGGGTAATGTTGGGTTTTTGTTAATAGTGGGGGTAATAAGCAAACTTCACACGATTCAAGTATGTATACTATCAATAGTAACTTGTGTATTATTTATTTTTTTATAAAGGAACACAAGAAGAAAGTTATTTTGTTATTCCCTAACTCTTTGAAATATTTGATATTCATTAACACTGTCTCTTCAAACTTATTTTAAAAATTAAGGTCGGAATAACAGTACAGACGTTGCTAACCATGTATAGTTGAATATAATACACCTTTATGATCAACACATCAAGAACTGGCATTACGTTAGTTAAGCAAAGAGCAAGCTGATTCATACTTTAAAATAAATCGACATAAGTGAAAACAAAAACAATACTCGCTCATTACCTCTGATCATGGGACAAAGAAAAAGAGAATTGCCTGTTTTAATAGACATGTTTGTCTGAAAATATTGTTGTACTGATTACCAATGCCTAGTATTATTCAGCATGTGTGTGCATAGTCATAGATGTGTCAATAAATTTATTACAAAAATGTTATCTTGTTATGGCAAGTGTTCATATGATATTATGGAACGCTGATAATCTAGAAACCATAACATCAGGACATAGTATACCTTGCAATATTCACGATTAATTTCTGTCAAAATCCTGAACAATACATTAGTGATTAATGTCTATACTCTATGAAGCATGTCAGTTAAAATTGCACAACAAATAAAAGTACCTGGTATTATCCAAAGTTTTGCAAACCTACATTTAAAATTGGCAAAATTAACTTTTGCATTACAGCAGCACCCATCCTTGGCAAACACCCCAGAAAATATATGTATCAGCAGTATAGCTGCTGATACTAGAGTACAGTTTTAGTTGTTGAACATTAGCATGTGGTCGCCTACTGATGTCTCTGTAGAAACCATGCAAGTGGGCTCCTTTCCTCCAGCCATCTGTTTACTGCATAGCACATAGGCAACATTTGCATCACACGTTGGTGTGCTATGATATATATACAACTGGGTGATGTTGGGGGTGAAGGTTGAAATACTCCCTTGTTGATGTGTTTTTTCTGTGAATTAAAAATACTCTACAAATTCCTGATTTTTTTATCCCACTTGGGTTGTTTGTCGTCCACCCTTGTTTCCACAACTGAGTCACTGCTTAGCCTTCTGAAGTTTCTTCCTACCTAGCTGCCATTGCCATGTTATGTGTGGCATTGCTAATTTGCAATGCTATTTCCAATAGTTTGTAAGTGGAATTAACTGACTTCAGGTGGAATTATTGTAAACAGTGTTATTGAATGGAATAAGTGAGTGTGCACAACCAGTGGTGTATGGTTTATGTACATCGGCAGGGATCGAACCTGCCACACACAACACTGAAACACTTGTCATAAACAATACAGTTCAACATTTCTTAAACAATCAAATGACATAGTATGTATACATTTACAACACAATACTCTAACAGCATTCAATCACAACTATATTGTTACTATTGATGCACTTTTAGACGGTTAAGTCCAAAAACAGTGCTCACCCTTGTTCGTTGTCACCAAATTCAGTGTGACCCTGTGTGACTGGCCGCGAACACTTTATAAATGCCTATCAACTCTCTGTCTTCTTCTCTGTGACACAATTTCCTATATCAAACAGTCTGACCTCTGGCCAATTAAAACTGGCCGATGGGTAGCTCTCAAAATCCCACCACTACTCAACCATAGCTTCTGAAATGACACAGTGTGTGTGTGTGTGTGTGTGTGTGTGTGTGTGTGTGTGTGTGTGTGTGTGTGTGTGTGTGTGTGTGTGTGTGTGTGTGTGTGTGTGTGTGTGTGTGTGTGTGTGTGTGCATGAGTGTGACATGTGTCCCTGTCAACTTTCTATATCCCCAGGAGAGGCATACCTAAGGCAATGTTATCAGACCACCCTTTATGTTATCTGCTGAGGGGGTAGAACGATGTCACATTGTGCAGGTGACTTATGAAAGAACCTGCATTGCCATCTCCTCCCTAGGACTGAAAAGTGCCTTCCTGGGAAAGAGAGCCAAGACACTTGTTGATGTCAGCAGGAGAGCTAAGCACAATAAACATGCCTCTGCAATCAAATATAGAAATAGGACCAGAGTAGGTCTGGAGACAACAAATAAGGAAGAAATCATTCTAAGCATACTGCTAGACACCAACTTCGGTAATGTCTAGGAAGGGGATATTCATGCAATAATTGTATGCCTAACTGGATAACATCACAGGATTTCAGTTAGGTTGGAAGCACATTATTATTTAAACGGACATTCCGGATTTCGACATATACATCTTTTGAAATGGTGTACACAATGTTGGTGGTCGGCAGTTACAATGGTAAAATATAGCCCAAACGAATTAGAATCTACATCCACACATGTCATAAATAGTTACAGTTGAACCTCGGTTAACGGTCACACCATTACTATAGCCACATTGCAATTAAGGTTACCCTAGGACAGTCCCAAATTAGTTCCATATATAGTATAAAATATAGGAAATTAGTCCCACTAATATGGTCACCTCGCTATTCAGGTTACCTTACCCAGTCCCAATGGTGACCTTAATAGTGAAGTTACATATATATATATATATTATATATATAAATATATATATATACATACATATATATATATCATTATATATATACACGGAGGACCATTTATGCATATTTCACGGCGTACATGAGACCATTGTTTTAAGGAGACAGCAGCCGGTCTCCTTAAAGTTTTGATATGTTACTGCGCAACTAATGCGTTTTATGTTACGATTATCCTTGTTAGTGTAAACAGTTTAGGCATAAAGGAAATAACTTCGGCCATTATTAAGAATTTCATTTAACATTTTTTTTTATTTTGTGCATGTTTATTCTAGAGTTTTAAATACATTGAAGCATAGAAAAACATAAAAACTATGCACAGACTGGAAACAAGTTAGCATAACTGCACAGAGCTACCGACCAGTCAGCTTAACGTGCGCAGATGGGAACATATTGGAGAAAAAAAATCAGAGACACCATCACTGAATGTATGAAAGAAAATGACATGCTGAGCGATAAGCAATTTGGATTAATCAAGGGCCGTTCTACAGTATTTCAACTATTCAAAAGTACTCGATTTATGGACAGAAACACTGGATAATGGAGGATGCATAGACATAGCATATTGTGATTTTTTGAAAGATTTCGACAAAGTTCAACATATTCGACTCATTGAGAAATAGAGATATGTTATAAAAGGGAACATTCTTAACTGGGTTACAACTCTGTTGGCCCACAGAAGAAAACAAGTAAGAGTAAATAACATATTTTCAAATTGGCAGTAGGTAATCAGTGGAATACCACAAGGAACAGTGATTGGCTCCCTTCTTGTTGTTCTATTCACAAATGATTTACTTGATGTTATAACGAGCTATCATATTTTCTCATTTGCGGATGATATGAAGCTCTTCAATCTCTTCAGAAGACTGCGCAAAACTGCAAGAAGATCATATATCTGCCGAACGCTGGACATATACACCACATTTGTAATTCCATCCAGATAAATGTAACCATATGAGATTTGGATCTTCATCCACAAGGAATCAAGGCCACTCACTGGAAAGCAACCAGACAATACTTACAAGTACGGACAAGGTGAAAGATACTGGGGTCACTTTCCATTCATTGCATACTTTTTAGGCATGTATATCAGAAAAATTAATAAAGCCAATTTGATGATGGGGATAATCCGACGTACTTTCGATGATCACATGGATGAAACATTCACACCTTCAATACGCTGATCAGATATGGAGTCCTTTCTTAATGAAACATATTACAGCTCTTAAAAATGTTCAGTACAGAGCAACCAAATTAATTCGTAGTTTCAAAGACCTTGAATACAAAGAACGTTTACAGAATGAAATGTCTAAGTCTAGCATAACGTCGCCTCAGAGGAAACATGATTGAAATGTATAAGATACTAACAGGGAAATATGATACAGCAGTCTCATCCAATTGTGTTACATAGAGGGATAACGACGCTTCACCGGTGCAGTCGTTTGACGCAAAAATAGTTAAGTTAATGCAAAACCACCCTATGAAAACTGAATACACTACCCCACTCCTATCTTAGATTGTGCCAGACTCAGGCGCATGGGCACAGTCCAAGCAGATATCAAAAGCGAGAGCTGACATATAAGAAGCAGAGGCAGTAATGCCTAGTCAAGCTAGAACAGGATATGTGAGAACCTCTAAAATGTTATTCACTTTATTTTCAGGTCTTGAAAATGACCCTGCAACACTGAATTTAATTTTTGCAAGACGAAAAGAGATAATCAGGAAGTGGGAGACACTTGAGCCGTTACTGCCTATGATACAGAGCTAACTGCACCAATGATCGGCTCGGGACATCATTCGGGAGCTCCTAACAACCCTACTCTGGAGAGTAGTGTCACAATCCTGATCTCTCACAGTTGACCCACACCGTGTGGTAGCACTCTGCAAGGGAGGGTTAAATCGGCTCCTAAGCCATCCCGGCGTTCCCATAACCGGTGTGGTCATCCATGCCACGTGATATAACCCTATATATTGAGCGCGTCAAGCTGCAATTAACATAGGAAATTTACCTGCTTTTATAACCTGCCAAACACAGGCAGCCGGAATTGTGGTGTGTGAACTTCAACATTAATTAATCTTGCATATCTACACCTATTGAAGTTATTTATTCGTTAGAATGGTATTAAAACTTTGCTCATATGTTATGTTACATGATATGATGCAGTAAACGTATGTATATGCGGCATAAATAATAATAATAATCTATTATATGTATTCTGATGTATGCAAGTTCATGGACAGTTTGGGTTGACGACGATAGGGGGCGAATCCAATATGGCCGCACACAGTGGGAAACTTCCAAAAGTCAAATCATATTTATTGTCTATGTATTATACCAACAACGGTTCAAGTACAATACACAGTGCGGTATTAATGGTGAATTGAAACGAGGAGAGATGATGTCAGAATTTATGTTTACTCCGCCGTTGTGCGTTGCATTATAAATGTTTCAACTTGTGCATTGATATTGTGTCCGTGTGTGTATTTGCATTGTGATTGGCAAGGTGGCCTAAGAACACATCACTCCAGTGCGTATGTACATGTCTGTCTATATATGTGTCTACATTACGATACGATACAAAATTAACGTTTAAAGACAATAACCATGTTCTTTTCTTGCGCGCGCGTGCCTGCCGCCATGAATAGACAAATCAACAATAACGATAGTTCTTGTTGTACCCAAAGGCAATGTATAGAACAGACTACAACTACTTGCTGCTCTAAATATCCAAAGTCTCTACCTTTCTTCGCGGTGTGTCTTTTCCGGCATTTGTTTTCGTGTCCAATGGTCTGTTGCACAGTTGAAATCACCTGCTACACGAAGCACCACATCGAGCGTCAAGCGAATACTGTTTGTTTCATACATAAAATGTGAACAGCACCCAGGCCAGTCAACCATCCACCAGTTAAGTTGGTGTTGTACTGAAACCTGTCGTGTCACTTATAGTTCATCAACTGTATTCCTATTGGTCGGTTTATGCATCTCAGTCACACGTGTGACTAAGAAGCTACTGTGCTTTAGCTCGCACGCGATGCCCAGAATGTTCACCGGTAGTTGAATCAATGCATTGTCTCTGAGGTAATCAACCATGATATTGTTTGTGCAAAGCACAGTTGGCCTACAGTATATAGGAATAGCCTCGCCATTTGCGTCAAATGTGCAAAGATCCATGACCGTACCCGATTACCAGGAAATGCGACAGAGAGAGATAGAGAAAGGGGGAGGAAACGAGAGGGAGACAGAGAGACAGAGAGGGAGAGAGAGAGGGAGAGGGAGAGATAGGGAAAGAGAGAGAGAGAGAGTCAGAGAGACAGAGAGAGAGTCAGAGAGTCAGAGAGATAGAGAGGGAGAGAGAGAGAGAGGGAGAGAGGGAGAGAGGGAGAGAGGGAGAGAGGGATAAAGGGATAAAGGGAGAGAGAGGGAAGGATAGCGAGAGGGATGACGAGAAACAGGGGAGGGAACGAGGGTCGGTGAATGGGACAGACAGAGAGTGAAAACAGGGAGAGCGCCGGTGAAGATACGGGTGGAGGGGTAGAGTGGGGAGAGAGTCGTAAAGGGAGAGGATGGCAGGCAAATGGAGGGGACGGGAGAGGAAGGAGGTGAGAAAGGGGATGGAGGGGAAGATACGCGGAAGAAGAGTGACAATGACAATGAGTTTTATTTCCCTACGACTCCATGCGGAGTATGAGATAATTTTTTCTTTATAAAGAACATTTTAATAGAACATATTGTATTATTAAGAACATCTAGACTTCTATTATATCAATCATATTTACAGTACGTAAAACATAAACAACACGAAGCATAACACATTCAGTGACCTTATTATATTAAGTGTTTTCGATAATTTTATAATCAGTAGTTCAAACCAAATAATGTAAAATAATATAAGATAAAATAAACCACGTACTATACATGTATTGCACAATTTGAACTCATTTACATGTAATTACATGACTAATAAATTAACTATTTGCTACAATGTATATTGTATAATTCTCCTCTATTCACAGTTTTGACATTGAAATTGTTAGATACACAAACTTTGTTATGATTACATTAGTAAATCTGGAAAGATCTGTCAACTGTTTCACATTGTTTACATTAAACATCTGGTTCATTTTCAAAGTATTAGGTCTGATTCTAAAGTATTTCTTTATGTATTTTGATCTTTCTTCTACCAGTGATGGACATATAAGTACATCATGATATTCATCACCTTGGTGTCCATTGTTGCATAAATTACAGAGCCTCTGAGCATTTTCATGGAGATACTGACCAACAGAAATAAGTAGTTTTTTATTTCCACAGCGAAATTTACATAACTTGATTCTGTCAGATGGGCTCAAGTAGATTAAATACTTCTCGAGCCCTACTTCATTTCAAATATTCTGCAATTTAAACACAGCCTATTTACATGAATGAATATAGGGTATGCTTCAATAATTTTGTATTTATATTTCCATGATCATGCCACATAGTTAACATCCATCAATGACACTCTTGTTTTATCAATCCATTTTGATTTAAAAGTACCTCTGTCGTGTAGTTTTTCATCATCCTAAACACAATACTTTATATCTTGCTTTGTTTGCCTTTAATTTAGTGTACCCAAAAGTTTATCATTCTCTTTTCTATAATTGTTGTCGCACTTTGTCGGCCATCATCTCTATATACCATACGATTTGCGATGTTCCTGTTAAGTTTTAGTAGACTTTTCAAGAACTTTCTATGGTATCTCTCAATCTACTCTATATTTTGAAAACCGTATGTTTCACTACCATATATCAGAAGATTCATGACCGCACCCAATTACCAGTGAATGCGAGAGAGAGATCCACGACCGTACCCAATTAGAGAGGGAGGGAGGATTAGAGTGAGAGAGAGAGAGAGAGACAGAGAGAGAGAGAGACAGAGAGACAGAGAGAGAGAGAGAGAGAGAGAGAGAGAGAGAGAGAGAGAGAGAGAGAGAGAGAGAGAGAGAGAGAGAGAGAGAGAGAGAGAGAGAGAGAGAGAGAGAGAGAGAGAGAGAGAGAGAGAGAGAGAGAGAGAGAGAGAGAGAGAGAGAGAGAGAGAGAGGAGAGAGAGGGAGAGAGGGAGAGAGGGAGAGAGGGAGAGAGGGAGAGAGAGAGAGGGGAGAGAGGGAGAGAGGGAGAGAGGGAGAGAGGGAGAGAGGGAGAGAGGGAGAGAGAGAGACAGACAGAGACAGAGACAGAGAGAGAGAGAGAGAGAGAGAGAGAGAGAGAGGGAGAGAGGGAGAGAGGGAGAGAGGGAGAGAGGGAGAGGGAGAGAGGGGGAGAGGGGGAGAGGGGGAGAGAGGGAGAGAGGGATAAAGGGAGATAGAGGAAAGGATAGCGAGAGGGATGACGAGAAACAGGGGAGGGAACGAGGGTCGGTGAATGGGACAGACAGAGAGTGAAAACAGGGAGAGCGCCGGTGAAGATAAGGATGGAGGGGTAGAGTGTGGAGAGAGACGTAAAGGCAGAGGATGGCAGGGAAATGGAGGGGACGGGAGAGGAAGGAGGTGAGAAAGGGGATGGAGGGGAAGATACGCGGAAGAAGAGTGACAATGACAATGAGTTTTATTTCCCTACGACGCCGGAGAGAGAGAGAGAGAGAGAGAGAGAGAGAGAGAGAGAGAGAGAGAGAGAGAGAGAGAGAGAGAGAGAGAGAGAGAGAGAGAGAGAGAGAGAGAGAGAGAGAGAGAGAGAGAGAGAGAGAGAGAGAGAGAGAGAGAGAGAGAGAGAGAGAGAGAGAGAGAGAGACCGAGCCAGGAACAGAGAACTTGCCAGGAACATATACATTGTCAGAGGCAGAGGCAGAGGCTGAGGCTGAGGCAGAGGCTGAGGCAGAGGCAGATATAAGAAGGCAAACATACAGGAGTGCAGGCTGGCAGGCAGACTGGCTGGCATGCAGGCAGACAGGAAAGAGACACGCGATACAGAGAGGCAGAGACTGAGGCAGAATTTGGCAGATAAACATACAGCCTGCAGGGTGGCGGACAGACATACATACATACATACATGCAGGTAGATGGGCAGACTGGAGAGAAAAGAGAGACATACAGGGGCAAAGACTGAGGCAGAGATAGGCACATAAACATACAGCCAACAGGCAAGCAGCAGACAGACAGATAGACATCCAGGTAGATAGGCAGACAGGAGAGAGAAGAAATTCAGAGAGGTAGAGATACAGTCAAGGGCAAAGACTGAGGCAGAGATAGGCAGATAAACATACAACCAGCAGACAAGCAGCATACATATATACAGACAGGCAGGCAGGTAGGCAGGCAGACAGACAGACAAGATAGGCAGACAAACAAAAAGACATAGAGGCAAACAGTAAGAGAAAAATACAGGTAGAGAAGGAGGCCGGCCGGCAAGCAGCCAGACAGGTAGCCAGGCAGGCAGACAGATAGACATGCGTACTGACGTACTGCCTAACCGACTTATAGACTGACATTCTAACAGACAAACACAGAGGATGGAGGAGGGAGAGATATACGGGTAGAGAGGGAGGGTTGGAGAAGGGTAGAAAAAAAGATATAAATTATAGACACAGATATAAGAGCAGGGAGACAGAGAGACAGCGTGCTAGTTGCGACTACAACATCGCAACAGTGTAGTTAAGCAACCAACGCTATGTTACTAAGTTTAACAAGATTTAACAAGATTGCCATCCAGAAAATTACTCTGGATGGCAGTTGGACAAGGAAGCCTTTTGGCTTATCGAGAGTCCAATACATTTTATCTACATGTATCCCGCCTTTTTAAGGTGTGTGTCGATTTTATTTTTAAACATATTCACGCTACTAGCACCAACACAATCAGGAGATAATCTGTTCCATTCATTTACAGTCCTTTGTGAGAATGAGAACTTTCTTATATCTAATCTACACTGCTCCTTTACTAATGTAGCTTCATGTCCTCTGGTCCTTCTATCTTTCTTAACTGAGAACAAAATGTTTCTATCAATATTTTCATAACCATTCAATATTTTAAACACTTCTATGTGATCTATTCTCAATCTCCTGGTCTCTAGTGTTGTTAAACCACATTCTTTTAGGCGTATTTCGTAACTAAGATCCCTCAGATTTGGTATAATTTTAGTCGCTCTCCTCTGTACTCTTTCTAGCATATCTATGTCCTTCTTGCGATATGGCCTCCATGCTTGTATACAATATTCTAAATGAGGCCTCACTATTGTTTTGTACAGCGGTACTATTAATTCTTTTTTCTTATACGCTATATTTCGCCTAATTAATCCAAGGATTTGATTTCCCTTTGACGCTGCAATTCCGCACTGCTCTGAAACCTTCATATCAGCACTAATGGTTAACCCTAAGTCCTTTTCTTTTACAGTAGTACTTAGAACAGTACCCCCCATTTTATATTTTACATCTTCATTCCCATGACCTGTGTGGAGGCATTTACATTTCCCAAAATTGAACAGCATTTGCCACTTTTCAGACCATTTGATCAACCTATCAAGATCATCTTGTAAATGCTGTCTGTCTCCATCACTTTTAATCCTTCTAAACACTTTTGTATCATCCGCAAATTTTAACACCTTGCTTGTTATATCATCGTCCAAATCGTTGATATATATTAAGAATAATATAGGTCCTAGTACTGATCCCTGTGGTACCCCACTCAATACCGATTTCCAGTTTGAAGCCTCCCCATCAACTACTACACGTTGTCTTCTGTCATTCAGCCATTTTTCTATCCAGTTTATTATACCATTTCCTATGCCATGGGCCTTTAGCTTAAGGAGTAATCTTTGATGTGGTACTTTGTCGAAAGCTTTTTGAAAATCTAAATAGATGATATCTACTGGTGATCCCTCATCTACCCACCTAGTGATGTCTTCCAAAAAACATAACATATTTGTTAAGCATGACCTCGCTTTTAAAAACCCATGTTGAGATGGGTTTATCAAGTTATGTTTAACAAGAAAATCCACCATGTGATCTTTAATTAGTCTTTCTAATAATTTGCAAATCACTGATGTTAAACTCACTGGTCTATAGTTCTCTGACTTGTTTCTCGAACCTTTTTTAAATAACGGTATAATGTTTGCCTCTTTCCATTCTAAAGGAACCACTCCCTCTTCTAATGACAAATTGAAAACTGTTGCAAGCGGTGCGCTAATTTGTTCTACAATTTCCAATAGTAGTTTGGGCGGAATCCCGTCCACTCCAGGTGATTTATTACCCTTCATAGCCCTTATTTTCTTAGCTACCATTTCCGAGGTTACAACTAACTGTCCTAAATAGTCTGAATCTGCCCCCTTGAACTTAGCCTCTGGTACTTGCAGTGAACTAATATCTTCCCTGGTAAACACTGAACTAAAATACTCATTCAGGTCTTCTGCCATTAAGAATCCCTCTGATATTGTATTTCCAGCACTATCTTCTAGAGGACCGACCTTATCCTGAACTTTCTGTTTGCTTCGAATATACGCATAAAAACTCTTACTGTCATGTTTTATATTACTAGCTAATTTTTTTTCATAGCTTCTCTTTGAATTTCTAATTTCAGCTGTAGCTTGATTAAGTGCTTCTTTATAAATGTTGTAGTCTTCATCATTTCCAGTACATCTATATGACTTCCACATCATTTGTTTATACTTAATTTTTCTAATGGCTTCTTTCGATAAGTGTTTCTTTTTAGACCGTTTCCCTTGTTTTTTGAAAGGTACAAATTTATCGACTATGCATTTAATTTCACTATTTAAGATATTCCAGCATTCGGTTGCTGTCTTATTCTTCAGTGTGTTATTCCAGTCTATCTTTGCTAAATATTTCCTCATGTCCTTATACCTTCCTTTGTGGAAATTTCTCCTATACTGCTTTTTACTATTCCTTTCTGATTTTACTTTGATGGTAAAATGTATCTGGTTGTGATCACTACTCCCCAGTGGCTCACATATCTTGACATTGTCAACTAATTCTTTCTGTGAGGACAAAACTAAGTCTAACACATTCTCTCCCCTGGTTGGTTCTAGCACATGTTGAGAAAGGAAACTATCTTGTACTAAAACTAAAAACTTGTGGTCCTCACTCCCCATACTCTGTAGAGATTTCCATTGTATATGCCCATGGTTAAAGTCCCCCATAATAATACAGTTCCGTTTGCTTACTTCCCTTATAGCGTTTTGTATTTTTTCATTATCTTCTATGCTTATGTTTGGACTTCGATAAACTAACCCAACTGTTAACGTTGAGTTTCCTGTAACTATGTTACACCAAACAGCTTCTTCGCAATCTGCTTCTCTTTCTAATTTTATTTCATAAGCTTGGATAGATTCTTTAATATATAAAATAACTCCACCTCCCTTTCTTCCTATTCTATCTTTCCTAAACATTACATATCCTGTTAGTCCCAATTCGGCATCTGATATATCAGTGGTGGCCCACGATTCGGTTATACCTATTATGTGAGGGTCAATATCTTCTACCATAATGTTTAGTTCACTTCTTTTGTTTACTATGCTCCTTGCATTTAAACAAATGCATTTATATCCTGATTCAGAACAGTTTTCCAGGCTGTTCTTTGCCGATTTATTTCTGCTGTCTTTATCTATGCCTCCAGTTTCAGGCTTCTCTGTTAATCCCCCCTGCGAGTCTAGTTTAAATAGATGCAGCCTGTCCCACTGTCCACAGATTGTAGCAAGTTCTCTGAGAAAACTGCTGCCCCCTTTCCACTTAGATGTAAGCCATCTCTCATGTACATATCTTCCCTCCCAACAAAGTATCCCCATAAATCTACGAATCCCACCCCCTCTTCTTTACACATCTGCTCAACTAATGCGTTGATCGCCATCCTCTTGCAGTTTCTATATGTCGGCCCCCTTCCTCCCATTACTGGCAAAATTCCTGAGAGGATAATCTGTTCTACTCTTGTCTTCTTTAACTTCTTCACTAACTGTCTGTACTTCTGAACTATCCCAGTTGTTCCCTCCCTCTCTGCGTTATTTGTCCCTACATGTACTAGTATAGACCCTCCCTTGCCATGCCCCAGTACCTTCTCTACCCTTTCAGTTACATGTTCTATCCTAGCCCCCGGTAGACAAACAACGACGTCCTCCCCCTCGCTTAGAGTCTTATCTGTCTTTCTCATAATCGAATCGCCCATAAACACCCTCTCTTTCCTCATTGCCCCCTCAATCACTGCCTCAGTGTAGCTCTTTCTACGGTTTGCATCTGTCTGGTTGTAATCTTGTTCCCCTGTCTTCTGCTCTCCCGTCACAATCTCGTCCGTTCCATTCTTTCCTGACGCTGTTTCTCTTGTCACCTTTCTTCCTGTCATCGTCCCTCCCGACTTCTCTTCTGTCACATGTACTCTCACTTCCTTTCTTCCCGTCATCTTTCCTCCCATTGCATTTCCTTCTCTCCTCTCCCGTCTCTTTTTCCCTCCTACCTCTTTCTCTACGGTCACTTTCTCTCCTGCCACCTTCACACCTGTCACATTTCCTGCCGTCGATCCTCCACTTTCTTCCCCTCCGATCACCTTCCCTCCTCTCAGTCTCCTTTCCTCGGTCTTGTTGCCACTACTCTGCTCCTTCAGTTTCACAGTATTCCCAACTTTATCCCTGTCGTCTCTCTCCATTCCGTCTGTCTCCTTGCTGATTCTCATCTCCATCCCCTTCACAATATCTACCAACCTAGCTACCTCTTTCTCCAGACATTTCACCTTCCAACACCCCACGCACTGAAAGGTGAATCCCTCTTCCTTGGTTTCTGTCCATGACTTCGTACAGCCGGATAAGGCAAAATCTACCCAACTGTGGTAGTCGTCGCACACCAAGTGTCTCTTTGCCTTGACTTGCCGCTTGCAAGGCGCCATATCAGAATTTATTTAATAATAATAATAATAATCTAATTAGCTATTTAAAATAGTTTTGTCAACTGTGTTTACACCATTCACTGTCTATGTAGTCTTTAAGAAGACTGTTTTCTGTGCACAAATGTTACACTTTTCGTAAGATTGCGTACGCTAGACTGCCTTATTTATTTAGGTTATACAGCGCCCTAGCGAATAAGTTGTGTCGGCTGTTCTAATATTAGACGCGGTAAACCGCATGTAATAATCAGTCACCCTATGGATACTTGTCTAAACTTGTACAGACAAGCTTGTACAGACAAGAGTCGGAGAAACTTGTTTTACCTAAGTACTTCTTTTGACTAGTAACTATCACATTATCTAAAGTCAAACGTATGCACACGACATACCTATACATCACAATAATTAGTTCAAATGCTTGCAAGATATGTAAGTCGTTCGTAAACACAATTTAACATTATGCGACAGAACGCTGCTACACTCGTTATACTATAGCTGGCACGCCCGAACTGACGGGTAATGAAGCAACAAGTGATGCATTATTCTAATAGTATCACTATTATATATAACATATAAACATGAAAACATAACTCACCAGGCCGTGTATATGAATACTCGTAATACGGGACAGAGAGAACTGTACGTATATCTTTGTGAACATGTCCATGATGCCTGGCAAACTGCGACTGGGTGTGGCACAAGCTACCCTACCCCCGTCTGGCGACTGACATAACAATTGTGACGTTAGTCTCGATCATCCTACCTCTCACTAGTCTCGTGAGATCACTGCTGATCTCGCGTGTCTTCTAAAATACAGCCATTTTGACTTACACATGCGTTTGTCTCATTCTCTCATAATATATTACTGTTACAAGTGTATAACACAACATGGTGTCAGAAGTTTACCGTCAGTACGTGCCTGAGTAAGTGAACGTTACGCTAAGCTGCTGCTGCTTCGCTGTCAACGCTTCGCTGTCACTGCTTCGCTGAACTTTGATTGATTGAACAATACCGCTTCGCTACTAACGCTTCGCTAGTGCTGCTACGCTGCTTCACATGTGCTACTGCCAATGACTAAACTTTTGGAGATGGCGCAGTCATTCCACGTATCTCCGCCTGATCCCTTTGTGTTCACAAAGCCCAACGAGTGGCCAAAGTGGATCAGGCGTTTTGAGCGGTTTCGGCTGGCTTCTGCTCTGAATGAGAAGAGTGAAGCCATGCAGGTGAACGCATTGGTTTACGCCATGGGCGATGAAGCCGATGATATTATGGCCGGCTTTGGCTTAACAGCTGAAGAAAGGGAGCGGTATGAGGTGGTGAAGTCAAAGTTTGATTCACACTTCATAGTTCGTCGGAACACGATTTTCGAGCGGGCTAAGTTCAACCGGAGATGTCAGGAGGAGGGGGAGATGGTGGACGCCTTCATCACGGCTCTCTTCTGCCTGGCCGAGTTCTGCGATTACGGTCAATTGAACGACGAGATGATAAGAGACAGGATTGTCGTGGGAATCAGAGACACGACGCTCTCGCTGAAACTTCAGCTAGACGCTGAGCTTACGCTGAAGCGAGCAATCGACATGGCACGTCAGAATGAGGCGGCCAAGCGAGAGCAGGCGATGCTTCGCAACTTTGCTTCCTCTTCAACAAGGACGAGTGTGGACTTCGTCAAGTCAAAGAAGAAAGTTGGCGGCGGCACGAGACAGAAGACCAACAGGCCTCAAGGAGGTCAGACGCAGGCCACGACCACGAAGACGTCGCGCAAGTGCGAGTTCTGTGGACGGTCGTCTCATCAGAGGGCAGTCTGTCCGGCGAGAGAAGCCACATGCTTCAGGTGCCACAGCAGTGGTCATTTTTCAACTGTATGTAGGTCATCAAAGGCCGTCGATACAGTCAGCCGAGACGACGAGGAGGGGTATTCCTTCCTTGGAGAGGTGACGAAAGGTGATCAGCCGTGGTCATCAACGATCAGCCTCGAGGTGATGAAGACGAAACAAAGAGTCGACGTGTGCTTCAAGCTCGACACGGGTGCAGACGTCACTGTGATTTCGGCTGCCGACTACCGACGGGCAGGAAGTCCGTCTCTGGAGATGACGTCGAAGACGCTGGTGGGCGCGAACGACATGGTTCTAAAAGCCCAGGGCAAGTTCGTCGGCAAGCTGTCGCGTGACGGCTCAGTAGTCGATGAGGACGTTTACGTCATCAGTGGCCAACGACGGTCACTTCTCAGTCGACGTGTCTGCCAGATGCTCGATCTCGTACGACGTGTGGCGGTCGACTCGGTCGAAGCGGCCGACGTTATCAGACAAGACAACCCGAAATTGTTTGTAGGGTTGGGTCGCATGCGTGGCGACTACAACATCCAGTTACGCGAGGGGGCGGTCCCATTTGCGTTGTCGACGGTTCGACAAGAGCTGCAGCGAATGGAAGACACAGGTGTCATCAGGCGAGTCGAGGCGCCCACAGACTGGTGCGCCGGCATGGTAGTGGTAGCCAAACCGAAGGCAACTACTACGTCGTCAGATGGAGTCGTGACGCACAAAGTGCGTATCTGTGTCGACCTGACACATCTCAACGAGAGTGTCAGACGTGAAAAGCATGATCTGCCCTCAGTCGACCAGACGCTTGGCCGACTGGCTAGGGCGAAAGTTTTCACAAAGTTGGATGCCAACTCGGGGTTTTGGCAAATTCCCCTGTCGCCAGACTGTCAGGAGCTGACGACGTTCATAACGCCGTTTGGGCGGTATTGCTTCAGAAGGCTACCGTTCGGCATAACGTCAGCCCCTGAGCACTTCCAGAAGCGCATGAGTGCGGTTCTTGACGGCTTGAGCGGGGTGTTGTGTATGATGGATGATATCGTCATCTTCGGCGCGTCATCAGAGGAGCACGACACACGAGTGCGGGCAGTATTCAAGCGACTGGCCGACAACGGAGTGACTCTGAACTTTGCTAAATGCGAGTTCAGCAAATCAAGCATCACCTACTTGGGTCACGTCGTGACGGCTGAAGGCATCAAGGCCGATCCTGCCAAGGTGAAGGCCATCACAGAGATGGGTCAGCCTACAGATGTAGGCCACATACGACGTTTCCTCGGCATGGCGAATCAGCTGGGAAAGTTCTCGCCTACGCTGTCATCAGTTACGCAACCGTTGCGTGATTTGCTACAGAAGGACAGGCAGTGGTTCTGGGGGCCGAGTCAGCAGACGGCTTTCGACGCGGTAAAGGCCGAACTCAGTGCGACGCCAGTGCTGGCGCTATACGACCCGAACAGGACGACGACGGTGTCAGCAGATGCGTCATCGTTCGGTCTTGGCGCTGTCCTGCTACAAAGGATCGATGGTACGAACAGGCCAGTGGCGTACGCTTCTCGGGCGATGACGCAGACTGAACAACGATACTCTCAAATCGACAAGGAAGCTCTTGCGACAACGTGGTCACTGGAGCGCTTCCACGATTACCTGTACGGTATGGAGTTTCACGTAGAGACAGATCACAAGCCGCTTGTGACACTCTTAAGCTCGAAGAAGAACTTGGATGAGCTGACTCCACGGATTCAACGCTATCGTATGCGCCTGATGCGTTATACGTACACTATCGAGCACGTGCCGGGGAAGGAGCTGATTACAGCCGATGCTCTGTCGCGAGCCCCGCACGTGAGAGAGCTGACCATCTCGGAACTCCAGTTCGCGGATGAAGTGGCAGCTCACGAAGATTATATATACGTTACTTGATAGAACTTCTAACCATCTGGCAAAGATACATGTCACAGAACATTTCTTACACACGCACGCACTCACGCACGCACGCACGCACGCACGCACGCAAGCACACACGTGCACACACACACACACATCGAACAATTTTGTATTTACAATATTTCTGTGTTAGAACACCTTTCACGTTTCATAATTTAATTACTCATAAAAAATATTAAATCAAATATTACAAGCGATGCAGTAATAAAATTATGACCACAAAAACCTGGACGAAAAAGTCTTACTTCTGGTGTGGTCGGACACCATGCCCAGAAAGTCTTGGTTTGCCGAAGTGTTTATAGCCAAACGTGACGTATGCATACTGCAGACGTTCACCATACAAAGGTTGTCCATCTTTGATGCGTTTCTTCGCCTCTACAATAGTTCGCGAACCTGTTTTGTGTAGTGGACCGACTATTCTTGCTGGTAGATGTCAAGGGCACTTTCAAACAGACCGACATTTTTTCCTAGCTTGAAGTCACCCATGCTGACAATGCAATAACCTAAAACAGGAATGTAAAAGACGACTTGGCTTAATTATAAATTAACTGATCACCGTATTGTCCTCTAGTTGCAATACAAATAGTAAAATTACGTAAGTACTTCACTCAAAACAACTTTTCTAACAGTTTATTTGCGGAAATTTGATAGAATATGTGTTAAGAGATTTATCACATACAGCTGTATATACCTTACTGAAGAATTTGATAAGGTTTTTGATAAAACAGCAAAAAAACGTTTGGACGAGCAGCGTAAGATTCCATTTCTAATTCGCAGAGTTGGGCTCTGTGAATTAGAATTCGTTTCTTATTCGCAGAGTTGGGCTCTGTAAATTAGAATTCGTTTCTTATTCGCAGAATGTGTGCGCTATAGCGTAGTTCGCAGATTGCAGCTGGGCTCTGCGTCTATTTTTTCTCAGTCACGCTTATTTTGGCCAGTCATTGAACAGACAACGCAGCATCTTGCGACGAGATCTATAGGATACTTCAGCGGACAATAACTGGAGACGGACGACAACTGGCCTGCCTGATAACTTGTTCCTTCAATAATTCACAGTTTTGTAAAGAATATAATCCATTTCTGTTCTGTAAACGATGCGAATGGATGAAGTATACAAATTCATACATGTTGTCAACAAATAAACATTAAGCAAGTAATATATCCCCAAACGTATATTTTATTACAACAGTTACCTCGTGGCTTACATCGTTGCTGGTTGGTCGGCTCTGCGCTGAAAGGCGCTATCTAATTGGTTGATCGCGGGCTCTGCAAATAAGATTTCATTGGGCTCTGCGAATTAGAATCCATTTCTTATTCGCAGAGCCCAGCTCTGCGAATATCCAGTCGCTATAGAGTAGTGGGCGCTGCCAGTCTAGGCTAGGGTTAGATCAGTGCGCACGTGTAGCTAGATAGCTGCGTAATAAACATATATGATCATGACCTTTTGTTTGTATATTATGCAGTTATATGCAAACGATACCGTTACAGTTTTTTATTTACAAATGTATATATTAAAAAAATGTCTAGTTTCAAGTTGTTTTTTTCCAGCGCTCGGCAGTAGTTCTTTTACGTCCCAAATTGAGACGTGACCAACATTAAAGTAATTTCGAAGTCACGTGTCCCCAATGTTGAGAAAGGTTTGTACACTATGCATGCATGCGTGCGTGCGTCTGTGTGTGTGTGCGTGCGTGCGTCAACAGTTTGATGATTGTGGCTTGATGTATATGTTTCTGTGTATTGGGCAGGGGTTGTGTGTATATGTGGGAATGCGTGAGGGTGTGCGCGCGCGCGTTTGTGTGTGTGTGTGTGTGTGTGTGCGTGCGTGCGTGCGTGTGTACAGGTAGGCATATGGTGTCTCAAATTTACGTCGTTTTAGCTAACATTATGTTGTTTGTAAGGTATCAATAGGCTTTATTGCTGCTACAATATACATTTTGCCGACAAGACGCGTCACTGTTCTGAAGACAAATTTGTCAATTCTTTCTTTGATGTAATTATTTACTTAGACCTGTTTGCTCGCTGGAAGCAATAGGCCATCGACCATGGTCCCCCATTCTTGTCCGTTTGATGCCGTTTTCTCGATTTCTCTGCCGATGTATCCTATCTGCTTTGTTTCGCTTTCCGTGTCTTTCTTTCGGGTGTTTCTTGGCCTTCCTCTTCTTCTCGTCCCTGGGGGGTTCCATGTAATTGCTAGTCGTGTGATGTTTGTTGTAGGTTTCCTCCGTGTATCTCCTATCCACCTCCATGTCAAAAAGGTAAAAGTAAGTTCTTATATAGCGCAGTATCCAATCCCCAGGACTGCTCAAAGCGCTTTAATTACACTTTACTGCCTCCACCATCTCGAATTCTCTGGGAAGCATTTAGCCACACTGCAATTAATGCACGAAGACTATTCGTATACAAATATTCACTACTGTGTATAGCCAGATACTCATTCATACAGCTAAGTGAACTGAGGCAATGTAGAGTAAACGAACTTGCACAAGGTTTGACACCGCCGCACAGGATTCGAACCCGCGTTGACTCAGTCGAGGGTCCGGAGCTCTTACCGCTGCGTTATTGCGCTCCACTAATGTCATCTTCTTTATTTCGTCTTCTATTGGTAGTTGTTTGGTCCATTCCCATAGTGTAGTATTGGTCATCTTGTCTGACCACTTTAGATGTAGGGTTCTGTGCGGGCATTTGTTGATGAAAGTCTGTTATCTTTTTTTAGTATTTTCTGTTTTAGTGTGGTACTCTGATCCGAGTCTTAGGTTTGTGGTGGAATGTCCACATCGTTTTGTATTGTCACGTGTTCATCATGTGATCTGTGATTGACGTGTATGGTGGAATATAAGGCGGTGTTTTCTGTATTACAATAATGTTAGCATGGTATTGTATGTCTCTATATTGTCGGCCTTTTATGGTGTGCCGTCAGCCTAATCGGTATCAATACCCTAATTTGCCGATATTTAACATGAATTAACAAGATTTAACAAGATTGCCACCCAGAAAATTAACTCTAGATGGCAGGTGGACAAGGAACCCTTTTGGCTTATCGAGCGTCCAATACTTTTTATCTACGTATATCCCGCCCGTTTAAGGTATGTGTCGACTTTATTTTTAAACATATTCACACTACTAGCACCAACACAATCAGGAGATAATCTGTCCCATTCATTTACAGTCCTTTGTGAGATGAGAACTTTCTTATATCTAATCTACACTGCTCCTTTACTAATGTAACTTCATGTCCTCTGGTCCTTCTATCTTTCTAAATTGAGAACAAAATATTTCTATGATTATTTTCATAACCATTCAATATTTTAAACACTTTCTATCTGATCTCCTCTCAATCTCCTGGTCTCTACTCTTGTTAAACCACATTTTTAGGCGTATTTCGTAACTAAGATCCCTCAGTTTTTGTTTCATTTTAGTTGCTCTCCTCTGTACTCTTTCTAGCATATCTATGTCCTTCCTGCGATATGGCCTCCACGCTTGAATACAATATCCTAAATGAGGCCTAACTATTGTTTTTATAGCGGAATTATTAGCACTTTTTCCTTATACGTTATGTTTCGCCTAATTAATCCAAGGATTTGATTTCCCTTTGAAGCGGCAATACCGCACTGCTCTGAAACCTTCATATCAGCACTAATGGTTAACCCTAAGTCCTTTTCTTTTACAGTAGTACTTAGTACAGAACCTCCCATTGTTAGTGTACATCTTCGTTCCCATGTCCTGTGTGGAGGCATTTACATATCCCAAAATTGAACAGCATTTGCCACTTTTCAGACCATTTGATCAACCGGTCTATCTCCATCACTTTTAATCCTTTTAAACACTTTCGTATCATCCGCAAATTTCAACACCTTGCTTGTTATATCATCATCCAAATCGTTGATATATATTAAGAATAATATAGGTCCTAGTACTGATCCCTGTGGTACCCCACTCAATACCAATTTCCAGTTTGAAGCTTCCCCATCAACTACTACACGTTGTCTTCTGTCAATCAGCCATTTTTCTATCCAGTTTATTATACCATTTCCTATGCATGGCATGGGCCTTTAGTTTAAGCAGTAATCTTTGATGTGGCACTTTGTCGAAAGCTTTTTAAAAATCTAAGTAGATGATATCTACTGGTGATCCCTCATCTATCCACTTAGTGATGTCTTCCAAAAAACATAACACATTTGTTAAGCATGACCTAGCTTTTAGAAACCCATGTCGAGATGGGTTTATCAAGTTACGTTTAACAAGAAAATCCACCATGTGATCTTTAATTAGTTTTTCTAATAATTTGCAACAGTTATCGCTGGGACAGCCAACGCAATGCTGCCAATCGATCTCCAGTTTGCTGCAACAACAAGATACATATAATTAAATAGGCCTAAATAAATGACCGTAAAAGGATGGACAACTGTACCAGCACATTTATAGCAAACCATAATCTAAAAATAATGCAAACACGTATGTACCTAAACTCTCCGTCCATGCAATGGAAGATCTCTCGACCGGTGCAGAAGTTGCATACAGGCATGTCGAGGAGCTTCGTCCGGGTTTCTCCCGCCTCGAAATACCGCACCAGGATTGCCTCTCGTTTGTTGGTACTCCTATCGGTCCTCTCGTCGAGCACGAGGGAGAATGGCCCGTTACGGCATCGAACGACAACGAGCTCCGTCGCTACCGGTGCCAAGCAGCGTCGCATGATCTGTGTTGTCTTCGTCCTCTTGCACCTGAAGTCGTTGGCAATGGCGCTACCCGGGAAGAGATTAGGGACGATAGTGGTGAAGTGGTCAGCAATGTTCGCCGGCACGTTATGCTCGGCAACAAAATACGAAAAACGCACCTCGGCAGACGTAACCGTGTCAGGAACATCGACCGTTTGTCGCTTGAAGAAGCTCGTCATCGACGCATGTTCAAGTGCACGTTGTGTGCATCCGATGTGTAGGTTCGTCTTCATGCGCTCCGTCACGTCGAACACGCCCGATGCCACTATCTTGATGTCGCGCTTGCAATGTATGCACCTGCTTGGATGGCGCGATAACTCCTTGGAACGTCCGTTCTCATTCTTTGCGATACGTCGCACTTCGGCTCATCCATTCTCTTCGAAAACGTGGTTTGAAATGTAAGAGAAGCAGTATTTTCCCGCTCATGCGCACATTGCTCCTAGCGACCATTATAAATATTTCGCTTGTTTATCCATTTCAGTGACGACGAACTGTGAAAAAGTATGTAAGTGGCAAGATGGCGACCGTAAAGCCATAAACACATACGAGACTCAGATGTTTGGATCGGTAATGTCCGTTCCATGCAGTTATTATATAGTTCAATGAAGCGTGCGCTGGGCCGCTCAATAAGGCATTCTAAACAAAACTCACCAGCCATAATGACACTTTACACTGCACAATACCGTCACACTATCAATGTGCGTCACTGATGATAGCAATAGTGCCGCAAACTATGCTCCCATGGGGTCCGGCATGGGAAGGGCACTTAAGCGGTCCATATAATGTCAACAAGTCGGGCGCACCACATGTCGTCCTGTGGGTGCGTTGCCCCAGGCGTGTGTTCTTAGCCTTGGGTTGGCTGTCCCTGTCAGAGGTCACGTACGGTAATAACTTGTTGACAAGTGCTTCGTTACTGCGTAGTAGTTTTATCAACCCTCCTACCTCAAAGTCCAGTGAGGTATCACATACAGTTCGAGTTCCTTTGAACAAGTCACAATGTAACGTAGATCCCGATGTCCGTATACGTCGAATACGGCGTTCGTGCTATTGCGCAGTCGTCTCCGTAGATTATGTGCGGGATAGTGTTGTAGATCATCACTACACGGGGCAATGCCTCTGACATTTCCTACGTTCTGTCGCACAAGGCGACTTGATCAGGGAACAAAGAGTGTGGCTAAACTGCCCATTGCCCTGTGGATGGTAAGGGCTGGTGCTTGTTTTCGGTTCACCATACAAGCCACATATCTCTCGGATCAGTTCACTCTCAAAGTTACGACCCTGGTCTGAGTGTAACTGTACTGGGACACCGTAGCATACAAACCAGTGGTCACGCAGCACCCTAGCAACCACTGGAACAGTCTGATCCTTGCACGGTACAGCCTTGCAAACTTGGTGAATGAATCAGCCATCACCTGAACATCATCGAAACCATGGTCAATCTTCAGGAAATAAATTGCCAGACCCTCCATGGGCTTAAAAGCCAGTAGGTGGCGCATGGACGGACGGACGGACAATAGGGGTTTGTGCTTTTGTGACAATGCACTGGAAGCACGTCCGCAAATACTTTCTGACATGACGATTCATGCCCGGCCAGCAGCATCGACTCTTCATCAGCCCATAAGATTGACCAACTCCTTGGTGACCCCATTGATCCATTGATCATGTACAGCCTGCAACACAATCGTACGCAATTGACACCAGCAACTGGTCGATGGAACCATGCACATCGTCACGTGCAATCCGATAGAGGACACCGTCTCTTTCCGCAAGATTTGGCCACTCATTGAACCCAAGCCTGGAAACCAAGCAAACCATCATTCGGAGACACTTAACCAGATTACCATCCGGCCTTCCACTGCTCCAACAATTCTCCAAGCACAGGATCTTCACACTGCACCTTTGCCAGTTGCTACGGACTGTAAGAGCGTAACACCATCGGTGTAAGTCCACTCCCAACACTGTGGCTCCGCCAGTATTATATCATAAGACTGACATCTCCTAATCTCTTTAGGGACGGCAGTGTTGTCCGTTGCAAGATGGAGCACATGTGTGTCTCCTCAGCTGACATATTAGTTGGGCAACGGTTCAATGCGTCAGCGTACCGGTTGGTCTTCCCCGACCTGTACCGCACCTCCCTGTCAAACGAGGCCAGCTGGGCAACCCACCTGTGCTCAGTTGCCCCCAGATTGGCAGTTTTCAAGTGCTCCATGGGATTGTGATCAGTATACACGGTGCAGTATGTATATGTATAACACTTCTCTGACACTGCCCATTTGAGTGCAAAGAACTCAAGCTTGAACAATCTGGGTACTTGCGTCCCGCCCCCCTAAGGCCACGACTAACAAAAGCCACTGACCGCAACTTACCATATTCATCCACCTTGGAAAGACATGCCACCAGTCCTTTCAATGAGACATCCACTTCCAGTACAAAGTCACGGGCAAACCGGGGATACGTCAGTATTGGGACGCAACGCAAGGCCTGTTTCTACGACCACCTACTGTATAGAAACTGTCAATACCTATGGTGTAGGTGAAATCACCACCTGCTCAGCGACAGCTACAACTGTCAACAACCTGGCCGCGGCGGGGACAGTTACAATCTCAGGCCCGGGATTAGCAACACGCATCTCCAGCATACCATATTTGACTCACTGCACCCCTTCCACCATGTATAGTTATACATTTATGTTGTCTACTGCTTGCAACAACACTGGTTTCCCTTCCATATATGCACCTTCTTCAACACAACACCGCAGAACAACCACATCCACTGTTGGGATCATGACCAGTTCAATTGTCACAGCCGCCAGCCCACTGACCTCCTCACCTGCGTCACAGCTATGACCAGGTGGACTGACAGCCACACCAGACGCTGCCCCCACAACAACAGGCTGGCTGCCTTCACAGTCCGACTCTTCCCCTGGCGCGAGCTCGACCCACCGCAAAGCCAGTTGTCAATCATCTTTTGATGGACCAACTGGATGTTATACTCTAGGATCAAAGGGTATTCCGCCCTCCCACCACAGCACTCTTTGCGCGTCTTGCTTCAGAAAGAAGCTTGCCATAATATTATGCCCAAAGATGGTAATTGGGATATCCAGGTAACCTTCGATTGGCACATCTAGGTCGTTAACCCCAACAACTACCAAACAAGGACACATTTAACTAAACAAAATGTAATCGATGTCGCGCGCAGCGGTCGGACTTCAAACTAATATAATTATGTATTCGCCAAAGTACAATCAAAACATTCTAATCTTGGTGGCTAAGTCGGTAGGGGGTCGAGTAGCCATTTTAGGGTCCTCTGTTCGAATCCCGTAGAGTACTCGAAACTTTTGTTTGTGTTAATTTAGTTTAAGATTCATTTTATTTTATATAATATTATTTCAGGCACTATTTCGTAATTTCATTTCGTTATCGAAAACATACATAATATATAAACATTCTGGGGGACAAATGTGCTACCTGGCAGGCAGCAGTCAAAACGCGATTCTGAGCCAGACTGTCGTCCGGGCGAAGTCACGCAGCCAGGCGAAAGTCGGTTAAGCGAGATTACGTTACTAGCTGTAAGTGTCCGTCCGTGTTTTGTAACGTTTCTGCAATACACACCATAGGCACTCTGGGATACCACTAACCTCATGTGTAGTTGATTACTAATCGTAATATGTATCATTAAACATGCAAACTCCTCAATACGTAACAGTGGCGACGAGAAAACGAACTTAAGCATGTCGGAGAAGAGCGCCCGCTTCGAGCCGTATGTGGAAGAGAAGGAGAGGTTCGAAAACTACGTTGAACGGTCCGAGTTCTTCGTGATCAGTAACGGCGTATACGCATATGTCAAAAAGAGCATTTTCCGGTCAAACGTTTTCTCTGAATGCTACGCGAAACTGAAGACGCAACTGAAGCCGGAGGCACCGACAAATGCGGACTATGATGCGGTAATTCGTGCGGCGACCACGGTTTACAGACAGCAACTAACAATCATAGGCCTGAGAAACAAATTCATGAACAGTACTCACGTGATTATCAAGATGAGGCTCTGAGAGACATATTTGTAAAGGGCCTGGACTTGACGGCGGTACAAGCGAAGTTAATGCTCAGAGACAATTCGCTAACCTTCAATGAGGCTTATTAGACGGCGATCGCCATTGAAATGGCCGTGAAGAGCTCAGCGGAGTTCAATGAAAAGGCCGAAGATACTCCATCGGCAACGGCAGCGGTGCATCACGTGACTAGTCGGGGATCATCAAGACAGAAGCAGACGATGTTGCCGGCCGACCGAGAATGCTTCCGATGCGTCAGACACCTCTCTGCTGCTAAATGCTAATTCATTGATCAAAAATGTTACTTGTGTGGTAAAATTGGTCATGTAACAAAAATGTGCAAGTCAAATGTCCATAAAGGCCGAAGTGAGATCAGTGCAGGCAGAGTGGTTTCTCATGTTGAGGATGATGATGACGACAATGTTGACGAGGACACTGATGTTTATGGCAGTCAAAGTGACATAGATCTACATGGAATGTACACAGCTAGCGAAGCATACCTGCGGACATGGTGTTAAATGGACACAATGTGTCAATGCTTGTAGATACTGGGGCTGCTGTGTCCGTTGTACCGGAGAATGTGTACACAAATGTATTGCGTAACTTTCCATTAGAACAAACCGGTCTGAAGCTAAGGTCATACACCGGAGAACTATTCCATTGGCAGGTAAAGTGTGTGTGCCTGTCAGATATCGTGGTAACAGGCATTAATTGCAGGTGTTTGTGGCGAAAGGGTCAGGACCAGCGTTGATGGGGCGGAATTGGTTAAAGCAGATACCACTTGACTGGGGTGCAATGTTCAGTGTCAATCCCCAGATCGCTACAGAGGTAGACCAGTTGTTGATTGACTACGGAAATTTGTTCAACGAGTCACATGAGAGGATTAAGGGTACACTACAGCTCTTAAACTGAAACTAGATCAATGGCCAGTTTTCTAGGAGGCGCGTCGGGTGCCTTATTCCATGCGAGAAGTCGTGGAGAGTGAACGCGAGCGTCTTGAATAAATTGGCGTTCTCCATCGTGTTGTGTCTGTTGAATGGGCAAACCCCACAGTTAATGTTCCAAAAATGAAAAACGACAAGATGTCGGTGCAACAACGCTGGATTTGTTCACCAAATTGGCTCAGACAAACAAAACGCCTAATAGTGCAGCGGCTAAGAGCCAGAAATTATACGAATTGTGAACTTTTTGACAAAAGCATGAACATTGGCACATATGTTGTTTATGATATCCATAGGTGGTTCATATGTTTCAAGGTCAAGGAATCCAGTCGTGCCACTTGACTATTCTCATATGACGGCCATATTGAAGAAAAAAAATGGCTGCCATGGAAATAATCTGTTCGAATATATCAGCTTCTACACCACATAGAAACATGATATTGTTGTCTAAACCAACATATTCAGGGTTAATTAATCCATTTCTTCCACATGTTGTATCCCCAGATGACAGACATATTGAAATTCAAGATGACCGACATCCATATAATCATATTTGTTGGTTTAATTCAGCTTACGTGCAACACAAAACAAGAAGATTTAACAAGAAGATTGCCACCCAGAGAATTAACTCTAGGTAGCAGGTGGACAAGGAAGCCCTTGGCTTTTCGAGAGTCCGACCTTTTTATCTATGTGTATCCCGCCCGTCTGAGGTATGTGTCGATTTTATTTTTAAACATATTCACGCTACTAGCACCCACACAATCAGCTGGTAATCTGTTCCATTCATTTACAGTCCTTTGTGAAAATGAAAATTTTCTTATATCCAATCTACTCTGCTCCTTTGCTAATGCAAGATCATGTCCTCTAGTCCTTCTATCTTTCTTAACTGAGAAAAACATATTTCTATCAATATTTTCATAACCCTTCAATATTTTAAACACTTCTATCTGATCTCCTCTCAATCTCCTGGTCTCTAATGTTGTTAAACCGCATTTTTTTAGGCGTATTTCATAACTAAGATCCCTCAGATTTTGTATCATTTTAGTTGCTCTCCTCTGCACTCTTTCTAGCATATCTATGTCCTTCCTGCGATATGGCCTCCACGCTTGAATACAATATTCTAAATGAGGCCTAACTATTGTTTTGTACAGCGGTATTATTAGCTCTTTTTCCTTATACGTTATGTTTCGCCTAATTAATCCAAGGATTTGATTTCCTTTTGAAGCTGCAATTCCGCACTGCTCTGAAATCTTCATATCAGCACTAACGGTTAACCCTAAGTCCTTTTCTTTAACAGTAGTACTTAGTACAGTACCCCCCATTGTATATTCTACCTCTTCGTTCCCATGTCCTATGTGGAGGCATTTACATTTCCCAAAATTGAACATCATTTGCCATTTTTCAGACCATTTCATCAACCTGTCAAGATCATCTTGTAAATGCTGTCTATCTCCATCACTTTTAATCCTTCTAAACACTTTTGTATCATCCGCAAATTTCAACACCTTGCTTGTTATTTCATCATCCAAATCGTTGATGTATATTAAGAATAATATAGGACCTAATACTGATCCCTGTGGTACCCCACTCAATACCGATTTCCAGTTTGAAGCCTCCCCATCAACTACTACACGTTGTCTTCTGTCAATCAGCCATTGTTCTATCCAGTTTATTATACCATTTCCTATGCCATGGGCCTTTAGTTTAAGCAGTAATCTTTGATGTGGTACTTTGTCAAAAGCTTTTTGAAAATCTAAGTAGACGATATCTACTGGTGTTCCCTCATCTACCCACTTAGTGATGTCTTCCAAAAAACATAACATATTTGTTAAGCATGACCTCGCTTTAAAAAAACCATGTTGAGATGGGTTTATCAAGTTTTGTTTAACAAGAAAATCCACCATGTGATCTTTAATTAGTCTTTCTAATAATTTACAAATCACTGATGTTAAACTCACTGGTCTATAGTTCTCTGACTTGTTTCTCGAACCTTTTTTGAATAACGGTATAATGTTTGCTTCTTTCCATTCTAAAGGAACCACTCCCTCTTCTAATGACAAGTTGAAAACTGTTGCAAGTGGTATGCTAATTTGTTCTACAATTTCCAATAGTAGTTTGGGTGGAATACCATCCACTCCAGGTGATTTATTTTCCTTCATAGCCCTTATTTTCTTAGCTACCATTTCCGGGGTTACAATTAATTGTCCTAAATAGTCTGACTCTGCCCCCTTGAACTTAGCCTCTGGTATTGGCAGTGAACTAATATCTTCCCTGGTAAACACTGAACTAAAGTACTCATTCAGGTCTTCTGCCATTATGAATCCCTCTGATATCATATTTCCAGCACTATCTTCTAGAGGACCGACCTTATCTTGAACTTTCTGTTTGCTTCGAACATACGCATAAAAACTCTTGCTGTCATGTTTTATATTACTAGCTAATTGTTGTTCATAGCTTCTCTTTGAATTTCTAATTTCAGCTGTAGCTTGGTTAAGTGCTTCTTTATAATTGTTGTAGTCTTCATCATTTCCAGTACATCTATATGACTTCCACATCATTTGTTTATACTTAATTTTTCTAATGGCTTCTTTCGATAAGTGTTTCTTTTTGGACCGTTTTCCTTGTTTTTTGAAGGGTACAAATTTATCGATTATGCACTTAATTTCACTCTTTAATATATTCCAGCATTCTGTTGCCGTCTTATTTTTCAGTGTCTTATTCCAGTCTATCTTTGCTAAATATTTCCTCATGTCCTTATACCTTCCTTTGTGGAAATTTCTCCTATACTGCTTTTTGCTATTCCTTTCTGATTTTACTTTGATGGTAAAATGTATCTGGTTGTGATCGCTACTCCCCAGTGGCTCACATATCTTGACATTGTCAACTAATTCATTCTGTGAGGACAAAACTATGTCTAATACATTCTCACCCCTGGTTGGTTCTAGCACATGTTGAGAAAGGAATGTATCTTGAACTAAAACTAAAAACTTGTGGTCCTCTCTCCCCATACTCTGTAGAGATTTCCATTGTATATGCCCATGGTTAAAATCCCCCATAATAATACAGTCCCGTTTGCTTACTTCCCTTATAGCGTTTTGTATTTTTTCATTCTCTTCTATGCTTATGTTTGGACTTCGATAAACTAACCCAACTGTTAACGTTGAGTTTCCTGTAACTATGTTACACCAAACAGCTTCTTCGCAATCTGCTTCTCTTTCTAATTTTATTTCATAAGCCTGAATAGATTCTTTAATATATAAAATAACTCCACCTCCCTTTCTTCCTATTCTATCTTTTCTAAACATTACATATCCTGTCAGTCCCAATTCAGCATCTGATATATCGGTGGTGGTCCAGGATTCGGTTATACCTATTATATGAGGGTCAATATCTTCTACCATAATGTTTAGTTCATTTCTTTTGTTTACTATACTCCTTGCATTTAAACAAACACATTTATATCCAGCTTCAGAAGAGTTTTCCAGACTGTTATTTGTTGATTTATTTGTGCTGTCTTTATCTATGCCTCCATTTTCAGGCTTTTCTGTGAGTCCCCCCTGCGAATCTAGTTTAAATAGATGCAACCTGTCCCACTGTCAACAGATTGCAGCAGATTCTCTGAGAAAACTGCTGCCCCCTTTCCACTAAGATGGAGGCCATCTCTCATGTACATATCTTCCCTCCCAACAAAGTATCCCCATAAATCTGTGAATCCCACCCCCTCTTCTTCACACATCTGCTCAGCTAGTGCATTGATCGCCATCCTCTTGCAGTTTCTATACGTTGCCCCCCTTCCTCCCATTACTGGCAAAATTCCTGACAAAATAACCTGTTCGACTCTCGTCTTCTTTAGCTTCCTCACTAACTGTCTATACTTCTGTACTATCGCAGTTGTTCCCTCCCTGTCTGCATTATTTGTTCCTACATGTACCAGTATAGACCCCCCCTTGCCATGTCCCAATACATTCTCTACCCTGTCAGTTACATGTTCAATCCTAGCCCCCGGTAAACAAACAACGATGTCCTTCCCCTCGCTCAGTGTCTTGTCCGTCTTTCTCATAATGGAGTCACCCATAAACACCCTCTCTTTCCTCTTTGCCCCCTCAATCACTGCCTTTGAGGGGGCAAACAGACTCTTTGTGTTTAATCCGGTAATATACGTGTAAATAAATATAAATAGACTACATCTATCAAATGATAATCATACAGAATATCAAAATGGCTGTCATGCATGTATATGTTCTAGGAACATGATCTCAACGTGTGTTGGGTTTAGGAATCCATACCTGGTTTATGGTACGTGTCTTCACGATTACAACCTTTCAGGCTTATGCAAAATATTTTACTCAGTTATATTCTCAACCATAATATACTTCACAACATACATGAAACACAATATGTAAAATGGACTACACTTAGATTTGCAACCACAATGCACTAGGTCATGGTCATTGCATCGTGCCTCTGGTCCAGCATGGTTTCCATACTGAAGGTTCTAACCATAGTGTCCAAGATCAGGTAGATGGAGATATGGCACAAGATCTTGTGACATGAAATAACCACTTTGACAAACAGCCCTTCTCACATGTTGGTGCAATGCATGTTTTGTTGGCGGGGTATTCCAAGTCGCACCAGATCCCTGGGCAAACAGCTGTTTCCTTGTTTCATCCTGTCAAATGCAAAAGTCTTAATGTATATTCGGCGATTAACCTCTGTATCTCATTTAGTATACATGAGTCGACTTCTTATGATTGTGATGACAGGGCGAGGAAGACGTCTGTAATAGCGGGGAATGGAGTTCATTCTAACCATGCCAACTTCTTCCCTCGACCAAGGAAACTGGAGACTATGTCACACATCAACTCAGGACATAGCATAGCATTAATGTTTCCGATATTGTCGATGACAAGGGTTGCAATGTGACAAAAGTGCGTTTCAATCGCAAAACGTTCACTTATTTCAACAGCAAGGAATGCCTTACGGCCAGAATAACCACATCTGTAAACACTACCGGATATCCACTTTGGGAAATCCTTGATGAACACATTGTGCTACATAGAGTAATATGCTGCCGATGTCCGCCTCCTCCTGTGTTCATGGCTGAAGGGACTGCAGGTCGTTAGTAGCTTTATGGACTATGGTTACATCTATCTGATCTTCGGTGCTGATGATTACCTATCCACCGGAAACGAATGATCTTGTACATTGTAGCAAATAATGAAACAACTTCTGAGTGGTTCGGCTACATATCCTGCGTTCTCTTATTGGTTGCTTGAGGATGTCAGCAAAATACCTACTACATACAACATATACTCTTCCGACAGTTGCCAACGGGGATGTATTGTATATGATACTTTATTGCTGGGCATCATCCAAATTGCACTACATGCACTGCTCACACATTGCACTACACGCACTGCTCACACATTGCACTACATGCACTGCTCACACATTGCACTACATGCACTGCTCACACATTGCACTACATGCACTGCTCACACATTGTACGACATGCACTGCTCACACATTGCACTACATGCACTGTTCACACATTGCACGACATGCACTGCTCACACATTGCACTACATGCACTGCTCACACATTGCACGACATGCACTGCTCACACATTGCACTACATGCACTGCTCACACATTGCACGACATGCACTGCTCACACATTGCACGACATGCACTGCTCACACATTGCACGACATGCACTGCTCACACATTGCACTACATGCACTGCTCACACATTGCACGACATGCACTGCTCACACATTGCACTACATGCACTGCTCACACATTGCACGACATGCACTGCTCACACATTGCACGACATGCACTGCTCACACATTGCACGACATGCACTGTTCACACATTGCACTACATGCACTGCTCACACATTGCACTACATGCACTGCTCACACATTGCACGACATGCACTGCTCACACATTGCACTACATGCACTGCTCACACATTGCACGACATGCACTGCTCACACATTGCACTACATGCACTGTTCACACATTTGTGTCGAGGTATGGAGCAATCTGCAATGATGAGAAGTACTATGATTGGTACGCCAGTCAGTCTGATTGTTATCCTTGTCATAACTGGCGTTTCTCTGTCGTTTTGTCCGCATATCTGCTCTACAATAATATTTCCATTACATTTGCATTACATAGTTTTGTCTATAACTAAGTTTGTACTCGGAGTATGCATATATGGGCGAATTTCAGCGATTATGTTGGATTACACAAATGTTTAAATGTTGACATTAAAGATTATATTTATTTAGCAAAGTTGTTTTGTATGCCAGACTGTAGTACATGTATGCTTTGTTGAGTTTCTAATTCACAGATTAAACACTACCTTCCAACTAGATACATGTGATATATCTGGCCCTGTCACAATCCACCTCTCCCAGGATTATGGACTTCTATTAAACTTACAGCACAACCGTCATTCTTTGTGGGTGATTGACTTGATCTTTACATCGGCCTAGTATTATTGCTGAGAACACATGTTGTGGTTTCTGCACAAAAAAAGTCCATTCGTAAGTTGCCAGTAAACCTCAAGACGTGTTGTCAACACGATGTTGAGTAATGTTTCCATATCGCTGACGTGAACTTGAAATGTAACCATTTGTGTTGTCCATTCTTAACCAATTACACAGTTGTCTTCACCAGTATATGCACTGCTATTTATCTTATTGTTCAGAATATAGCTCAGAAACAACTGCCAACAAAAATTGACATACTCGTGAATATGTGTGTATTCATATATGAACCACATATGGATTCCTCAACTCCAAGAGGCGCTAAAAGAATGTTCGTAAAAGCATACGCAGGGCAGCCATCTTGAATTTCAATATGGCCAGTATCTGATGATATGGCATTTGCAGAAATGAATTCCTTGACCCTGAAAATATTGGTTTAGACACAAAGAACATGTTTGTATGTTGCTTAGAAGCCGATATATCTAGATAATGGATTTCTATGGCGACTATCTTGAATTTCAATATGGCCGTCATCCTTTGATACAGAATATGACAGAAATGGATTCTTTGACCCTGGAAATGTTGGGTTAGACACCAAGAACATGATTTTATGTTGCTTAGAAGCTGATATAACTGGATAATTGATTTCCGTGGCGGCCATTTGTAAAAACAAGATGGCGGCTAGGTACCATGTCGATAGCGATGGGTACCTAGCTTGAAACGATTCTATATATCTTAATCTACACGTGTGCCAATTTTCATGCTTTTGTCAAAAAGTGCACAATCATGTCCCTTAGCCGCTGTACTATAAGGTGTTTTCGGTTCTTGACTTGAGTGGGGCCTTCAATCACATGGAAGTGTGCGAGGAGTCGATTCCTCTGCTGACAATTAACACCCACAAGGGACTGTACAGAATGCGCAGACTAGCATATAGCGTGAAGACACCAACGTCCATTTTTCAAGCGACTATGGACAACATCTTGAGACGCATTGGAAATGTGATCTGCTTCATAGATGATATTCTCATTGTGGGTGTCTAAAACACTGAATCTGGTGCTGGCACGACTAGACCAAAACAGGGTGAAGTTGAACAAAGCCAAGTGCAGGTTTCTGAAGTCGAAGGTGCAGTACTTGGGCATTGAGCCTGTGCAAGACAAGGTTGACGCTATCAGAAAGCCACCAAAGCCAACCAATTTGAACGGAGTTGCAGAGTTTCCTTGGTCTAGTCCAATATTACGCGAAGTTCATGGCCAACTTGTCCTCGATGCTGCAGCCTCTCTTCAGACGTCTTCAGGCAGGGGTCAAGTGGTCCTGAGTTGAGGAATGTGAGGCAGCATTCAATCAGTGCAAAGGAGTACTGTCCAGTTGCACCATCCTCACGCACTACGACCAGAGAAAAGAGCTGGTATTGGCTACCGATGCGAGCCAGTATGGTATTGGCGCAGTCATTAGCCACAAAATGAAGGATGAATCTTAGAAGCCGATAGCATTCGCCTCGCGAACACTGAGTAAAGCCGAGAAAAATTACTCGCAGATTGAAAAAGAAGGCCTTGGCGATAATATACGGAGTGAAGAAGTTTCATCTCGACTTGTTTGGTCGCTTTTTTACACTGTTGTCGGATCAGCGTCCACTGGTTCGCATTTTCGGAGAAAAGATTGGCGTACCTACGATGATGGCGGCTCGGATACATCAACAGGCTCTGATACTGGCGGATTATCAATATGAGATCCAATTCAAGTCATCAAAAGAAAATGCGAACGCAGATGCACTGAGCAGATTGCCGGTGGGATCGTCCGAGTCAGCTGATCTTCATGAAACGGTGGCAGCAGTCAGCATGTTGTCGGTGGCCGAACTTCCAGTAACGGCTAAAATGATTGCAGGGGCTACCAGAAAGGATCCTACGTTGGCCAAGGTCTATGAATTTACACTGCAAGGTTCGCCAAACTCAACCGATGAGTCGGTGAATGCATATAAGATTAATTGTCATTGGGAGATGGCTGTCTTCTCTGGGGGAGGAGAGTAGTCATTCCAGCAGTGTTCAAAGAACAGATACGACGAGAACTGAATGTCATGCATTCTGACATGGCCAGAATGAAGTTTCAAGAAGCTTCGTCTGGTGGCCTGGCCCATATGCGGATATCGAGGACTGTGTCTGAAACTGTCGGGAATGCAGCCAGGTAGCGAGCACGCCGAAGGTAGCACCACTGGTTCCATGGCCGTGGGCTACGGGATAATGGGAACGTATCCATGTGGATTTTGCAGAAAAAAACGGACAGAACTTCCTTGTCGTGGTGGATAGTCATTCAACGTGGCTGGAAGTGGTCTCACTGTCTCGCACTACTGCAAGCAAGACGATAGTGCAACTGAGAAGAATGTTCGCAGCATTTGGGGTGCCACACGAGGTGGTATCTGACAACGGACCTCAGTTCGCTTGCGAGGAATTTGGTAGTTTCTTGAGGTTGAACGGCGTCAAGCATATACTGTGTCCAGCTTACCACCCGGCGACGAACGGCCTCGCGGAGAGGAATGTCTAGATGTTCAAGAAGATGCTTGCAAAATCGAACAGCCAGTTGCCATTGCAGCACCGTCTGTCGGACATAATGTTCCAGTACCGAAATACACCGCATTCTGAGTGCGCCACGCACCACACTTGCGATGTCGAAACCCAGTCTCGAAGCAACAGTGCAAGATCGGCAATTAAAGCAGAAACAACAGCATGATGGAGCTTATTCACGCCTTCGCAAGTTCGACGTCTACCAAAGAGTGAGAGTCAGAAACATGAGCGGAGGAATGGAGAAGTGGACACTGGGAACGGTGGTTAAAGTTTTAGGGCCATTAACATATTTGGTCAGACTGCCAGGAAACAGGAGGCGATCCGTTCATGTGGGCCATATGGTCGCGAATGATGACCACCCAGCTACACCAGAAGGCTGGAGCGATGTCGCGATTGCACCTCCCATCGTTGTGACATCCGAGCCAGAGCCTGTGGTGGTCGATCCAATCGATCCAGTCGATCCGGTCGTTCCAGTAGGTCAGGGAGGGCAAACAGAATACGCACCTAAGGCATCTAACGTGTTAGGGTCACCAACACCGACATTCAGTCGCCAGCTGCTATCAGGCGTTCATGACGAGCTATCAAACCTGTTGTTATGTTACATTTGTGATTATTCGCCTAGTTACTCTTAGTATAAGCTTGCTATACTATTCGCAGATGGTTCTTTAGAATAGTTATATTTTAAGGTGGAGAAATGTTGTATATTTATGTAACCGGTACCCAGTAGACGTTACTAGCTGTAAACGTCCGTTTATGTTTTCTACCGTTTCTGCAATACCCACCAGAGGCACTCTGGGATACCGCCAACCTCATGTGTAGTTAATTACTAATCGTAATCTGTCTCCTTAAACATGCAAACTCCACAATACAAAACACTTATAATCATATGTCGCATTACCAGTGTAAGAATGTATATATATTTGTGTTTCGTGCGCTATGACGACTTACTCGCTGTTACCCAATCACTGCATCATTAGGGGCTATCTGTCAATACTGTATGTTGTCTACGTGGAAGCATTAGGCGTAATCACAGACTGTTCGATTCATTGCACGAATTTTGTCGCTGGGAAGGCTTTCTTGGAGACTGGCTAAGGTTATAGTGCAGAAAGCTTACTGCTTGAGCCGAAGATCACGACTCTCCGTGACGCAGTGTTTTTTAAGTTATACCTATGGGGCCGCTTTTGTGAGGTAATTTTAAATGGGAAGTTCAAAGTAAACTCTGGTAAAGATGGCCTGAAATCTACTTTTGTGATTTCTAAATATGTGCCAAGTTGCGTGCTTTCATAAAAAGGCATCCGCACAGTTTCACTTGTCTGTCACACTATTGGTTTTATCGTAACATCGATCGCGGTTGTATAATGCATCCACCACCCGCATTTCTTAGATAGCGTCCACAAAGCAGGTGCAGATACAAGGGTCAGACGTCACGTGAACCCGCCATTTACATAAACGATGGGTAATCAAGCGTGACCGTGTAATACATTACCAATTATATTCGCGATCAAGGCAAACAAACCGGCCAGCCGCAATCCCATAGAAACATGTATTATACCTCTCCAAACTTTCTGTCGTTGACGTACGAAGAAACAACGTCGACGTTGTCTACTCGATACCTACAATTACGTGCAACTACATCCTGTTATTCCGCGGTAATGATGTCGTCAACTTCAACAACTTGACACTAGCAGCCGTTGTAAATGTTCACATAACTCGCTTCTCCAGAAACTAGTCGAGATGCTCTTGTCGGCGATTGGATCAGTGTTCCTATTGACTATGATTTACAGTGTAGAAATGGAGAGTATAATAACAGGCAATGCCTGATACGCTTGAGTTTGAAAACTTTCAATAATTAATCAATCAATCATGCATATCAGTAAAATGATCAAAATACCAACAGCCAACAACACACCATACAAAAACACACGCACACTGACACATTTCGCCCCTAAGTAGTTTCGTGAGAAAACAGTCGATCCTGTTTGTTTGTCCTGCGGCGAAGATCATTGTCTCTGTTAGTGACTGCGACAACACAAAGCGATGTCGTGTTAGGCGATGTATTGAGAGGAACCGACGGAGCGGCTGCCGCCAGTCTCGACCCCAAAGGCTGTACATGGCCGACAGTTTGAATGGTTCTGCGGTGATTAACTAGACCGGATCGAGTGTCGCGGCCTTCTATGGTCACCTCACTGGCGCGTGGCTCACGGTGCCTGTTTATCATCGCATACGTGAAATAACACCAGATTAGCAGCACAAAGCCCGTCCACGACACTCCTTCTGTTCTCGGCGTCATCGATGCAACAGTTGCATGTATGTCGTTGTTGCTGCCCTGCACATACATCTTTACAATCCACTGTAACGTATGCGTACGTACGTGCGTTCACATACACGGATCGAGAGGGTTGGCTTAAACCTTTGGCCTGTGGCCGCGCTATGTCTGCGCTATAGTGACGTGCTCGATCCCATTACGTCGTCCCCATTATGAACGTCGACAAGAAAATGTCACAACAACAACCCACCCTTCCCGTCTTCCGATCCGAAACCACATCGCGACGGCGGAGTGGCGACAGCGGAGTGGTGGTGAAGCTCCGGCGGAAAATCGTCAACAGCCCCCCCCCCCACCCTCCCCTTGGATACTGTCAGAGAATCTTGTTAAGCTAGCTATGTTAGGGTGCGCATTTTTACCCACAAAACACGCATGATATAAGTTATTTCAAGTAACATTTTAAATAAATCACTAACAGTTTTAAGATAGTAACTGTTTTGTTCTTATCCATCAATCACCATTTGAATAAAAAATACTTTTCATCATGCATTTGTTGCCCACCAGCACTATGTCATGCACTTTCAACATGCACTGCCTTATATGATATATCTAGTGAACTTATCATTTTCATAATATATTATTGCCACCTCTTCTTTGACAACTTCCAATACCTGGCGTTTACTTCCAAATGTACACATGCCTGCACTGAGTTTGCCACAGTCGTCGTTTCTCTTCCACTGTTAACTAAGCTGTCTGTTTTAAAGTGTAGGTTGCGTAGTTATTAGAACAACGGAATCAATTGAGAGAACGTGGGTTCAAATGCTCTTGCTGCCGTTTCGAATATTGGGCAATTTCGTTTACTTCGCTATGTCTCTGTTTACTCACTAAATGAGTAATGTAAGGCAGCGGTTAATAGACAAGAATAAATCGTTTTGGTGTAGTAATTTCAGCGTGGCTGAAAGCTTTCTTTATAAGACGAGATAGTGAAGAGAAGATGAGTTGGTGTTAGAATGAACATGTCTGCCAGGGGTTGAAGTGTAGAGCACGGACTGAATACTATCTAAATAGGACGAGATAGTGAAGAGAAGATGAGTTGGTGTTAAAACGAGCATGTCTGCCAGGGGTTGAAGTGTAGAGCACGGACTGAATACTATCTAAATAGGACGAGATAGTGAAGAGAAGTTGAGTTGGTGTTAAAACGAACATGTCTGCCAGGGGTTGAAGTGTAGAGCACGGACTGAATACTATCTAAATAGGACGAGATAGTGAAGAGAAGTTGAGTTGGTGTTAGAACGAACATGTCTGCCAGGGGTTGAAGTGTAGAGCACGGACTGAATACTATCTAAATAGGACGAGATAGTGAAGAGAATATGAGTTGATGTTAGAATGAACATTTCTGCCAGGGGTTGAAGTGTAGAGCACAGACTGAATACTATCTATATAAGACGAGATAGTGAAGAGAAGATGAGTTGATGTTAGAAGGAATAGGCATAGTCCAGGGGTTGAAGTGTAGAGCACGGACTGAATACTATCTAAATAGGACGAGATAGTGAAGAGAAGATGAGTTGGTATTTGAATGAACATGTCTGTCAGGGGTTGAAGTGTAGAGCACGGACCGAATACTATCTAAATAGGACGAGATAATGAAGAGAAGATGAGTTGGTATTTGAATGAACCTGTCTGCCAGGGGTTGAAGTGTTGAGCACGGACCTTTCCCGTGGTCGGTTTCCAGTTAGATCAGATTCATCGTGACTGCCGTATATGGTGATCACTTATCTGCGCCTAGTCATACTAGACGGTCGGCTAAGGCGATGAATTGTAAATTTCGTAGGCATTTTTTTGTACGAGCAGCCAACCATTTTAGATGTTCTCGATATACATCACTGATTATGGTATGGGTTGTTGGACTTTCTGATTTTTAGGTAAAAAATTGGTTTTCATGTAAAGTTTGACATAATTTGACCAAAACCGTATTATTATACATTTTAAAATCAGCTTAGAATTTCTCTACAAAGGCCAAACGGAGTTTTTTCCGATCAGAGTTGAGATTTTGGCCGGATATGGGTCATTTATATCACGAAAAATGCTAAATTTCACCAAAATGTAGTTAAGCAACTATGTTAACCATTAATTTTGCAGGATTTAGTCATTGGGTTACAACAGTCCAAACATTTTGGACTTTAGCTTTTTTAAGTTTTCTGTGCAGAGGTCTCTAGTTAAACAATAGGTTGTGTGGCGGTCATGTTGTGTCTACTTCCGTTGAGGACATGGCGCATTCACAATCACTGACCCAAGGAAAGAGCAAGGTTTACATAACGGGTTACTAGGAAGCGTATTGGGGACACGGAGCCGGAAGTAGCTAGAACTGTCGTGAATTTTGTTACACGGTTGACTGTTTCACATTAGTTTATATTCGAATGAACTACGTACGTCAGTGTCCACGCGTTAGCTGAGTGATAGTCGGTTTCTACCAATGTCTGTATAGCAATCTGACCTGCTCCACAAACGGCGACGTTTCGTTGGCGGTCGTGTCCACAGGACAAAAGAGTTAACATCGGCACTTGTGCGACCTTCGATTTTATTCACTCCGAAGATACCTTTCCAGAAAAGTTTAACGAAAATTACCCACTTCTGTCGTTACCGAAAGGTACTCACTTATCTGAAAAGGTATGTACACAGACGTTTAAATTAACAAACATGTAATTGCAGATTTATGTGAGCGTAACGCCGATGCCAATGTTTCTGTCGCTGTGATTTAGTGTATATAGCTGTTCGAATAGGCATAGTCCAACGCCCCATTTGGGGCAATACTCTCGGGACCTTCCCCAACTAGATACATGTGTGTTTGATTCGTACCCAGGAGCAGCGTTGGTTTGGCAACAGGTGCGACATGGATCTTTGTCCCGACTTTGTGGCCGCCTTCGTCGCTTGTGAAGCACTAATTAACCGTTACCTATGTGTATTCCATGGTAAAATAGTCCATTTTGTCCATTTTTGTTATTTGTCAATTTGGTTTAAATGTGTATTATTCCTAGGTAATGGAAGCATGCTTCTGAATGTTTCAATTCCATACATAATTACATAACTACGTGATATCACGCTACAACAGTTAGTAAGAAATTTAATAACTAATGTAACAAGTATCACACATAATCTGCGGCGTTGCCGGGATTATTTGCGTAGGATTTAGACATACACACTTTACTTGTTCTTGATTTCATGTTATAAGCTCCACCCACTTTTAAATGGCGGCGAAACCGACGTGCTTTGACGGCAGCGAAACCGATGTTCTCGATGGCGGTGCTACGTCACAATTACGTTCGCCAACCACCGAAGCCTAAGGGTCGAAATTCTTTGCATTTGTTGGTTGATATATCTGATTGTGACGTAACGTCGACTTGATAAAAGTCATAGCATCAAATCAAAAATCATATCTATTTTTGCTATTACTACCATTACTAATTATTAATAATAATAATATAATAATACGGATGCAGCATAACATTTTAAAACCTATGCAACATAATGACATGACCAGTGGCAGCAGAGGCTCGATCTACCACTAAAAACTCTGAACGGTGGCACAATCCCCAGGAGCGGCATCACCATCAACAGTAGCACCATCACCAACAGTGACACAATCCCCAAGAGTGGCACCACCACCAACAGAGACACAATCCCCAACAGTGACACAATCCCCAGGAGTGGCACCACCATCAACAGTAGCACCATCACCAACAGTGACACAATCCCCAGGAGTGGCACCACCATCAACAGTAACACAATCCCCAACAGTGACACATTCCCAACAGTGACACAATTCCCAACAGTGACACATTCCCAACAGTGACACATTCCCAAAAGTGACACAATCCCAACAGTGACACAATTCCCAACAGTGACACATTCCCCAACAGTGACACAAACCCCAACAGTGACACATTCCCAACAGTGACACAATCCCCAACAGTGACACATTCCCAAAAGTGACACATTCCCAACAGTGACACAATCCCAACAGTGACACAAGTCCCAACAGTGACACATTCCCCAACAGTGACACAATCCCCAACAGTGACACATTCCCAACAGTGACACATTCCCCAACAGTGGCACAATCCCCAACAGTGACACATTCCCAACAGTGGCACATTCCCCAACAGTGACACAATCCCCAACAGTGACACATTCCCCAACAGTGACACAATCCCCGACAGTGACACAATCCCCAACAGTGACACATTCCCAACAGTGACACATTCCCCAACAGTGACACATTCCCCAACAGTGACACAATCCCCAACAGTGACACATTCCCAACAGTGACACATTCCCCAACAGTGACACAATCCCCAACAGTGACACATTCCCCAACAGTGACACAATCCCAACAGTGACACAAGTCCCAACAGTGACACATTCCCCAACAGTGACACAATCCCCAACAGTGACACATTCCCCAACAGTGACACAATCCCAACAGTGACACAATCCCCAACAGTGACACATTCTCAACAGTGACACATTCCCCAACAGTGACACAATCCCAACAGTGACACATTCCCCAACAGTGACACATTCCCCAACAGTGACACAATCCCAACAGTGACACATTCCCCAACAGTGACACATTCCCCAACAGTGACACAATCCCAACAGTGACACATTCCCCAACAGTGACACAATTCCCAACAGTGACACATTCCCCAACAGTGACACATTCCCCAACAGTGACACAATCCCAACAGTGACACATTCCCCAACAGTGACACATTCCCCAACAGTGACACAATCCCAACAGTGACACATTCCCCAACAGTAGCACAATCCCCAACAGTGACACATTCCCAACAGTGGCACATTCCCCAACAGTGACACAATCCCCAACAGTGACACATTCCCCAACAGTGACACAATCCCCGACAGTGACACATTCCCAACAGTGACACATTCCCCAACAGTGACACATTCCCCAACAGTGACACAATCCCCAACAGTGACACATTCCCAACAGTGACACATTCCCCAACAGTGACACAATCCCCAACAGTGACACATTCCCCAACAGTGACACAATCCCCAACAGTGACACATTCCCAACAGTGGCACATTCCCCAACAGTGACACAATCCCCAACAGTGACACATTCCCCAACAGTGACACAATCCCCGACAGTGACACAATCCCCAACAGTGACACATTCCCCAACAGTGACACAATCCCCAACAGTGACACAATCCCCGACAGTGACACAATCCCCAACAGTGACACATTCCCAACAGTGACACATTCCCCAACAGTGACACATTCCCCAACAGTGACACAATCCCCAACAGTGACACATTCCCAACAGTGACACATTCCCCAACAGTGACACAATCCCAACAGTGACACAATCCCAACAGTGACACAATCCCCAACAGTGACACATTCTCAACAGTGACACATTCCCCAACAGTGACACAATCCCAACAGTGACACATTCCCCAACAGTGACACATTCCCCAACAGTGACACAATCCCAACAGTGACACATTCCCCAACAGTGACACATTCCCCAACAGTGACACAATCCCAACAGTGACACATTCCCCAACAGTGACACAATCCCCAACAGTGACACATTCCCCAACAGTGACACATTCCCCAACAGTGACACATTCCCCAACAGTTACACAATCCCCAACAGTGACACATTCCCCAACAGTGACACATTCCCCAACAGTGACACATTCCTGAACAGTGACACATTCCCCAACAGTGACACAATCCCCAACAGTGACACAATCCCAACAGTGACACATTCCCCAACAGTGACACATTCCCCAACAGTGACACAATCCCAACAGTGACACATTCCCCAACAGTGACACAATCCTCACCAGTGATACAATCCCCGAAAGTGGCACAATCCCCTACTGTGTGCATTTAGAGTCACTGACCCAAAACAGAGCAAGACCACTTAAAGGTTTACCAGAGGACGTAACCGGGTCGGGGCCGCAAGTTTCTAGTCTAGATATGGCGTCTATTGTGTTACAGTTTGCCTACGCGGCCGTATATTGAAAAGCCAGTCTACCTATATACACATATATAGAACAAGTGACGCGTAACCGCGACTCTGAATATCATGCGTCCGACGTTGTGCATGACTGAACGTGACATTTGTGCGTATGTTAATTGTGTAAATTTACTTAACGATTAATTTTTTGTGTAGCTCAGGATACTGAGGATCCTGAGGATAGAATCTGACATTAAATGTATTTCTAATACTGTTACTGCTATTACTACTAGTATTACCACCACCAATATTATTAGGCCTACCACCACCACTACTATTACAACCACCACTATTACTAAATATTACTATTACTACTACTACTGTTTATGAACAAAAAGTCCGACATAAACGTTGCGTACATGATTTCGCGCACACTACAAAAGCGCAATGCGGTAACTCAATCCGTATCTACAGAGGTAGGGTAATTTAATGGCCTAGTTTGGGCACCCGGGGGCGTCTGACAACCCCATTGACCCCTGCGTGGCTACGAGCCTGGCACAAACTAAGCTATCGTGTGATATGTATGAACGTAGGCCCAAATATGGTAATCTATTTCTTTGTAGTTAACCGGGTGATTCTTATTCAACCATGTCCAAGACGCACGTAGAATCACTAGAAATCAGATATAATTATCTACCGTACCGCACGTATTGTAAGGTGCACAGCTTAGGCTGTCGTAATACAGGAGTACACAGTACTGTAATACACACGACAATCTGTTTTATTAATTCAGCCTCAGGGGTGCAGTTGGAAAGTTCTGCTGAACCATAACCCCTCCAATATTCACCACGTTCCCAATTTCCACACCTATAAATATTGGTGATTATTCACAATGCTACATCCAATATTCTACTTGCAAAATAGCTGTACATGTAATTAATGGTATTTGCATTGTTTCGTGTGTCATTTATAACTGTAGGCATACAGGTGTATATGCTGAAATAGAGAATAGAGTTGCAAACATTGCACAGTATTACCAATGTTGCAACGGTATAATAATAAATCATTAAAAAGATTATTGTTTTGTCTTTGTAAGTGAGCCTTGCGTTGTAATAATAGTAGTAACAATAATAAACCATTAAAAAGATTACTGTTTTGTCTTTGTAAGTGAGTCCTGCATTGTAATAGTAGTAGTAATAATAATAAACCATTAAAACGATTTTTTTTGTCTTTGTAAGCGAGCCCTGTATTATAATAGTAGTAGTAATAATAATATACTATTAAAAAGATGTTGTAGATGGCGGCGAAATGAAACTATTTCTTACTGACTTAACGCTGACAATATATGTAGAATACTGTTATATATTTTAAAGCTATGGCTGACAACATAATATGTGTGATGTATATTTACGTGATGAAACAATTCTTATATATACTAATAATATTTAAAATAGTTGTCTTCACTCTGCGTATACATATAAGTAAAACAATAATACATTTGACATATGGGCCAGGCCAGCGAAAACGAGACATTTTCACTTGATCAACTGGTAAAAAATGTTTTTACAAAATCTAATTTGTAGACATTTTATTTGAGAGATCACCTATTCTACGATGAATATTACTAAAAACATGGTTTCAAAGTTGAACATGTATTTTTTCAGTTAACTTTAATACGAGTACTTTAAACGCCAACCGACTTATGTTACACAATGACGTTTATATAGTGAATTACCTGCCCTTATTATTTTAAGAATTTACTTCCCCGATTTGAAACACAAGTATATTGAGCAAGAATATGATATTATTAAAACATTCACTTGTGGTATTGTTTTGTTGGCCATGCCCGCCAGCCACACATGGTCAGTATCATTAACAAGCACATCATGATTCCTTATTATATTCATATAGTATCTGGCGGTAATTTCCACTACAACTCAACCATGAATTTTGAATAGATAATTTAGCAACACTACTTATCATTGGCGATTGGAAGTTCATAGTATTATGGATAAATGTCAGTAACCTTTGCTTTAAGTCGACTAATGTTGGTAAACTACATGGTAACAGTGAGATCACACCACCGTGTGTAAAAGGTGCTAATCACCACAACGTTCTATGTGTCTTGCGCTACACTAAGCACACACTGACAAGTGACAACACTCTTACTATAAGGATCCCACAGCGGAGCTCTATAGTAAGAGCAGCAATATTGTTTGAATAACTGATACTTTGATATGATAAAAATTAGACATGAACGTTATTATAACCTTTCCAGAATATAGCAATGGCATCGGTAAGCTACCCGTCTTAACAGTTGATAGACCTATGTAGTGGCCCACATATACAGCATCCTGAGCACTGTACCTACTGTTAGCACAATTAAAGCTTACGCAGTAATTGTCTGCATACGATTAATACCTCGAGTTCAGTCGGTGGACACCTTTGATAACATCATAAACTTATATATTATATGTATCCTTTCCCTTTATCTTCTTAATTTCCACTCCAATACCGCAACTTTAATATCCATTTCATAAACACGGTAGTGCATACTGCAGACCTGCGTGCGAGCGAGCGTGAGTTCGTCTGTGATGTCGAATGAATCGTACGCCCGTTGTACTGTTACAGTCGTGTACGAGATCACTGGTTTCACTGGCTAAACTATGACGTTGACAAATCTGGGGCGTACCTAGGTATAAATACAGGTGGGAGCACACTTATATATATAGGGTATAGGCGTCGGGACCGGGGGCAGCTACGCCCCAAGTTTGGGGACTGAGCCCCCATAGTTTTGGTAAGGGTCTGGAGATAGTTTTACTCCCCAACATTTGGGCGAGCGGTTTTGTTGAAGGTTTTGGTGAACTCAAGAATGAGGGGTGCGGTTGAAGGGTTTTGGTGAACCAGAGCCCCCCTCAGCCATATTCATATTCACCACATTCTGGCGCCTATGTAGAGGGGATCTAGTAGTCCGAAACTGTGTATCCAATTGCAATTGGGTGTAATTTGAAGCCAAAATTACACATAAAAAGGGCACTATCTGGGATAGCGGAGAAAAACACATGATTCCTACATTGGCCATTGAGCTTTTTTCTAAAGATTTGGGCGCAGAAGAAGTTGCCTTATGTTATTATTATTAGATGATATATATATATAATAAAAAAAGTGGATATGAACATTTAATGTAGCATAGCAACAGTTACTATTTCCTGGATAGCATTATGTGTTTATTCATTGTTAACATGTTGCTGCTAGCGTAGCCTAGATTATATATCCAGTGACTGCAGGATAAGACCACATTTAGATTTTACATAGGCGGCCATTATAACGTTTCCTTCATTTCCTGCTAAATTTGTCTAACAATTTTCTTGAAAAAATCACAGCATAGTTAACCGCCATTGACACAAGTGCTGTGGAAAACTCGTGAAATTCTCGTACCTCAGTTCTCAGAAAAATCCACCCATACTTGACACCTCTCAATTTCGCCCCAATCTGGTGAAAGATTTTGAAATATTGGTGCGTTCTACAAAATAGCCACCGTGCAAATACGCGAGCGATTAGCGTATATTTATTGCTACTTCGTGAACGATCCAATGCAGTAGTACATTCAGTATTCACTGGACTAACAGTGTTCGAACAAAATTCACACATCACACCAAAACGATATTTTCAAGGGACTTCCGGTAGACCCTCCCTCCTCTCTTCCCAGCGAAGTCAAGCAGCCGGGCGAGACTACTGCTAGCTCTACTATCAAACAACTCATTCCTGCTTTAGCTGTGAGACTACAAAGGCTGCACCATTGGCTGCCTATACAAGGACACACTGTTTGATCTGTAATAGACTGAGGAAGCAGACGGTGGTGGACATGCACACTACCCGGTACATGGTCACTAATACATCAGAAGTAGCGTGACAACGAAAATATTACTTGTAGTATTTGTTAATATCTACATTATAAATCAATTAATAAAGCACCTGGTAAGCTATAATAATACTATTTTGGCTAATTTGTTTGTTGTCGCCATCAGTCCAACTTTGAAAATCTGCAAATCTGAAAGGGGCGTTAGCTGTTGAAAGCAGTTAACTGCAATACTAGTTCGAAGAATACATTCTCTAACACTATCATAGGGATGAGAGTTTGGACTCACAGTCAGCCTGAAAAATAGGAATGTCATTGCGCAGGATGCCAGCCAAGTCCCCTCTATCAAGACTAATTACTACACGCTGGAGGTAGTGGAAACATCACCTACCTCGGATCAAACATCTCCAACAACCTTTCAATGGACACCGATATAAACAGGTGTAAGACCACATTTAGATTTTACATAGGCGGCCATTATAACGTTTCCTTCATTTAATGCAAAATGTGTTACGATTTTCTTGTAAATAAAAACAGCGTATTTAACCTCCATTGACACAAATGCTGTGGAAAACTCGTGAAATTCTCGTACCAAATTTTTCAGAAAAATCCACCCAAACCTGACACCTCTCAATTTCGCCCCAATCTGGTGACAGATGTTGAAAATATTGGTGCGTTCTACAAAATAGCCACTGTGCAAATACGCGAGCGACTTCGGACTAACGTATATTTATTGCTACCTCGTGAAAGATCTAATGCAGTAGTACATTCAGTAATCACTGGACTGACATGTGCCATGTCAAAGTGCTCGAAAAAAATTCGCACATCACACCAAAACGGTATTTTCAAGGGCACTCTTTCACCGGGTAATGGCGGACGAATTCTTAATGTGGTCTTACCCCAACAGGCGCATCGGAAAAGCCGCAGTCACTATGGCCAAGCTGACCAAAAGAATATGGGAAAGCAAGATGCTCACTGAGAACACCAAGATGAGAGTCTACCAGGCCTGTGTGCTGAGCACCCTCCTCTACGGCAGCGAATCGTGGATCACCTACATGCGCCAGGAGTGCATCCTCAACACCTTCCACATGCCGTGCCTCAAGCGCATCTTCAGTATCACCTGGTAGGACCGTGTCCCTTACAGCGACACACTGGACCGTGCTAGGATCCCCAGCATATACTCACTACTGAGCCAGAGACGTCTCGCTGGCTGGGCCACGTACGGCGCATGGAAGACGGCCGCTTGCCAAGACATCCTGTATGGACAATTCGCAATTGGTGCGAGGCCAGTGGGACGCCCAGCCCTCAGATTTAAGAACGTCTGAAAGCGCGACCTGAAGGCCTGTGACATCAGCTTCGAAGACTGTGAGGCAATGGCCGAAAATCACACTACTTGGCGTCAGACTGAATATAGAGGCATTGGATGGGCTGACGGAAAGAGACACTAGCATGCAGCTGATATAGCACACGATGTCACATTTCCAGAAACTGAAAACAGGGCGCATCAGCATCGTCTCTCAAGACTACGCTCTGCCTACTAGACCATAGTGGGTCAAAGTGATTGTAAGTCACGTTTAGGGAGCGGGTATTCTTTGGGTCAGCGATGTAGCACTCGAAAACGTATTAGCTCGTTTAGCTAGCAGTGTCAGACTGATAGCAATGCTTAATATATCAGAAGTAATAGGATGTGTGTGTCTTTTAGAGTTTTGACCGTATAAATACAAAAAGAGCTCCTAATGGCTTTAATAAAATAGTTATGATGTGGAGTCTTAAATTGAGCTTGTATTGCCTAAACCAGGGGGCAGTGGCGCTGGAACGAAATTTATATTGGGGGGGGGGGGGCTACCGGAGCTTCAGCACCAATGAAAAATTTTCGCCGCCGCATATCTTCACATCTTTCTTTACCGTGTGGCTGTCTCGGTTGACTCGACTCTGGCATAGCAAGACGGGGGAGGGGGTGCTTTGGAGAAAAAACACATGTCTCCCCTCCAATTGCACACACCCTTCACAGTTGACAAAAAAACACTAATCGTCTCATAAAATTTAGATTTTCATCCGCCATTGACGATCGCCACAAAAACAAACATTCACGCTCACATTTAATTGGGGGCAGAACCACATGTCTGCCCCCCCTCGGAGAAATTCCAGGGGGCAGATTTCCGCCAGCCCCCACCCTCGTTCCCGCGCCTATGCCAGGCGCTCGTGTCGATTATTACTCAGTGATCAGAAGTAGGGTTTTGGCAGCAGCTAATGAAGCGCCCTAAACCTCTTGGGGTAAAACCACATTAAGGATTCGCCCGCCATTACCCTCTGAAAGAGTGCCATTGAAAATACCGTTTTGGTATGTTATGCTATGTGTAATGTGACAAACTTTTTACAATTAACATACCCGATATTTGCCACAAATGACAGCAATTTTTGTTTCTAATTTAGCGAGTACATTTTGTTTATTATAATGAAACACATATTTTCTGCATTTGCATGTGTATTTTTTAAGGGATTGCATAATAATCAAGAATTTCACAAACAAAAAATGAACTTGATTTTTTCTGTAATATTTGTTTCCAGTTTTTCTTGAGTAATCACACAATAGTCATTCTTGTGTCATCAAGTAGAGAAAACAATGCTGCTTCAGAATTTGTTTTGTTTGTTATACGTATCTACGGTTGTTTTCGTTCTGCAATCACCTATATGTACCCTCCTTTAGTCATAGAAGCGTTTGCTTCTCAAGAGATTAAGGTGTTTTCCAATTATCTGGATACATGTATGTTTACTTAGCAAGTTAGAAAGAATACGACTTGTAGTGTCTCTTTGGAAATATAAACAGGGAACCCAGAATTAACGACATTGCCCAAATTTTGAACAAAAATTGGTATCCAAGGATTTGTTCATGATTCAGACACACATGGAAAAAGAGGTGAGACGGGAGAAGGCAAAAAGAGAGAAAGCTGAAGGTATGTAGTCTCGTCGTGTGCTTCTAAACCACTGAAGTTGAATTATCTAGATGTTCACTTGATAGTACATACCATTATAAGGATACTCAATTCTTCTTCGATGTTGTCTGCATGTCAGTTTTGTGTTGTGGTCTTGAAAAACTGCACTGCCTGTGACGATGTTAGATTTAGCGTTGGCTTTGCTGTGGAATGCAACCGTTCGCATGATAAGAATTATGTTTTGACTAACTATTGATCTTCAATTATTACCAAAGTTACGTTTACAGTCTCCTATAACTGAGTCGGGTCTAAGAATTCTTATGAACTATGCATCGGATTCAGCCTAGTCGTGTGTGCCGAGAAGAACCGGCAGCGTCTGTGAACCGGCGGTGTCGTGCCAATATTACATGCGATAAGTTGAGCATTTTGTCGAATCGGCGACCACCGATTCAAAGGCCTTTATTTCGAACACTGATTATAAGGATACTCAACCAGGGTTGGCACATTCATGGAAAACATATATTTTAAACAAGACAGCGGCAATTGAATCCATGCATCACAAATAACAAAATGATGATTGCAAGACTGCGATGTCCATGTCGCTCGTGTTTCAGACGCACTTCATCGTGCACAAGAAGACGTGAGACGCGAGAAGGCGCAAAGAGAGAAGACTGAAGGTATGCAGCCTCGTCGTGAGCTTCTACACCACTGAGGTTGAATCATCTAGATGTTCACTTGATAGTACATACTATTATAAGGATACTCAATTCTTCTATAGCCACTTCGTTGTCTGCATGTTAGTTTTGTGTTGTGGTCTTGAAAAACTGGGCACCTTTAAGCAACAATCTTGAAACGGCCCTAACTTCTGAACAATTCATCTTCTGTGTTCAATGCATTTTTGCATAGACGAAGCCATATTGACGTTATTTGTGAAAACCCGTAAATCCATGTTATTTTCACGAACATTTTCCTAACTATTTCCACACTTTGTCAATCAGTTTAACATTAAACATCATCTAACCTAAATAGAATTGCAAAAGAAACCCTAAACTCCTGCCAAACAAAACGTAATTACTACTACATGTATATGGGAGAAAGTAACTAATTTTGAATAGCTTTCATGTCAGAGCAATGTCAACATTACGTCACCTGACGGATTATTTGTTTGCAGTTTGTTTCCAGGGAGACGATCGTTGTACACTCGGGAAAATGTTACTAATGCTCCAGCCTATCAAGCGGTATCGAAAAGTAAACTTTTACAACTTGAAATGAAACTAAATAACACAGGACTGATTATCCACTAATACTGTGCGTTATATGGATACCCAACCAGGGTCAGCACATTCCTGGAAAAATCTTATTTTATACAGGGCAGTGAGAATTGAGTCCATTCATCACAAATAACAAAAAGATGATTGCAAGACTGTGATATCCATGTCGCTCATGTTTCAGATGTACTTCGCCGTGCGCAAGAAGAAGTGAGACTTGAGAAGGCAAAACGAGAGAAGGCAGAAGGTAGGTAGCCTCATCGTAGGCTTCTACACCACTGAGGTTGAATCATCTAGATGTTCACTTGATAGTACTTATCATTATCAGTGTATGAAATTAGCAAAAACATTAACTGGCCCATATTTTTGTCTGAACTGGATCAGATCAATTTTAAACAGGCCCTGCTTAATTTGAACTGGCCCAACTAATTTACAAATGACACGATACATTTCCATTTTTTACATTCTTTATTCACACATGAAAATGTCTATCGTTTAAATTTTACATGTAATTACATAAGATATTAAACTTTAATATTTTTAACATTAAATATGTGTACACTAACATATTAGAGCTAAATTACAGTAACATAATATAATTTTAATTGCATATATAAACGTAAATAAATAATTAAAATTAGACCTGAACTCAAATGTACACATGTATGCAAAGAAACTATGATAATAATGTGTATTTTTAATTACCTAACTATTCATAATAATAAATATTATTCCAAGTATATTATATCCTGATTATACTATGATGGTCAAAGCTAGTACTTGTATTGGCGTTCAGTTGTGCACACAGTGCTTGTATACCGTATATTTGCTACATCGTTAACCCTACAGGTGATCAACAGTAAACTTCCACCATACTACACAATTTGGGGCTTTTAAAAATCACAACTTCGCTAACACTTATCGCAGAAATATGATTGAGCTCTCATTTTGTTGGCACAAAGACCCTTTGTTATTGTGCAGTAATAACAATTGCATAACAAAAATAATCATGAAGATATAACTATAAATTGTATCCAAAATAAATGCAAAAAACAATGTTTTCACCCAACTACTAGCTAAAGTGGCTGTATGTATATATGTCCAATTAGAGAGATATAGTCATATTTATATAAGCAATGAGTAAAAAAATTATTCAAATATACTGAACAGTTTTTATATGAATTTTGTAGGTAGACCCATGTACAATTTAGACTATTCGTCATGAACGTCAGAACGAGAGTAAAGTTGAAACCCAAATTCGCTCAATGACAACATTATTATTGAGCGGTTGAATGTCCACAATGCAGTGTGAAAAATGTAGCTATACATTTCAGATGCGTGCTAATGAAAACGAGACTCAAATATATTCAGAACTTTTCATTTTATTTTGTAGAACGTTCAAATACAACCAACCGGCAATAGTTATAGGCGTACGGCGTAGACCTAGTACTGTTGCGTGCTGTGGCGCACTTGTCCGATAGCATGACGTATCCATTATCGATTTCCTTACATATCAATAAAATAAGTAATACACGCTCGCACGCACGCACGCACGCACGCACGCACGCACGCACGCACGCACACACACACACACATATGCCATCAGGTTATAGAATATGTTGTGTTTGAACTCTATATCAGCAGCAGCAGCAGCAGCAAACCATACTGTGCATGTATTATGTTGTTGTTGTTGTTGAATAAACGTTCATTCATATGCATCGTTTCCTTCACTGACGGACCAGGTGAGCCGCCTGAATCGGCCCAGTCCGGGAGCGAGACGGCGATGTCCGGCTACATAGACATACTACGTTACTCGCCGGCAACATGCATAATATCCACTTCAAAACAGCCCCCAAAGTCTGTGTAACTGTCTGTACTAGTTTCATAACTTGATCCACGAATACTGTCATGTATTTTTCCGAGATATTGACGCGGTCATTTAACAAGATTTAACAAGATTGCCATCCAGAAAATTACTCTGGATGGCAGTTGGACAAGGAAGCCTTTTGGCTTATCGAGAGTCCAATACATTTTATCTACATGTATCCCGCCTTTTTAAGGTGTGTGTCGATTTTATTTTTAAACATATTCACGCTACTAGCACCAACACAATCAGGAGATAATCTGTTCCATTCATTTACAGTCCTTTGTGAGAATGAGAACTTTCTTATATCTAATCTACACTGCTCCTTTACTAATGTAGCTTCATGTCCTCTGGTCCTTCTATCTTTCTTAACTGAGAACAAAATGTTTCTATCAATATTTTCATAACCATTCAATATTTTAAACACTTCTATGTGATCTATTCTCAATCTCCTGGTCTCTAGTGTTGTTAAACCACATTCTTTTAGGCGTATTTCGTAACTAAGATCCCTCAGATTTTGTATCATTTTAGTCGCTCTCCTCTGTACTCTTTCTAGCATATCTATGTCCTTCTTGCGATATGGCCTCCATGCTTGTATACAATATTCTAAATGAGGCCTCACTATTGTTTTGTACAGCGGTACTATTAATTCTTTTTTCTTATACGCTATATTTCGCCTAATTAATCCAAGGATTTGATTTCCCTTTGACGCTGCAATTCCGCACTGCTCTGAAACCTTCATATCAGCACTAATGGTTAACCCTAAGTCCTTTTCTTTTACAGTAGTACTTAGAACAGTACCCCCCATTTTATATTTTACCTCTTCATTCCCATGACCTGTGTGGAGGCATTTACATTTCCCAAAATTGAACAGCATTTGCCACTTTTCAGACCATTTGATCAACCTATCAAGATCATCTTGTAAATGCTGTCTGTCTCCATCACTTTTAATCCTTCTAAACACTTTTGTATCATCCGCAAATTTCAACACCTTGCTTGTTATATCATCGTCCAAATCGTTGATATATATTAAGAATAATATAGGTCCTAGTACTGATCCCTGTGGTACCCCACTCAATACCGATTTCCAGTTTGAAGCCTCCCCATCAACTAATACACGTTGTCTTCTGTCATTCAGCCATTTTTCTATCCAGTTTATTATACCATTTCCTATGCCATGGGCCTTTAGCTTAAGGAGTAATCTTTGATGTGGTACTTTGTCGAAAGCTTTTTGAAAATCTAAATAGATGATATCTACTGGTGATCCCTCATCTACCCACCTAGTGATGTCTTCCAAAAAACATAACATATTTGTTAAGCATGACCTCGCTTTTAAAAACCCATGTTGAGATGGGTTTATCAAGTTATGTTTAACAAGAAAATCCACCATGTGATCTTTAATTAGTCTTTCTAATAATTTGCAAATCACTGATGTTAAACTCACTGGTCTATAGTTCTCTGACTTGTTTCTCGAACCTTTTTTAAATAACGGTATAATGTTTGCCTCTTTCCATTCTAAAGGAACCACTCCCTCTTCTAATGACAAATTGAAAACTGTTGCAAGCGGTGCGCTAATTTGTTCTACAATTTCCAATAGTAGTTTGGGCGGAATCCCGTCCACTCCAGGTGATTTATTATCCTTCATAGCCCTTATTTTCTTAGCTACCATTTCCGAGGTTACAACTAACTGTCCTAAATAGTCTGAATCTGCCCCCTTGAACTTAGCCTCTGGTACTGGCAGTGAACTAATATCTTCCCTGGTAAACACTGAACTAAAATACTCATTCAGGTCTTCTGCCATTAAGAATCCCTCTGATATTGTATTTCCAGCACTATCTTCTAGAGGACCGACCTTATCCTGAACTTTCTGTTTGCTTCGAATATACGCATAAAAACTCTTACTGTCATGTTTTATATTACTAGCTAATTGTTTTTCATAGCTTCTCTTTGAATTTCTAATTTCAGCTGTAGCTTGATTAAGTGCTTCTTTATAAATGTTGTAGTCTTCATCATTTCCAGTACATCTATATGACTTCCACATCATTTGTTTATACTTAATTTTTCTAATGGCTTCTTTCGATAAGTGTTTTTTTTAGACCGTTTCCCTTGTTTTTTGAAAGGTACAAATTTATCGACTATGCACTTAATTTCACTATTTAAGATATTCCAGCATTCGGTTGCTGTCTTATTCTTCAGTGTGTTATTCCAGTCTATCTTTGCTAAATATTTCCTCATGTCCTTATACCTTCCTTTGTGGAAATTTCTCCTATACTGCTTTTTACTATTCCTTTCTGATTTTACTTTGATGGTAAAATGTATCTGGTTGTGATCACTACTCCCCAGTGGCTCACATATCTTGACATTGAAATAATTCTAGTTATATCATCGAAGAAAACGGCGGAATAAGCCAACTTTTGTTGTAATGGAATGAAACCAGTGTCAACAAGACGACGTTTGAGAGGCATGCACTGATTGGCTGAAAGTTAATCTAAATTTATTTGGATAGACCAATCGTTGGGCTTTCCATCTGTACCTACATTTCCCGGTTTAGACCATATGAATGGGAATGTAAATTCCTGACGCAGAACGTAGTAAAATCGGCCATATTTGGGCATCTACAACTTCGACATTTGAAAGCTTGGTTGTGATTAGCTATTACTGAATCATGATGTGATACAACTTAGTGATATATATGCCACAGGAAGGAGACTCATTAAGTTTTCAAATGAAACCTCGTGTTTCCCTGTCAGTTGCTAGTCACGGAAACGAATTTTTTTTAAAGAGTGATAACGAATCGGAACGAAATTCGGCCGGAAGCAGTTTTGCACTGGTCGCCGGGCCGAATTCGGCCCAGTTGCCACCTGTAGGGTTAAGGTGTGTGGTCAGTGTGATGACAGCTATTCAAGGCATTAAACTATTTCACAGTTCATTCACTACGTGACATCACTCAAACTATGTGTCCTTCACCTTGCCGATGTTGGTCTCGCTACACAATACATTTTTGTCACCAGTCAGATTTGGATTTAGGCCGTATTTATTTGTAGATACTTCCCACTGCACCCCCTTGACGCTCCCAAAAACTTCCCACTGCACCCCGTTGATGCTCCCAAAAACTTCCCACTGCACCCCCTTGACGCTCCCAAAAACTTCCCACTGTACCCTCTTGATGCTCCCAAAAACTTCTCACTGCACCCCCTTGACGCTCCCCAAAACTACCCACTGCAGTCCTGAAATGCTATAAGGTCCTGAGGTACTGTGCAGTTGCAGCAGTTGCCTTATCGGTGTGGTGACAATTTCGCCAATTACGTAAATTAAATTATATATCAGAAACTTATGAATTATTTAAACTCTCTCAAACATGTCTGTTCAAACTGAACCTTGCGAAATGAGCCATTATAAACCTAGCCTAGCGTAATGTTTATGTTCCAGCGCAAGCGGTGCGCCCTAAAGTGCCAATGCTGGCTGCGTGTTTGATTAAAGAAACCAAAGGTAAGGCAGCGACTTGTGAGTATTTCCGTGTAGTCTACTAGGCTCTCAGTGAGGGACCAATTCATCATTCGGAGTGTACCGAGTCGTCATACCTTGATGTGTATTAGATGGCGTGCTCTATCGATTACACATCGGCGACTATTACATGCTAGCTTAGGTCACCCACGTCAGACCTGGGGTCGAGTACATTTTCATGAGTTCGAGTACTTTAACGATGGATGAGTATGAGTACATGCCTAAAAGCTGAGTACAAGTATGAGTACATACTCACGAGTACGAGTACAAAACGAGTACATTGAAAAAATATAAATAATAACGTATTTTAAAATCATTAATTCATATAATTTATAAGTGAATAACCACTGGCAGTTGATAATTTTTTTTATGAGGAAAACTATAAAAAAAACTCTTTATTTCATCAACAATGAAACTCACTTTGTTTGCATTACTTTCAACGTCATATTTGCCACTGCACGGAATGAACATGAGTTGTTCAATTAAGGCTGCACCGTTCAGGGCGGAATACTTTCTCGGCTATGCTAAATACCCTTTCAACTGGGGCTGATAAGGCTGGAATGCTGAGATGGACCAACTGAGCCAGAGTAGGAAAATTGTTGCGTTGATCCTTCCAGAACTGCAGTAGGTCACTGTGACGATCTGTACATGGCTGACCGAGGTGTTCTTTCACCTCTACAATCAGCAATCTGCATATATTAGAAGTTTGAAATTTATAGTTTCTGATCGTAGACTACTGGTTGTTGAGAGCCCTGGTTAGCACATGTCCACATAACAGGCTCAAAATCCCCTTTGGACTTTTTAGGCAGGCTGCTGGCACGGGATCATACTAGTGTAGGAGGCAGTCTGACTTGAGCCACCTTACTTCTTCGGAGGAAGACTGACAGTTCTTGTTCTTTGCAGTTAGCACTGTTAGCCAGTGACAAGTGGCATGGTCTCCAGACTACATCAAAGGCATTTCCTGTCTAACTGGTGGGTTAACTGCTAATTGGCTTTTTATGGTCATCCTGGTGGCTTAATTAAACAAACAGGTTTATGGCCTGAACTGACAGGATGTTTCTGACTGGGAAAAAATGCTGCTTGTTGCCGTGTTTTGGTATCATAGTCACGGTTATCAGAGAATGAGGGTTTACTATATGTAGTAAGGTGGTATTCTATAAGAAATAACAAAGTATTTAAAAAATAGTTTAACATTTAAATATTTCAGGAAAGTTTCATTTTATAACCAAATACATTTATTTTCCCCTGTACATTTTAAGAAGGTACTCTGATGCACTCGTAATGTACTCATACAATTTGAGTACAATGAGTATGAGTAGAAGTTTTATGAGTATGAGTACTTCAAAAATGTACTCGAGTACATGAGGACACGAGTACCGAGTACTTCCGCCCCAGGTCTGACCCACGTACCTACGTCACCTACATTATCCATGTCACCTACATCACCCATGTCACCTACATCACCCACATCATCTACACCACCCATGTCACCTACATCACCCACGTCACCTACACCATAATAAACTAATCACGTACGGCGAATTCTCACGTTAGTTCGTCAAAGTGATATATATGGTGGCTGCCTCAGCCGGATGTACAATATTGTAAAACTCCACAAATTGTCTAAAATCATGACACACAGCGTTGATGAACAGGAAGCGGGAGAAATGACGCTAAAGCAAAACGTCAGTTTCATCAGACATTCGCTCGGGTTGATGACGATGTTACGTTTGCGAGACTCACAAAATACATAACTACGACACAAAATATGTTTCAGCTCAGTTTTGTTTTAGGTATTATAAACAAATGCAAATAACACAGTGCATTTATATCACACGCACAGGCACAGGCACAGGCACAGGCACACACACAGTGTATATATGTATTATGTGGATAACCGGTGGTGTGATTTATTGGCGAATATAACGCTTCTGGCACTGCATTGCTCTTGATGTTGATAAATTATTCCGCACTGATCCCTTGTTACTACAACTGAATATGCTATAGCAGCAATGAGTACCCGTCTTGTTCGTGAAGTTCCTATTTTGCGGTGCCTTGACATTAACGAAATAGTGATTTCCGAAAATTTTATTTTTGTGGCACCACCATCGAGTAGTTTTCTCTCTCCTGTCAAAAACATTTGACGTTCAAACATTCTACAACAATTCACTGAAGTGTGGTGGGCAGAAGCACTGCACAAACCTAAGAGGCGAAACAAGAAAAATACTAACATATGATAACAATGGGCATAGGTGAATGCAAGTACACAAATTTGTGAAAATCGTATTCAAAGCGTGTACATGTCTAGCAATCTAACCAATTCGTTGTATAACCAAAGACAATATACACTAATTATTAAAATGTTATCAAAATACGAAAATTATACTAATTAGAAGAATGTTGGTATATATTCGGGGGTTAATTGAACATTATTTTGTGTTTTCGAAAATGTAGGAGGTCAAGGACCCCTCCCACATAATTTTTAGATTCACGATATCCAAATTACCATGAAACGATTTGTTGGGATATTCAATTTTCACAGGCTTTCGTATATTTGCAAAATGCCTTCATTATGTTCTTCATTGTCAGCACCCACCGTCTACATTCTCTTGATCTTTATCATCATCGTCACCAACATCACCATCGTCATCATCTTTATTACAATTAGTTATTACATTACCGGCTTGTTTATTACATTACAGATTGATTATTACGTTACCTGTTGATTCACTGCATTCTTCGTCTATTTTAGAACAAAGGAACCGTATCAAAAAGGCAGCAGAACCAGGTGGGTTTATTAGTTCTGAGATCTGATCTGAGATCTGATCTGTGTGCGGATGCGACCAGCGTTGGGTTAACTTGGGAACGAAATACCCTTGGTTCTTCACGTGGAGTTATATTTACAGATACCACGATTTGGGGAGTTATTTATACTAATTCAACTTGCATACATTAAGTATGCATCTATGACATTGGGACCCCCTCCCAACATATTGTAATGTTTGATACTTTAGGTCAGTGTCAAGGGTGATGCAGTTGGAGGGTGATGAAATATCTGCAACAACACCCCTTCCCGTCACCCAAGTTGCGGTATCCAAGCTGCACCTATATGGTTGATCCCACAGACATGTCCAGTATTACTCCCCTGCCGACACTGCGAACAATCTCTAAAACAACATCGTCGCTGCGAAACATCTCTAACACTACCCCCATTCGACTCATGACAATTCTCCAACACTACCCTTCTAGACAGCACAAACTATCTCCAGCATTACACCACCTTTGACACCGCGAATAATCTCCAAACCTACCCCCCCCCCCCCCCCCCCACCTTCATGTCAGCAGCGAACGCTTCGGACATGACATAGGAAGACCGGGGGAGGTTGAACATTTTTTGGAATTATGTTGTCAATTTTATGAAAAAAATAAGGGGTGCATGCGTGTTATTGAGCGTTATTTTCACGACAAAATTACGCTATTTTTTTCTCATTTTACTCCGAAGTACCAACAGGAATGGTTATCACTCACATTTTACCAAAAACAACTCAATATTGGGAGGTAAGCCCTCTTCTTAACATTGTGGAGCTGAGCTCCACCAAACCCCCCGGTTCCAACGTATGCAGGGGCAACTCCAGAGAGGGGCACAAACCTCTATTGGGACGAACCAAATGGTATAGAAAAGTTTTCACTTCTGAGCCGCAGTAACTTGAGCTTCTCCTCTGTCTTGGCTCGACTGATGACATCGGAAAACGTTGGAGGGGGGTGCTGTTGACATTTTTCGCCACTGCATCGTCGACTTCAGCTTATTGTAACCTGAACGAGCGCATTTCCAAGGATCTAGGGGGCACAGTCATGTCGGCCCATTAAAAATTCCTCATAGGCCTGGCAGGCAGTCCTGGTGAGGGCTCGCCATTGACTTCTGTCAGCTGCTGCGCTTTCAAGTTCTTTTGGACGGATGCCACTGTACTGGGGGTTGGCCTTGATGCAGTCCTTGTGTCGCTTGCGGGGACGCCCGTGATGTATGTGGCCTTCAGAGACCTCGCCGTAGAGAAGCTTGTTTCTTCCATATGGATGACATGCCCGGTCCATCATAGTTGGCCTCTCACAATCATCACCTCGATGCTAGTGGTCTGCGCTCTCTCAAGCACCTCAAGGTTTGCCACCCGGTCTTTCCAGCGGATATGGAGTATAGACCTGAGGCTGCGCATGTGGAAAGCGTCCAGCTTCTTGATGTGGCGCCTGTAGAGTGTCCATGTCTCACATCCATAGATGAGAGATGAGAGGACGACGGCTCTATGTACCGACAATTTAGTTGACAGCCGGATGTGGTTGTGACCCAACACATTGGTGCGCATGCGACCATCCTTGCGTCGATCCCTTTATCTAAGGACCTGTCACTTGATATGGTGCTGCCAAGGTTCTTGAAGCTCTCCATTGCCTTTAGATGTGTGCCATCGATGGAGACTGTGGGAGCAGGTGCTGTGGAGTCACGGACAGGCTGATGGAGGACGTCCGTCTTACCAAGACTGATAGTTAGACCAAACAGTTTAGGCGCCTCTGCAACCTTGTTGAGTATGATATGCAGATGACTCTCCTCGTGTGCCATGAGGGCACAATCGTCAGCAAAGAGTGCCTCGAGAATGAGGCGTTGCATAGTTTGGTCCTAGCAGCAAGACGGCGTAGGTCGAACAGTGAACCGTCTAGCCGATACTTTAGGTTGACCCCAATGTCCAAATCTGTTTCGGTATATTTCAAAACGCAGGTAAAGAACATGTTGAAGAGAACTGGAGCAAGTACATAACCTGCGCCGTCTGAGAGCACTTCACCTGTCATATTGTCATGAAATAGCCGGATGATGTGGACAAACTTCCTTGGGCAACTAAGTTCTGTCAGCATTGTCCACAGCGCCGTCCTGTTGACAGTGTCAAAGGCCTTGGTGAGGTCAATAAATACAGCAAACGGTCCATGGTCTGCTTAATGCACTTTTCCTGTACTTGTCTGACTGCAAAGACCACATCCACTGTGCTCCGGATGTCGAAATCTACACTGTGCTTCTGGAAGGTTTGCCTCAGAGACATTGGCTATGAGTCGGTTCGGAACGCTGCGAGCAATAATCTTCCCAGCAATGGACAGGAGCGATATTCCTCTGTAGTTGCCACAGTCTGCTTTGTTGTCCTTGCTCTTATAGAGGAAACTATAGTGGCATCTGGGTGCTGGGCTTTAATTGTCCGTACATATACTTGATGGCACTGAAGAACATCTATGCGTTGTGAGTTTCAGCATAATGTTCCATTTCCTTTGCTTTCTTCTGCCATCATCTGACGAAGGTCTCTCTGCATTTTGTTCTGTAGGTGTCTGTAGCGGTCTTTTTTGGAAACTGAGCAAGGATCATTCTGCCATTCTAGGTACGCTTTGTTCTTTTCATCCAGCGCCTTGCAGATTTCTTCGTTCGACCATCACCATCTGCTTGAACTGGGTTCACTTCTCTGTGATGTTGCCAGTAAGTTGTCTGTGAGACATCAAGGTCAACCTGGAACTGCTTGCGGTAACGCTGGTGTCCAAACCTGGCTGTGTTGAAGCACTTCTGGTCGACTTTGGACGCTTGCGTTGAAGTGGAGCAATGTGCAGCTGGAGGCCTGTCCTAACTAGTCTGTGATCCGTTCAGCACTCTGCTCCTCGCATGGCCCTTGTGATCTTCACATTCTGGATGTCCCGGCTTCTTACGATGACATAGGCTATCATGTGCCATTGCTTGGACCCGGGATGCATCCAGTTTGTTTTGTACTTATCGGCCTGCCTGAACAGAGTGTTTGTGATAGTTAAGTCGTTCTCCGCACACATGCTCAAAAGGAGGAGGCCGTTGGTGTTTAGTCTTCCTACGCCATGCCGTCCGATGACTCCCTTCCAGTTCCTGCTGTCAGTTCCGACTCTTGCATTGAAACCCCCCAAGATGATGAGCATGTCGCCAGCAGGTGTGGACCTGACCAAGTGTCGAGATCTTCATAGAGAATCTTTCTTTGGTCTCGTCGGAGTTTGTAAGGGTGGGTGCGCAGGCACTTATGATAGAGGCGTGGCACTTGGCATTCAAAGGGAAACGCAGCTTCAGAAGCCTTTCGTTGATCCCTTTGGGCAGGTCCGGAAGCTGCCGTGTGAGAGAAGTTTTCACTGCTATGCCAACTCCATGGACTCTGGCCTCATTCTCCGCCTTGCCTTTCCATAAGAAGATGTAGTCGCCGCCTGGTTCCTCACGCAGCCCTCCTCTGTAAGTCTTGTCTCACCCAGAGCCGCTATATCAGTGTTATAACGCTGCAGCTCACTTGCAGTAAGGGCAGTCCTTCTTTCCGGTATTGCACTGTCAGCTTTATCCATAACTGTGCGAACATTCCATGCTCCGAGAAGGAGTTTTCTTGTGTTGCTTTGTTTTCGACCGCTAGAATGGGTCGAACTACCAGCAGCGGTATGCTGGCTAGTTGTAGTAGGGCAGGCAATCGTTAGGCCACCTTTTCTAGGCTCCTCCCTTACAAAGAGTGAGCAGTGCTGTCCTGAAAAGGACTGCTCAGTCGCCTGGAGTGCTGCCGGACTCCTCCGCTGCCCTGGATACAAAGTCAAACGACCTCTTGCCCACAGGCCGCCTACGTGCAAGTTTGGGACTACGACTCCCAGTGATCACCTCCACCTGTCGCTTTCCCCCTCCCCCGTCGCCGCAGGGATTCATAAAGAAATTATGATAGATGAGATGATGTCGAATGATGAGTAGCATGCACAAACCTGTGCGTGAATGCTTTTAAAGTGGGAAGGCCGTTGCACAGGGGCGGTCCCACTCTCTCGGCCGCAGAAGCCGGGTTTCAGTGGCCCCAACAAATCTTCCGTGCTATGCCATGCCCTATGCACTCCGCAGTGTTCCATCTTCTTGGCCGTTGAATATATACTTGATTTCCTCCGCCCAATCCGCCGCAACAGTCTTCACATGTTGGGTAAGCAGGTCCCCAACTCACCGAGGGTTTGAGACCCGTCCGTTACCTTCACCTGGTTTTGTTTGCCTGTTGAGGCAGTTGGCCGGGGTGTGGCCGCTGCGCATGCTACAGCCACTTGGAGCCACAGGTGAGTGTTGTAGATGTACTTTACTTGTAGCATATAAGTTGTGTATAGTTCAGTAATTGCTAGATCAAATAGTTTAATGTTTGTTGTCACGTGTGTTACTTGTACAGTGGAAGGAGAGAGTGACGACGACTCCGTACGCCGGAAACTGCAAGTGCTGGGGTTGATCAATGAGTACCGTCTCCCCGAGGTGTGGCACGATATGAAACATCAGATCTTGGAGGACGGAGAGCTTAATATATGCGACGTCATTACCAGTGACCATGTCCCTGACCTGGTATATCTCTTCACGTCCGGTGTGGCGGCGGCGGACATCACGAAGCTCGAGTTAGTAACGGTTTTGAGATATATATGTAGTCTATGCACGTCCTGGCAGACCAACAGATGCACTAATTTATGCACCATCATCAGCCATAAAACATAGCATCCAATTCAATAATTGGATGTGTGTTGTTTCTCATCCGAACACTTTATTTATGCAAGCCATTAATGTATCGCTGGTTCGGTGCAGACGTGATTATCTTGTCCAACTTGGTGTTTGTAATTATGAAATGAAAGCAACAAAATATTCATGACCGTTCGGACCGGATCATGTTTATTAAGCTATAAACGCAAGTAAAGACATTAAGGAAAATATGTTTATAAAACATATGCATTTGTTTGAATATATAAAAGGAAAGCACTAAACTGCAACTAGTGTAGGTAAAATGGAGGCAGGGGCAAAATGTACACCTGGCATAAGTGAACATAATTATTAGGTATTTAGTAGGCATTTGGTTAATGTGCGCATGTACATAAGCCCACTTTTGACTCGTCCCAGAAGTGTTTTTTGTAGTTTCATTTATGTTGGTCCTACAAATAGTTGTATAAGTTATTACATTTATTGTATATAATATGTATAATAACAATTAAACATTAAACCAATGCATTACTAGCACAATCCGCCCTAAGCGTTGCCTTTTTGTGGCATGGTTCTCGTATAGGGATGTACTGTTGGCACGGGACTACTGTTGGCCCGTTCACCGGAAAGACATATTTAACGCATTTTATGTTACAGCTAATGTTAGGATAACCTCACATGATTGCATATTCATAAATCATTTGATGAAAATAAAACCTGATTTCAAAACGTGTGAAAATAATAATAATAATATTTTCAGTTTGATCGTATACAAATAGTAAATACATGGATAACAGCAGTACATTCAAAATTGTACAAAGCTAAAATCCACTGATGTCGCAGTTTTGATGTATTGTACACTGTTGCTAATTTCAATGTTCTGAATACTAGGATTCAAAGGCTTGGTCATTATGGTAAACGAAGTAACCTTAGCAGTAACAAACATGTGGCTAGTGTTACAACTCAATCAGTCAACCAAGCAACCAGTGTCCAATATCCTGCCGGGATTGTTATAAACAACAACATATTGCTGAACATTTGTTTTTCTACAAACTACCAATACAGCATACAATCATGTAAACGTTAATGAAATAGGCAGTGACTACCTCATTCTTTTCGCCAGCCCAGTTAATACTAGACGTCTATGTGATGGCATGGAAAGAAAGCTCTTGCACTGGTTAGGACACAAATAACGTTGTAGAGATGTCACAGCAATGGCATTCTGCAACCTTGCTCGATATCACATCTCGATATCGAATAGCGACGTTGTAGGGACAACGCCTGTTGTGTTAGTCCAGCAGTTCTTTACTCCTGGGTCATGACCCAAAATTGGGTCGCCAAGCCATGTTGAGAGGGTCGCCAAGAATTTCCAGCGACTGTCAAATTTACCTTACTTGTTTCGCTTGCCCTTAAGTCCAACTATATGCATTTGAGACGAAAAATTTATGCCAAATGTTGCATAAATTTGAAATTATTCGCCACAAATACTTCTTGTATTGGACACCAGTTTTGGCCAAATCTGGCCCGCGGATAGTTCCCAGCTGGCACGTGAGATCCGCGCTAAGAATTGACCGGTCGCTCAGCTGGAATATACAGTAGTCCCCTCTTATAAGGCCAACCCTTCAGAAAATCTAAAGTGACCTTATAAGGCGAGTGGTCTCTGGTGAGAGGGAACCAGCGATGAATGTAGCATGTGAAAAGAAAACATATGGACAGTGAACATCATTTATTTGTGAACAATACCGGCTACATGGTGTTTTTGCCAAGAACAATAATTCAATAATAACGTGCGTGTAGGCATATAGGCAAATAACAGTTGACACAATGTACGAATGCCAACTCAGCACGAGTGTGTCAAAATAGCAGTCTCGGTTGCCGATTGGCCACTGCCGAGGGGTAGACTCTTCCTATAACACCGGAAGCCGGGTGGCCGCTAGTGAGGGTGGTTTATATTAGACAACGCTAATGCAATAAAAATATGGCCGCGTAATCCGGGTGGTCATCGGCGAGGGGGGCCTTATAACAGGGGGACTACCGTACTGAATTTTGAGTTCAGCTTTGCGTTCTGACACTCATTTTCTGACTTTCGAACACGTTGAATATAAGCCTAGAAACGTTTATGAAGCAGTGAAAGTTTCTACATAAATCTATCGCTCTTTAAAATTCATACCGAGGAAGACAACCTTCTATATTCTTCAACTTCACCAGATTTAATGTTGCGGCGAAGACGATGCGCATATGGAAGATGCCAATCCAGTGTCTCTTTGTGTGTCGGACAGCCTGCAGATCAACTTTAATGATCGAATCGCAGATCTCCCTCCTTCTTTGGAAGTTTGTTTACTGCTTAGGGATCATCTCAGAACGGCGATGTTTGATATATAACTTAATTACTATAATTTGGGGTGGGGTCAGAGGCGGTTTCGTTTTGGCGTTAACTAAAGGTCTCTACTGGGCGGAAGTTAGAGAGCACATTGACATCAACGCCTCGTTTGTTCAGTACATGTGTCACGATGCCATGCTTCATCGGCTGTGAGACTACAGCAGTGGAGAGTAACAAACCAATTATGCGTGTGTTCAGCTCGGCAAGTCACGACGCGACTGGGTTTTAGTGTTTTTTTGCGACGATTTGGTTGCGAAAATGCGTCGCGTCGTGACGTGTATGACGCTACTCCAGGGGCTCATACACGTTACGACGCGACTACCGATACGACTGGCAGCTGCGACAGGTTTATGAATGCACTCCTGTTGGTAGCGGCTGGAATTGCCGCCACTGCGTGGTAAATAAAATATATGTTATTACTAAAAACAGCATGGAACATTTTCCTGATAATTTCAATGAAAATCAAAGTTACGTTCATTCCAGTTATGATTTCTGTACATAACGCGACTAATGGCACTAGCGTGTTTTCGTGTTTTTAAATTGTAAGTTCACTCATAACCACTTTTAAGATTTGATTCAATTTATGGCAGAGATTCAGAATATGAATATCTTACGGAACAGTTTGTACATGTCTTTGGTTAAATCGATTTTTCTTATTGCGTACGGCGAAATTGGGGACCGTCGGTAGTAAACACACAATGATAGAATCCTACAAACACGCACATAAAATACTATATACTGCTGAAAATGTGGGCCAACGAGAGGAACATTTAGAATCCGAGATACGATGTTCAAATTCCCGCAGGGCAATCGATACATGAGCGCTAGCGAAGAACACTCAACATATCAAACGCAGACACTCGGTGACACAAAAACGCCAGGGGCGCATACACGTTACGACGCGACTAGCGACGCGACTGGCAGTTGCGACAGGTTGGTGCATGCACTCCTGTTGGTAGCGGGTAGAACTGCCGCCACTGCCTGGCAGAATCCTGTGGAACTATTCGAAAATGGCGGGGTTGTCTGCTCATCAATGACGAGCTATGGCATTAAAGGGGTCCTGTATAGATTGCGCTATTCCACGGCAGAAGTATTTTGTCGGCCGACGCTTCGCGTCTACGGATATTTATAGAAGTGTCTGGTGCAGCGATATGTTTGCCGTCGTTAGTTCTCAGGAACACAAGACAAGCGTGCGCTGCGTCTAATCAGTAAGGATTTTGTTGCTGATAAGGATTTATTTATTTAGTCTTGTTAGTTTGCAACAGTATATGTCATAAATAAATCCTCATCAACAACACAATCATTAGATGCAGCGCACGCTTGTTTTGTGTTCCCGAGAACTAACGACGGCAAACATATCGCCAAAATACTTTGCCGTAGAATAGCGCAATCTATACAAGGCCCCTTTATTTTTTAAGCAGCACCTACCTGATCATTCGACGTCATTGGCAGAGAAGAGAACGTCGTCGTTCATGCTGGACTGAACAGTGGTTGTTAAGGCACAACGAACAATGTGCATTTAATAGCTCTGTCTCCACGAATTATGACCTCGCGAATTATTAAAAAGATTGACGCTTGCTCCAAAGGTTGTTCATATGCTGTAATATCCGTACGCTAAAATTCGCCGCATTAACATCTCGTGCAAGCCGCCTATAGAGAACCGAAGTGATGACGTCACGCTGTTTAGCAACCGGCCCAGCTGGTTCCAACAAATGTCTCCTGTCGTATCTGTTAACATGGTGTTATGTTTGGTTCTACACTGTAATCAATGTTCTGAAAGCCATATGTGTAGTTCTTTATGGTTCTCATAACTAGAAAGTGAGAAGCATATATGGGTGAAACAAATTTTAGGTATTTTATATATTCTGGAACGAGAAAATAATTTTGTAACGCAAGCTTTTTATCGCGTTGACAATGTCGCCGGTCGTGGTGCAACAGTTTTTTTTGTACATCACGCTATTTTCACCACAAAATGCGAAAGGAGAACCTGTTAATACTATTTAATTCATGTACGAAATTGCCAATATCGAAGGATTTGATAATATCGTGAAATAAAGAACAAAATAAGTTTCAGGCTAAAAAGTTAGGGAGCGGTCATTACATAAGTTGGACTTTTTTGGTCACCATCAAGGAGGATGCGGTCGGAGGGTTATGGGGATACAGTTGGGGATTTTAGTGAGCCTCAAGAGGGGTGCAGTTGGACTTTTTGGTGAGCCTACAGTTGGAGAGTTTTGATGATATATTCATCACGTTCCGACGCATATGTAGAATGTCAACAACATGACTATAGACACATTTTTTTAATGTAAATATTTTTTTAGCAAAATTACTCATTATCCAAAGTTAATAAACACATTATGCAATTAATTAACAGTAACAGTAATCATATATATTGCATATAATAATTAACTCCACAAATGTCTATGTACTGGGAGCCTTGCTACCACGAACACTGGTTATTGTCTTGGATTTGTACAAATTTCCGGTAGTTTTTATAACATATTTTCAAACTTAACGCTATTATGAATTATTTCTACTCCATACTGGTATGTACCGCACCTCGAAGAACGTTTGGAAGATAATTGAAATTATTCATGATCAGATCTGACATGATTTTCTCTCCTTTTAAGTGATTTGGGCTCGTCTGAGAAGTATGCAGCAAGTGCGGAGATAGTGGCCTCCTGACGCAATTAGCCATATTCGAACAAAAGTTAGCAATTCTAGCGGTTTGTTATCAGTGGGTAAATCACCCTACAAAATGTTTTTTTTATTAATTGTGAACTAACATGGGTACCCATAGATTTTCAGGAAGTGGTCCCCGGGGAATATGAATGGTTTTTCTCAACAACATATATTTTTTAATATCTGATTATTAACTATAACTTTTAGAAACCGATAAACGTGTACGTGTAGATCACAATATTATTATTACAATCGTGTACGAAACAACTCACAATCATTTTTTAAACCAGCCAATTGACCTTCGCTTGAAGCTCACCAAAAACGCCAACTTAATTACTGGTCCCTGACTTCTCAGCCTGAAACATATTTTGTTCCATATTTCAAGACATTATCAAATCCTTCGATTTTAGCAATTTCGTACAATAATTGTACGGTGTTGACAGGTTAGCCTTCCGCATTTTCCAAAAAAAGTAGCGTGATTCACAACAAAACATATATGTTGCACTGCGATTGATTTTGTCACTGCGATCAAGTAGCTTACGTTAAAATGTCGTTTTTACGTTCCAGAATACATAAAATACCTAATTTGTTTTGCCAATATATTTGTTGGAATCAGCGCTGCAGCGTGACGTAACACTTCGGTTCTCTATGAGGTTGATAAAATATAGTAAATAATATAAATAATAAAGTTGGTAAAAATATGTCATTATTAATACAACAGGGGACATTTTCATAAGTTACATAAATAAAAAACAAAGTTACGTTCTTTTCCAGATATAATTATTGATATTGCTAAAGCGATTTGTCCTATTGCGTACGGCGAAATTGAGGACCACCGGCAGTATATATACACAATTATAAATCTACAAACACACAAAATATTATGTACTGCTCAAAATATGGGCCTTCATATCTATGAATGTTTTTTCTAAATTTGCGTCCCAAGCCATTTTCTCTGTTTCTGGACAGTCCTATGATTTATAGGAAGCTCCTGCCGACGACGGTTTGTCTGCGACTACGTGTTTTTAATATCAAACATGTTTGATATTCCACGACGCGTTAAAAACTGGATAAAGACTGCCCTCAAGACAAGCGTCGTGTCGCAAGGGGGGCATACACGTAACGACTCAGAGTCGCAGATGCGTCTAAGACACTAAAACTCAGTCGCGTCGTTACGTGTATGTCGGGTTTGAAGGCCAGTGTTCGAAAATGGTGGGGTTGGCTCACTTGTCTGCACATCAATGGCGAACTATGGCGTTAAGCTGCACCTAACGATATATGCCTACATCCGGCGTCGTCGGCAAAGAAGAGAACGTCGTCGTTCATGCTGGATTAAACAGTAGTTGATAAGGCACAACGAACAAGGTGTTTTTAACAACCTACTGCAAGAGTTCGGCTTGAACAACGACGTTTCATTTCGTGAGCTCCTCAGGATGGACTTAGAGATGTTCAAATACTTGGTGGACTTAGTTTAGCCTGCCATCTTAAAGCAAAATACAACGATGCGAGCGTGCATACCACAACCAATCCCCCCAGTTCTACATTCCAAACAATATTTGTCACCATTTTCTCCATCTTTCAGGGACGGTCCCGTGACTTCTAGGAAGCTCTTGATTGGCTTAGTGCCTCAAACACTCTTTGGATTGCAAAAAATTGCGTCGCAGACGCGGTCATACCGACATACACGTCACGACCCGACTTGCTGACGGAAGTTTCTTTGCGACTACTTGTTTTTAATATAAAATATGTTTGATATTCTATATATATATATATATATATATATATATATACACACACACGACGCGATAGCATAGTAGTAGTATCTTGTTGGCCCAGGAAGACATTGTGCTCTGCAGTCATCTGTGGGTCCGCATGTGGCATTGATGAACAGAGTCTGACGCACACAGTCGGTTGTAGTAACCACGGAACATCCGTATGCTAGGAATGGGGTGATGTTGCTCTCCCTCTGTGACGTTCCTAAAAGATTTTCATTTCCCTCATGGACAGTGCGCGCCAGTTGAATCTGTCAGTTGCTGCTTTCTCCAGTTGTCGAGGCTGAATATTTGTCCAATTTAGGTTTGCCTTGAGGTTGTCCTTGTATCGCTTCCTAGGGAGTCCTTGTGTACGGCTTCCGTAGATCAGTTGCCGTGGCATTGTGGCTTCGTCCATGCGTATAACATGGTCGGCGCGATAAAACTGGGTAAAGACTGCCCTCAAGACAAGCCGCGTCGCAAGGGGGCATTCACATCACATCAGCATCGTTGCAGACGCGTGTAAGACACTAAAACTCAGTAGCGTCGTGTGTGCCGGGCTTAACAACCAGACCCAGAGTGTCAATGTTCTGCAGAAGGAGCGACGTTGGCAACGGGTCCAGCACGCATGACTTGGCAGCAGATGCTATAATCATGTTCTTCACGTCTGCCGGTGAAGCAGCTTCGAAACACACGAAACGTGTAGTCACATTCGTCGCTACGTTATCGATTGACGTCTGATGCATATCGCGGCGCGGCGCAGCGCAGCGCATCGATCATTTCAAAGGAACTGATCTGGAATCTTGCTGCAAGAGCAGCGTCTACGTATGCAGGCGTTATAGCGTGCGGGAAGTGCTCCCGGATCAAACACCGGGCATGGATATTAGAGGCGGCCAGGTTGGCTGCGACCGGAATGTTGTTAATCGCTCTATACCTCCGACATTATGTTTCAAGCGTGATGGTTCGTGTTGATGGAGTTCACACTCGATTGTGCAATGGTCAGTGATGAGTCTCGTCTGCTTAGCGACAGTTGCAATAACGTGGGGTATTTCAGGTGTGATAACAAGATCCAGCGTATTGCCACGCTCATGGGTCGAGCATCTGACGTGTTGTACAAAGCATGAAGTTTCAAGTAAATCGGTCAGGTTCGTTGCGTCCGAGCTTGTTGTATCACTATATCACGTGTTAAGATCACAGTAGGATAGGCTCCGGAGATGAGTAACATCTTCCCAACATAATTCAGGAACGAGCGGAAGTCGGACATTGGCGGTCGGTAGACAATGATCTCGCATGTGATACAGCTGAGGCTGGTGTTACGTAAAATAACAACATAACTCACTTGCATGGGTATTAACATCAGCACGTGAAACGACTTCTAGAATCTTTCGAAAAAGAATCCCACGACGAGCACCACCACGCGGCTGGTGTACAAACATCTAGTCCTCTTTGCACAGTTCGGACACTATATTCGTTTCGTCGTCTCTCAGCCATGTTTCCGTTAAGGCAATGATGTCTATGTCTACATTGTATGACACCCTATCACATCTGACAATTATTTGTCAAGGTGACTAACAAAGGATTAAAAGTAATTTAAAAATAGCAAATAATATTCCGAATGGTACTGTCTAGTTCGTGCTCGCCGACGTAGTCACGCACGAGCAGCGCCTTGTTGCAGATGGACCTAACGTTAACCAGAGCCGTGTTCAGAGTTCGCGCCGCGACGCAAGCGACGAACAGCAACGTCGCTTTTTGCCGTTCAAAGTTACAAGTTATTTGAGCATATAACAAAACCAAAGTAACAGAACTAAAGTGTTCCTAATAGTTGCAGGGATGGCGGCATTTTCGTCGAAAAACATTCCAAATCAGGTTTTGAATGCGGCGAACGTCGCGATACGTAAAATGTAATCGTTCAACTTCCGGTGCGGCGCGAACTCTGAACGCGACCCAGCTGGCCGAACTTCGCACGAAGATTAGACAGTGGTGTCAAACATTGTGTTAAGTTCGATGTGTTCACTCCCGATTGTTTGTAAGCTTGGCTCACCTCACCTCACCCGCGACATGGCTAACCGCACCAACTTGGTGTCACCTGCTTGGCACGTTTCTTATTTACCGGATTCGCCTTCTGAACACGGCCTATTGTAGTTGTCCACGGATGGTTAGCTCGCTACCAACATTACCGAAGTCCGGGCAACAACGATCTCGACAATCACATGCTCCAGCAGATCGTACGTAGTTTCTGACAGCTTGCAAACCATCCTCAAGTTAAAAGTTCAGATAAAAGTATGAAATACAGGATAAAACACCCTAGACTCACGCATAAATATTTCTTAGATAATCTTAGATTGTAGATAAATCGTGTCGCATAATAGGTAGACTGTCAAAAATACATATGCATTCAAAACTACAGTGCATAAGATACTTAAATATATATTGAATTTTACATTGTGTTTTATTGATATCAGGAGGTGTTTGTGCCCCCCCCCCCCCCCCCCAGACTACCCTCTTTGGATCCGCCCCTGTTATCCTAATGCGCGCATAAGGCATTTTAGCAGCATCGAACAGAATATGACTTGTATATACCAGATGCATCCACGATGAACACATTACACCAGAAGTCTTGCGAATCTGAAATTGTGTGTGATATTACTTCACAGTTCGTTTAAATTTCATACAACATGTTTAATAAATAGTTCGTCTCGCATGCGTCTAGTATGGGAAAGTTCAGTGTTGCTGGAAACTCTTGGCGACCCACTTAAATGGCTTGGCGATCCAATTTTGGGTCGCGACCTAGGGGTTAAGAACAGTTTGTTTAGTGGGTAACTTAATACAGGAGGGGTGGGGGTTCGTGCGGAAGGATCTTTTTTTTCAAAGTAGCTTCGTATGTAAATGTGGGGTCCGAACGTTCCGAGTGCTGACCCGCCTTTTCGGCCACCGCGGAGACTGGCTCGCAATTGCATATTACACAAACACGTACCATATATGCCAAAACGTGTACATGATTTATTTAATATTAACCTGGTAACATAAAAAGCAAGTGATGTTTGTTATGTTACAGCCGCATTACAAATTCGCCATGTCAAATCCAAATATAAACTAATGTGTCCACTCTGTCCGGCAGACGGAGCCGCGATCAAGTTAACGATTTGCGTCGTTGTCGTCTGCTTTTAGAATAGAACCAAGGTTTGTTAGACGTGTGAGGTTTCGCGACGTCCAGGTTTGTGTAATGCCAATTTTATGTGTAACTGTAGTCAGTCATGTAATATAATCAGTTCACGCATAAGGTTGGCTGATTATATTAGTAAATGCACACATTGAATAAAATAGGACAATATTTACACCCAGTTTCCGCAATTTTTTTGAAAAACTCGCGGGTCCAATCGTGTTTTGCCTTTTTACTAAAACCTGATCAAATTCTTCCGTAAGATACTTATGAGTTATGTGCTAAATCTCTAATACAGATTCCTTCCAATTTCTGCAAACAAACTATTACAAAAGTTGTTCTGAGTGAAGTACTTACGAAAATATTCCTGCGAAATCCAAATCTCGTCGAAGACGCCGGCTTCTAAAATCGTGGGTCCTATCTACGCTGTGTAATTAAATTCTTCGCGTGTCACGTGAATCAGTGAGAGACCACGCAGTGTATTAAAATAGGCCAAGAGCGAGATTTCAGTGCCACGAATTTTGGCCTGCCCCGAATATACCAGCGAAATCCAAATCTCGTCGAAGATACCTGCGTCAAAAATCGTGGGTCCTATCTACGCTGTGTAAATTGTTCGCGTGTCACGTGAATCAGTACGAGACCACGCAGTGTATTAAAATAGGTCAGGAGCGTTAGAACACGAATTCTGACCTGCCCCGGATATTCCGGTCGTGTATGTAGCATTATTGACATTGTTGTGCAAAAGAAATCAACTGAGACAATATATATGCAGTTGGCGTTAATAAGTAAACTTGGAGTAGGCTAGATAGAGTGCTTGCGACAATATAATAGGCAAACATTAAAATTAGAAGATCTTTTTAATAAGTACAGAAGACCTTAATAAGTTAATTATGGCCTAATTGTTACACTTTAAGCTTAACTTAGAATACTTAATGGATAGAACAGTTGAAAGTTAATTTTGAGAAAACACCTGCATTCGAATAACTGTCTTTGATCTTAATTTCACAGACCTACCTAATCAACATTTGTGAAGCTAGAATAATTGGTATATTGTCCGACATTCTCATTTTGGGTGCTGAATTTCATAAAGTTGAAGTTTAACACTGACTAATTATGAAAATACAGTAAGTAGATATCTACAAAACTAGCATTTGTTGCGAGTTTCCTTCACAACAGATTGTACCAATTTGAACATTGTTCTGTAAGACAACAATAAACCACAGGCTGCTGAAATTACTTTCCAAAATTACTAAATTTGTTTGTCTAATTTTCGTTCACCCAGTATACCCATTGCCCTTATTCCTATTACACTGGAATTGTGCTCATATAATCTGTACCAATAGGAATTTTTTGTCTACATATTCAGCAAATTTCATGTATGTAACTTGTAAATTTCACATTTTATAGGAACCTAAAAAATAAATATAACGGGTGCTATATTAGATGTTAGTCCCGTGTCACACATAATAGGGTATTACGGACACAATTAACGTGTAGGAGCCTAATTGTTAAACTATGGACACTTAATAACTGGCTAAAAGTAAAGTAAATTCTGAGACACCAACTTTTAAAATATCCTGAAAAATATGGAGATTTGACATGGAATGACCCATATAACACTTCTAGCCACCATCCATATTTCAAGTAACCCATCTTTAAAACTTCCACATATATACCAAAGAACCGACCCTTGTATGTGAGAAAAATGGTGTGTGGGTATTTAGTACCTGCTTAGTTGATTGTTTTCTAATGTATAAATCTATGGCTATGCCATTCTATATACACTAGATTAAAATTATCAAAAGAAGATTTCGACAAACACTAACTTATTCACTAAATTAGTCATAATTAGTTAGTTTACATATACCAAAACCAAATTCATAATGAAGCGTCCATTTACCACTGTGTTTATCAATATAGCTCACACATCAAGAAAATTACTTTGCGCAATGGAAACTGATTTAAGGACTCAAATATCCCACTTCATGACCGATTCAAATCCATTAAATTGTAATTAATATTAACAAACAATGTTTACTTCGTTTTCACACCAGAGTGTAAAATGCCAAAATGATAGTAAACAATATGTCCCTTGGTATTAAATTCTTATAAATATATAGTGTGGTGAACTGACAAACGTGTTTTGTTTCCCCTGTCGTTTCTTGAGGTAAGTTCTTTAACAATGTATTTAAAATAAGACACCGCAGAGTAAAAAATGACACAAAATGTACCAAGGCCGGGTCTTTGACCCAATATTAGACTTGAAATAAGTTCATATGTCGACCAATGACAGTTTAACACGAATGGTGACTCGCAAACTTCAGTTTGTTTCGATCAGTTTACAGCGGCGGGGAAGTTTATCGCCGTAATGACTGGGTTATGTCGTTTATAAATGCCTGATTGACACAAAGTAGAGATGATTTGATATGATTAGTGAGTCGTGAATGAGAGTGTTTGTTGTGTTATTTAAAGTGTGTAATTGAGTGAACAAGACGTCGTTACTCGTCCAGTGTCTTTGTCTTACAGCGTTAGCGGCTTGGCCTTGGAGACTGAGGTGGACACAATACAAGATGTCACCAGTGTGCGACAGTTTTGTCACGGCCTAGAGCAGCTTGGGCGGCTTCGACAACTATGGTAAGTGTCATGGCATTGGCCAGTATAAAAGATTCACCGTTAATGTCGGCATCTGTCGTCGTGTTTCTTAATTACAGGATGTGGAGATGTCAACTAGATGACGATGGATTCCACGCCGTAAATGAAACTGTCGTCCGCAGCTGTCCAGAACTGATGTACTTCGGGTAAGTAAACTCGTCCAATGGTAGAGCCGACTGTTTACCCCATATTATTCACCCTAGGCCTAGTCATTGACATACTACCGCGCCACTAGCTGATCGCTCGAGTTAATGTATCTGTTAATTAAAATTAAACTACGTTTTCAAATTTAAGTTTCTACAACACTCATCGATCCTCGTCGCGTCAAACATCACAAAATGTTTGACTCTTTTAGTCTTTAAATGAGTTGACTGAATAACATTTTATAAGACACGTTTTAATTAAATTATTTTATTTAATCGATTTCACACTGTTAATTTGTTTAGACTTTAGTCGTTGAAATAAAAAGGTTTGGACGACAAATGACAACTGGAGGTTTAATTACAGGTGTGGCAGGAACAACATCACGGACGAGTCGGCGACACACGTCAGGGAGCTGATGTCGGCGATGACTAAGTTGGAAGTAACGTGAGAAACTTAACCTGTTGACATCGACTCTACTAGTCTCCAGTAACGAGCTTTGTTTACGTCCCCAATAATGACTTGTTGTAATTAATTACACAAACAACGTCAACAGTTGTAAAGACGATGTAAACGACGTCGCAGTAATTGTTGTTTGTAATCCGTGTAATCGACGGAAGTAACTAATTACGATCTCTCTCATATTTCTACCTTATTCCTCAGCCTCTGGAAGTGTCGTCTGTCGCCTGATGTCTGTCGCCGGCTCGAGGAAGACTTTGGAGACAGAGTCGACGTGGTGAGTACATTCGCTACAGACTACAGTACAGTGTATAACTGTAACAATGTCTCGGGGTAACATCACCCGCCCAATTCTCCGGCTCACACTGATCTGTTAACAACAACTCGACCCTTGTCGCCCGGGGTAACCTGCGATACACTGACGTCATACCAGGGCAAGAAACCCACGTTAAACACCGACTTATGCGTCTTTATGGCCTAGAAACGGTTCAACTGCCCGAATCCCAGATGTCACAGTCCTGTGAGGTTATTTTTATTTAGTCAAGGTCGTGACTTAAGTTTTTGGGTCATAAACTATGACGTAGTGACAACGTTAAACCCTCGTGTAATGTGCCATTGTACTAAGTCAGTATGAATAATTTTAAATAAAATAGCGTTATCTGTTTTCGTACACGTCAATGTCACTGATGTCGTACACAAATGTGTACATGCAAATGTACACAGACGTATGTACGCAACTAAAAGACAAGTAAAAGACGATAATTAAATCATTGAGTAAAGTTTTATCTTCTGTTTGTAGTCCAGCCAAGAGTCAGACTCAGGGTCAGACTCAGAGTCAGACTCAGACAGCGACTAACTTGATCCCGTCTCGAGTCCTGTCTCGTCAATCGTCACTCACCGACCATGTCTTTGTAGATTGTTTATATTTAATTGATTTTTAATTTAGTCATATCATTTATTTAGTGCATCATTTACTGTAGTTAGATATTGTATAAGATTAGGCCCTAATATGTCAGTTTTGTGTAGATCTTTGTTGATTTGTGTACTTGAGCAAGTTTGTAAACAAACCTGCATTATCACTCACGTAGACGTAGTCTGGTTGCGGCAATTTTTGCTGTGCTATGGAAAATGTTTCCAATTCGACAAAGTGGACAGACGTTTGCACATTGTGTCGACTCTTTTAATTAATATGTGTCATTTCATCATTTGGAATAATACATTGTTACAAAATTAGTTCAGATTAATTACTTGCGTTGCTAACGACCGATTGTGTTGGTATTTTACAAAAGCTGCTACAGACTAGTACAGCCAGTATTGTTACACCGCCGGGACATAATTACACAAGTCAGGATCAGTGCACCAAATATAATCAGGCACTATTTTTTTTACTGCTGTGCTGTTAATTGAAGTGTTATATATTTATATTGTGTTACTGCGATTATATAAATTAATATGATTTATGGCACAAGAAAATAAAAAAAATTTGATAATGAATCGAATGTGTGCCGTTTCCGACATTTCTTTTACGCTTAGCCTACAACGTACAGTATTCCAAACCGAATTCCATGTGTTTGCGTTGCATATTCTTTGCGAAATACTGGTTACAGAGATGGGGCACTAATCAAATCCGTTGACAATTTTCCCTGTTGTATTGATATAAGAGGTTTTGCCTTACCACTTTATCTCTTCACTGATTCTTCAGTTATGTGCTCAAGGTTTTTAGTGTGGTGACTCTGATCCGAGTCTTATGTTTGGTGGAATGTCCACATCGTTCTGTATTGTCACGTGTTCGTCATGTGACCTGTGATTGAAGTGTATGGTGGAATAATAAGGTGGTGTTTTACAATATTGTTTGCCTGGCATGTCTCTATGGGGTCGGCCTTCTATGATGTGCCGTCAGCATAATGGGTGCTGTGTATCTATGCCCAAATTTGCCGATATTTGTTTGTAAATTTGTGAGGTTAGTTCCCCACTTGTGCAGTTGTTTTCAAAGTATTTATGTTATGCACATGTTCATTATAAAAAATGTACGATACGTAAGTAGTTTTTCATCGAGATTTTAAAGGTTTAATGAATACATTCTGACTATACAGAATACATGCTGATGTTTGTTTCAGTGTCAGTCTATTAATGCAGAAGTCACTGGTAGCGCGCGATACCAGGCATACGACAGTCTCACCTTCGATGTCACATCACTGTCATACTGATAACATTTTTTGGTTGTATTGTATTGTTCAGCTATCTTTCCAAGCTGAAAGCAGACGCCTGTATTAAATTTTTCTTTTTAAGCACCATTGTCGGTTACATTATTTATATTTACATTACAAACAGCAATAAAATTGAAATGTAAACCCGGAGGCAAATCTTGAAGTTGGTGATGTTCGCACGCATGCACGCACTCACACACATAGAAACAACCCAACCCCCTACTCCAACATACACACACCGTGACAGACACAACCCCCCAAAGGTGACAGTTGCGACAACCCTCAACAGTGACAGTTGCGACAACCCTCAACAGAGCCAGTTGCGACAACCGTCAACAGTGACGGTTGCGACAATCCTCAACAATGACAGTTGCGACAACCCTCAGCAGTGACAGTTGCGACAACCCTTAACAGTGACAGTTGCGACAATCCTCAACAGTGACAGTTGCAACAATCCTCAACAGTTGCTAAAAAGCAACAATCCTCAACAGTGACAGTTGTGACAATCCTCAACAGTGACAGTTGCGACAATCCTCAACAGTGACAGTTGTGACAACCCTCAACAGTGACAGTTGTGACAACCCTCAACAGTGACAGTTGTGACAACCCTCAACAGTGATAGTTGCGACAACCCCCCAAAGATGACAGTTGCGACAACCATCAACAGTGAGAGTTGTGACAACCCTCAACAGTGATAGTTGTGACAACCCCCCAAAGGTGACAGTTGTGACAACCCTCAACAGTGAGAGTTGCGACAACCTTCAACAGTGATAGTTGTGACAACCCCCCAAAGGTGACAGTTGCGACAACCCTCAACAGTGATAGTTGTGACAATCCCCCAAAGGTGACAGTTGCGACAACCCTCAACAGTGATAGTTGCGACAACCCTAACAGTGATAGTTGTAACAACCCCCAAAGGTGACAGTTGCGACAACCCTCAACAGTGATAGTTGCGACAACCCTCAACAGTGATAGTTATAACAAGGTGACAGTTGTGACAACCCTCAACAGTGAGAGTTGCGACAACCTTCAACAGTGATAGTTGTGACAACCCCCCAAAGGTGACAGTTGCGACAACCCTCAACAGTGATAGTTGTGACAATCCCCCAAAGGTGACAGTTGCGACAACCCTCAACAGTGATAGTTGCGACAACCCTCAACAGTGACAGTTATGACAACCCCCCAAAGGTGACAGTTGCGACAACCCTCAACAGTGATAGTTATAACAAGGTGACAGTTGTGACAACCCTCAACAGTGAGAGTTGCGACAACCTTCAACAGTGATAGTTGTGACAACCCCCCAAAGGTGACAGTTGCGACAACCCTCAACAGTGATAGTTGCGACAACCCTAACAGTGATAGTTGTAACAACCCCCAAAGGTGACAGTTGCGACAACCCTCAACAGTGATAGTTGTAACAACCCCCAAAGGTGACAGTTGCGACAACCCTCAACAGTGACAGTTATGACAACCCCCCAAAGGTGACAGTTGCGACAACCCTCAACAGTGATAGTTATAACAAGGTGACAGTTGTGACAACCCTCAACAGTGAGAGTTGCGACAACCTTCAACAGTGATAGTTGTGACAACCCCCCAAAGGTGACAGTTGCGACAACCCTCAACAGTGATAGTTGTGACAATCCCCCAAAGGTGACAGTTGCGACAACCCTCAACAGTGATAGTTGCGACAACCCTAACAGTGATAGTTGTAACAACCCCCAAAGGTGACAGTTGCGACAACCCTCAACAGTGATAGTTGTAACAACCCCCAAAGGTGACAGTTGTGACAACCCTCAACAGTGACAGTTATGACAACCCCCCAAAGGTGACAGTTGCGACAACCCTCAACAGTGATAGTTGTGACAACCCCCCAAAGGTGACAGTTGCGACAAACCTCAACAGTGACAGTTGCGACAACCCCCCAAAGGTGACAGTTGCGACAACCCTCAACAGTGACAGTTGTGACAACCCCCCAAAGGTGACAGTTGTGACAACCCTCAACAGTGACAGTTGCGACAACCCCCCAAAGTTGCGACAACCATCAACAGTGAGAGTTGCGACAACCATCAACAGTGATAGTTGTGACAACCCCCCAAAGGTGACAGTTGCGACAACCCTCAACAGTGATAGTTGCGACAACCCTCAACAGTGATAGTTATAACAACCCTCAACAGTGATAGTTGTGACAACCCCCCAAAGGTGACAGTTGCAACAACCCTCAACAGTGAGAGTTGCGACAACCCTCAACAGTGATAGTTGTGACAACCGCCCAAAGGTGACAGTTGCGACAACCCTCAACAGTGATAGTTGCGACAACCCTCAACAGTGATAGTTATAACAACCCTCAACAGTGATAGTTGTGACAACCCCCCAAAGGTGACAGTTGCAACAACCCTCAACAGTGATAGTTGCGACAACCCTCAACAGTGATAGTTATAACAACCCCCAAAGGTGACAGTTGCGACAACCCTCAACAGGGACAGTTGTGACAACCCCCCAAAGGTGATAGTTGCAACAACCCTCAACAGTGACAATTGCGACAACCCCCCCAAAGGTGACAGTTATGTATGACAGCCCCCAAAAGGTGACAGTTGCGACAACCCTCAACAGGGACAGTTGCGACAACCCCCCAAAGGTGATAGTTGCGACAACCCTCAACAGTGACAGTTGCGACAACCCTCAACAGTGACAGTTGCGACAACCCTCAATGGTCACAGTTGCAACAATCCCAACAGGGACAGTTACCGCCACATGCCTTTTACCATGCAAAACCACCGACACCTATTATAATTGATAATGTTCCCAATGAAAATGTCGTCGCCAGTGCAAAAAGTGCACCATCTAGCGGATACCATTCAGCGGATAATGTCAGAATAGGGACAGCGGGATTTTATGACTGTTACATAAGGTTCATCCCTGTTGCAAGGCGTGAAATTACCGCGATACCGGCAGAGTCGGATCATGATCGTAAAGATAAATCCCAATAATGCGGCCTTGTATACCTTCACTTGGGATAAAACGATCGAGATAAATGTAATCCAGTTTCAGCGTTGAACACTGCGACTAGCTAGTGTCTACAGATTTCTATGGACAAGACGACACATCTCATCTGCACAACAACTTCCTGGTACAACGTCATTTGTATTTGTCATGACTTACGTGTATCCGAGCTGTGGAGGCTCACTTAGCCAAGAAGACATGCGAGGGGTGCAAAAAGTACTGCCACCTCACGGCGCCTAGACAACCCAGACTACCGTGTTCTGGTGAATGACGTAATAGGGGTATGACCATATTAAGGATTCGTCCGCCATTAACCACCGAAAGAGTGCCCTTGAAAATAGCGTTTTGGTATGATGTGTGAATTTTTTCGAGCATGGGACTTGTTGGTCCCGTGAATACGGAATGTACTACTGCTTTAGATCTTTCACGAGGTAGCAATAGATATACGCTAGTCGCTCGCGTATTCGCACAGTGGCTATTTTGCAGAACGCACCGATATTTCAATATCCGTCATCATATTGGGGCGAAATTGAGGGGTATCAGCTTTGGGTGGATTTTTATGAAAAATGAGGTATAATAATTTCACGAATTTTCCACAGCACTTGTGTCAATGGAGGTTAAATATGCTGTGATTTTTTTGAAGAAATAAAGGAAACGTTATAATGGCCGCCTATGTAAATGTGGTGATCGCGATCTGTCTAACTCCTGGTAAACGGGTAGTAACCATAGGCCGATCCAAGGAGTCCTGGGGGAACATGCTCCCCTAAGACCTTTGACATTTTGCGTGCCCCTAGACCTTTGGAATGTGCCCCTCTTAGGTTCCAGTAAGCTGAAGTTGCGGCGGTGAAAACATTTCAACAGCCCCCTCGTCTTCCTTTGTCATGATCCGACAGCGAGACAGTGGAATCGTGCTGAAGGTCCGGCTCAGACAACTTAATAGTAATTTGCGTCGGCTGCCAGTGGAAGTTGTTGGCCTCCCCCTAGACTACCTACCTGGACTCTCTGGGTCCGACCCTGGTAACTTAGTAAATGACAATCGCGATCAAGACTAAATAGTTTGGGATCGCGATTGTCTGCTTCTGTACGTCAATAGTTGTTCCTTCGTCTCAGTTTTAAATCTAAAGGTATTGGTGCGACTCATTCCATGACGGAAATATATCCGGCCCTGACTTAATCCCAACTTGGTCATTGGACGATGCTGAAAGTAACCGTGAGATCGCATCGTTTTCTAAAATTCACCTAGGGCCTACACGTACAGCTTAAATTCAATGTGCTTTAGGGGCATCTAATATTTAAGATGCTAATTCATGTAGGGCAGGGTAGGTCAGCGAGCCACACATTTATTTCTTAATATTGGTTATCACTAATTTATCAGGGTTATCACCAATATTCGTGACATTCTAGCTCAGCTGCGTCGAAGCTGAACTATACACAGTTTTGAGTTATTATTATTACGACATATCAATGGCTAATTTTGTAAAATTTCCTACAGAAAAATACACATTATTCAAGATCGTTTTGACCAAGTGCTCCACGTCCAAGTGCGTTTGGCGTGTGTGATCAGTTTAAGAAACTGTTTCGTTGGCAAGTGCGTTTGGTTGGCAGATACACCTCGCTGAATGCCACTTTGAGTGCGACAGACACAGAGCCACATTACATTTGGGTGAACTGCATTTAAACAGCTTTCGGGGCGTCGTCGGCTGTAATAAAAGAGCAAACACGAGCTTCCAGATCTGTTACAAGTTCTGCCAACTCCCGTCTCAGCAGCTCAATGAATGCTTCGTATGTGCCCTGCCTTTCTGGTTCGTTTTCAGGAGTGTTGAGAAATGCAATAGTTGGTGTCTCCAACAGGCGTTCAGTACCTTTCGCATTTTCATTGATTTGCTACACAGGCTTTCTTGTGGGACAGATGATGCAGTGGGCCTGAAGAGATTCGCAGTGGCACCTGCATTGTGTCGAACCTGTCTAATCAGCGAAACAACTCCTTTTGTTCTTCCTCCCACGGAAGTTGAGTTGCACCACGCAAACGTATGTGTTGTCATCCCGCGGGCCGCATTGTGTGCAATCTCGCGTTTAGTCCATGGGCCGCTTTAAATACCTTCGCGGGCCGCTGTTGGCTCGCGGGCCGCAGGTTACCGACACGACAGCAGACCTACTTCTCCTTATAACGCTTTTCTGGGCAGATCCCAAACAGGCGGATGTGCAGTTTCCACGAAAATACACAATATCGAAGGACGCACGCACACACGCACGCACGTACACACACACACACACACCTGTGTGGTCGTGTCTTGTCTATCCAACAATGCATGCCCGTAGGCTAGCGGTGCGGTGGGTACGTATGAAGTCCCCCGCGCTGAGGCAATATAGCCGCTTGCTGGGAATTCGTGACGTGAAACAAATGTAGCTGCTCCCTTCCCGTCGTCGGATGTCTTGTCCGACAAAATCCAAGTGGTGAGTGAGACTCTAGTCTCGTTTAACCGACTCTCGCATGGCTGCGTGACTTCACCGGGAAACAGAGTCTGGCCGAGAACACTCGTTGTGAATGCACGCGTCTCGTACCGCTCCTACGGTGCTCCCATCTCGCGGCACCTGGATAATCAAGGCTAGTGAGACTCCGGTAAAAATCTGGAACGTCATCGCGAAATAAAGTAACAGGCCCGGGCAGTTGGTAGGCACCCCCTGGATCCACTCATGCTGTGGCTGTATGCAACGCTCATGATAATGCTACGGTCGGGAATATTCGATAACGAATGTGTTTTATGTATAATACTTGAAATCACCATAGCTGAGTAACTATAGATGTGTTGTTCTTCTCCTCATCGTTTCCTATCTTCAGGGGAGAGGCTGGCTTGGATACGTCGACATTTCATTTCATTTCTTTTCCTCTTATTTCTCTCTCTTCCTCCTCATTGCGCTTGCGCTATTTTCTCTACCACCCTTCTCCATTCTCCTCGATCTTTTCCTTTTTTCCATTCCCCTTTCTATCCCTCCAGGTCTCTCTCCACTCTCCGGGCATCTGCTTTCTTTGTCAACCGTTCTTCTCCCATTCGCTCCACATGTCCTGCCCAGTTCAACTGACTTCTCACCAACTTCTTCTTGACACTTTCTTTCACACCAACATCCTCCCTTCAGGTCTTCCACTCCTCGCTTATCTATTATCTTTACCCCCGCAATTCTCCTGAACCAGTTGTTTTCGCACACTTGTACCCTCTCCTGTTGTTTCTCTGTCATTGCTATAGTCTCTGAGCCATACAGCTCGGCTGGTGTTACACATTTGCATAGTACCTTTCCCTTGGGTTTTCGCGATATGTGCCTGTCTCCCATCACCTACTTTCCTCCATGCTTTCGCCCCTGCTTGTATTCTCCTGCAAATTTCTGTCTCTGAGGAGCCATCTCCACATACCGCTCCCCCCAGGTATACAAAACTGTTTCTTTGTTTCAGTTTCTTCCCCTCCAGGTGTATTTCCAGTTCTTTGCTTTGTTGCCCAACCCACAGCACCTCTGTCTTCTCCAGATTCACTTTCAGTTCGTGTTTGCTGAAGATGTCCTTCCACTCTATCAGTTGTTCCTGTAGATCAGCTTCCCCGTTCGCTACCACTGCCAGATCGTTTGCATACAGTAGTTTCTGGAGACTATCTTTCGTACCGGTCTTTCTACATATCAGTTCCATCACTGCGATAAACAGCAGTGAGCTCAAGTCACTCCCCTGTCTCAATCCAACGTTCACTTTGACTTCTCATATTCCAGGTCCATACGTCACTGTAGACTAATTGGAACAATTCACGAACTAATGTTAGCGGCATGTATAATCCCTTAATGAGAGTCTCGCTGACAATACATTTCTTTACTATATTTACTTGATGTATACAATATGTGTTTTATGGTCGCATAAATTATTCTGAAACAAATCGAAACGCTCGATGTTTACAACGGCGATCACTTGGTGCGCTACTTCTTCGATTACAGCGCGAGGAACAAGGTACACGTAAAAAAACGGTACTGCCACGTGGGGATCTGGTCTCAGTATCCCTTGGCAGATCGTTTTGCTAAAAAGCCTATGGCATCGTTTGCCGTAGTGTTTGGCTCACTTTCGTTTCAGCCAACAATGTGTAATGTTCCCTCCCTCTCTTCCTCCCTCCCCTCCTCCCTCCATGCCTCCCTCCTTCCCTGCCTCCCTCCCTCTCTGCCTCCCTCCCTTCCTCCCTCTCTCCTTCCCTCTCTCTCCCTCCCTCCCTCCCTCCCTCCCTCCCCCCTCCTGAAATACATTCAGAGAAACAACCAGACAGAGAACTAGGCAGAAATAGAAGGCATCCTAAGAGAACAGATACAGACCTTCCTCATAGAAAGACAGAGAACTAAACATAAATAGGAGGCACCCCAAGAGAACAGATACAGACCTACCTCATAGAGAGACAGTAAACAAGGCAGAGATCGAAGGTACTGTACGAGAATAAACACGCACACCTTCATCAAATACAGAGAACTAGACATAAATTAAATAGAAGACATTCTAAGAGAATAGATACTGATCTTCCTCTTAGAGAGACAGACAACTAGACAGAGATCAAATGTATTCAACAAGAACAAACAAACAGCTTCCTCAAAGACAGACTGAGACGTGAGAACCAAATAGAATGGACTCGACGAGAAGATACACACCCTCATAAATTATGTCAGACACGTGCGTGTTTTGTGTCAGTTAATGTTTTTTTGTGATTTTGCACACGTAACTTCTCGAACTCGAAAACTGTCTGCCAAATTTAGAAACAGGCTTTTAGAACGTTTCCCTATGGAACGATATTAGGGCCATTATTATTCCACAGTGCTACATTTTCGAATTCTGACTTTGGATTATCCATTTACGCTGTCATTGTGCAAGATTTTTGTCAAATAATTCACACAGAGAGTAGTCAGGGGACCTCCAATTATACCCCCTGAGGCGCGACCAAAAACCTCCATTGGCGGCCGATATTCATATTGGGGGGCTGAGCTGGAGATTCAACACGAATTCGCTGTCGGATCATAACATCGTAACTTGGGGGTGGGAATGGGTGCTGTTGAGCATTTTTTGCGGTGACATTCACAATTTCGGAAGCTCGCCAAAACCACAAATTGCACCCCAGACTCACCTAAATTAAACGGGGGCACATTCCAAAGGTCTAAGGGGCATTTCACTCTAGCGCAGGCGTTGCGCGGCCAAATTCCATAGGTTTAGGTGCGCACGTGTCCCAGGCCATTTCGAGCTTAGTTGGGGTTGTACCCTTTTCGCCTTAGCGCCTTAATTAGTGACTGTGCCTTTTGGCATGTCGTCAGCGACCCTCTGAATGTCATGCCGTGTCGTTTCCAAGCATGGGAAACCATTTTCATTCATTAAAAAGCCTATAAATCTAAATTTCCCATGCTCCACACTGTTGTGCAGTCTAGTATAATACACCAAACCAAACCACATTACGGCCGCTTTGTGTTAGTTTATTGTCATTCGCTAGATGGCTGCACTATCGGTCTGGTTTACAGTCGCGTACGCATCCTCTATTCGGCGCTATTCATCGGTAGATGGGGCGTCCGCGGGATTTTTCAAGGAGAAACAAGATATATATGTGTGACGAGGCACTCAGACCCACATGTCAGGACGGGTTCCCCTCTATTGCTAGTTGGATCCCGAAAGGATGACACGTTAGTCTCATTCAATTCTGTATTACACAGGCACAAATAAGAAGACCCTGTCCACATGACTGCACATCGGATACTGGTGATAGCAGCATTCACAACTTGAGTCAAGGATGTCTGTGATGGCAATGTGGCTCTTTCTCTAGACTCGTACAGATAGACCATCGTCACTCGTTCTTACTTTCCTCGAGTGGTTTTCCCTCTCTCCAAAATCCCGCCCTTTCACAGCGACTCCTATGGCTAGACTCCAACATTGAGCTATGGCCAGTGCTACTCACCAGGTGGCATTACTAAATGAACTATAAGTATAACATTTAAATAGCATCATGGCCATCCATGACATCCGCCCCAGGTTTATTGGAATCCGTCCACGGCTTACACCATGACCAAACAAAACATGGTTATTAAATCTCAACCGTCTAAATGATGCAATTTAGTCAGGTAATCAACATATAACACCTCATCCAAGAGAAAACCAATAGATGATATTGGCAAACAACCCTGTCTCAACATGGGGCAAACACAATTACCCTACCGTGCCTCTAAGCAAAGCCATTAATATTTCACGTGACGGAACAACGACTATGCAGACCGTCTCCCTGACTCCACAAGGGAGCAAACATCATGACATTGTATCCTACAACCTAGAAATAAAAGTACTCGATCCTACCTCAGCGAGATGACACCCATTGCCACCATTATAATTAGACAAATTTACCAGAACCTGGGAAAACAACAACGCCGGATGGTAGTGGTTGACCCATGTTCCGCTCCTGCAAGCAACTACCTCGGTACCCTGTACCCCACCTACAAGCTACCAAAAAGACAGGATACATAAAGCGCCCGGTGGTATTGGAAAACACATGTCCCGCTCGCGCAGGCAACTACCACGTATGCACATACAACCTAACAAAAAGACAGGATACACACAGCGTCCGTCGGTAGTGGAAAACCAATGCCCCGCTCGTGCAGGCAACTACCACGTATGCACCTACAACATAACAACAATACAGGATGTACACATTGCTCGGTGGTAGTGGTAAACACAATGTTCCGCTCGTGCAGGCAACTACCACGTATGCACCTACAACATAACAACAATACAGGATGTACACATTGCTCGGTGGTAGTGGTAAACACAATGTTCCGCTCGTGCAGGCAACTACCACGTATGCACCTACAACATAACAACAATACAGGATGTACACATTGCTCGGTGGTAGTGGTAAACACAATGTTCCGCTCGTGCAGGCAACTACCACGTATGCACCTACAACATAACAACAATACAGGATGTACACATTGCTCGGTGGTAGTGGTAAACACAATGTTCCGCTCGTGCAGGCAACTACCACGTATGCACCTACAACATAACAACAATACAGGATGTACACATTGCTCGGTGGTAGTGGTAAACACAATGTTCCGCTCGTGCAGGCCACTACCACGTATGCACCTACAACATAACAACAATACAGGATGTACACATTGCTCGGTGGTAGTGGTAAACACAATGTTCCGCTCGTGCAGGCAACTACCACGCACGCACCTATAATCTAACAAAAAGACAGGATACACACAGTGCCCGATAGTAGTAGAAAACCCATGTCCCACTCGTGCAGGCAACGACCACGTACGCACTTATAATCTAACAAAAAGACAGGATACACACAGTGCCCGATAGTAGTAGAAAACCCATGTCCAATTCGTGCAGGCAACGACCACGTACGCACCTATAATCTAACAAAAAGACAGGATACACACAGTGCCCGATAGTAGTGGAAACCCATGTCCCATTCGTGCAGGCAACTACCATGCACGCACTTACAGCCTAACAAAAATACAGGATCACTGGGCTCTAGCATAAGCAGGCCATCCAACCCAACTGGGGGGGGGGGGGGTCCTGCAAGCCATATCATGGGTCGTGAATCAGCAGTTTCCGATTCATCCATTTAGTTGGACCTTATACAGGTTATGGCCAGTCTTGAATGTTACCACCAACTGACATCACCATAGTGATCGTTGAGTTTGTGTCTACCCGTGAAAGCACACTGCTTCAGCAACACCTGTCTCACTGGGATCGGGCCAGCTTGGGCTCGACGGTCCCATCTCTGTCTGTCAACGTCTGCTGCCTTCATCAGACAGTCCTTTGCAACAAACTATGCTCGATGAATCAAATCAGACTGTTCCTGCACATAGTCTTCATTCCAGTCTAGCCTACTGTTGCTGATCCGATGATACACTGGGAGCACCGGCTTCCGCCCAAACATCAGCGTGTATGGCGATATACCGGTGACACTATGCGGGGTAGTGTTATAGATCATCACCAGATGGGGCAATGCCTCTGACCATTTCCTACGTTCTGTTGCACCACGCAACTTGCTCAGGAATCAAAGAATGTGGTTAAACCGTTCCATCTGCCCATTGTCATGTGGATGGTAAGGGCTGGTGCGTGTCTTCTATACACTATACCAGCCACATATCTCTCGGATCAGTTCACTCTCAAAGTTACGGCCCAAGGGGCCGGTTTCATGAAGCGGCTAAGAACGTTCTTAACGCTAAGATGATTCTTTTAGTAAATGACGTGATTTTTTTTAATATAAGCGAACATAGGAGCTTACGCAAACACGTGACGCTAAGTAATTGCGTAACTTTAAGTACGCTTCATGAAACCGGCCCTGGTCTGAGTGCAACTGTACTGGGACACCGCAGTATGCAAACCAGTGGTCACGCAGTGCCTTAGCAACCACTGGAGCAGTCTGATCCATGCACGGCACTGCCTGTGCAAACTTGGTGAATCAATTAGCCATCACCAGATCATCATCGAATCCGCTATGACCACGGTCTAACTTCAGGAAGTCAATTGCCAGACGCCCCATTAGCTTACAAGTCAGTAGGTGGCGCATGGGCGGGCGGACAACATGGGTTTGTGCTTTTGTGACAGTGTACTGGAAGCACGTCCGCACACACTCTCTGACATGACGGCCAGTAGCACTGAGCTCTCAGCAGCCCATGGGATCGACCTACTCCTTGGTGACCCCATTGAGCATGCACAGCCTGCAATACAATCGTAGGTAACACTGTTGGCACCAGCAACTGGTCGACGGAACCATGCACAGCGTCACGTGCAATCAGATAGAGGACACCATCTCTTTCAGCAAGAGTTGGCCACTCATTGATCCAAGCCTGGAGACCAGGCAAACCATCATTCGGAGCTACTTGACCAGGTTCCCATCTGGCTTTCCACCGCTCCAACAACTTTTCAAGCACAGGATCTTCACACTGCATCTTTGCCAGTTGACTCGGACTGTAAGAGCGTAACAGTATTATGTCATAAGACTGACATCTCCTAATCTCTTTAGGGAAGGCAGTGCTGTCCGTTGTCAGATGGAGCACATTTGTGTCTCCTCAGCTGTCATATTAGCTGGGCAACGGTTCAATGCCTCAGCACACCGGTTGGTCTTCCCCGACCTGTACCGCACCTCCCTGTCAAACGAGGCCAGCTGGGCAACCCACCTGTGCTCAGTTGCCCCCAGATTGGCAGTTTTCAAGTGCTCCATGGGATTATGATCAGTATACACGGTGCAGTGTGATCCAAGTGTATCAAGCTTTAAACTTCTCTGACACTGCCCATTTGAGTGCAAGCAATTCCAGCTTGATGACTTTGGACAAGTCTGGGTACTTGCGTTCCGCCCCCTTTGGGTCATGACTGACAAAAGCCACTGGCCGCAACTTACCATCCACCTTGGAAATACATACCACCAGTCCTTTCAATGAGACATCCACTTCCAGTACAAAGTCACGGTCAAACCGGGGATACGTCAGTACTAGGACGCTACACGAGGATTGTTTTGAAGAGGCAAATGCAGCAGCCGCCTCCTCGGACCATTTCAAGATCTTTGTTGCCTTCCGCCCTTTCGCATCTTCTTTACCCGTCAGTGCATGCAAATATGCGGCTAGCGTGGAAAAAATTACACATACCGTCGATAGTATGATGCCAGGCCCAGAAAGGAACGTAACTCGGCCTGAGTGGTCGGCGTTGGCCAGTCACGGACACGTGCAACTTTGTTCTGGTCGACTGCAATCCCCTCCTTGCTTACCACATGCCCAAGGTAAGCCACCTGTCTGGAACAATTGACACAGATCATGTTGCTGGAATCAGAATGACCTTCTTTAACCTGTCACTGTGTTCTGGCACAGTTTTGGAGATCACCATAACGTCACCCATATAGAGAATGAGCTCGGACAGATTCAAATCGCCGAAGATCATATCCATGATCTTCTGAAACGTGCTAGGACTATTCATCAATCCCTGAGGCATTCGTGTGAACTCGCACAAACCCCATTCTACACGAAAAACGGTCTTGGCCACCGACTCAGGGTGCTTTGTCACCTGAAGGGGTCAGCACACTGTTGGACTTCCTGCTTGATTACAGACGAAACAAAGTGCAGTATATTTTTGAGAAATGACTTTTTATAATATTCACTTGCTCTGACATAAGTGCACTTGAGTAGTAAGATTTCTAGATGTGATTGTTGAAGCTGTTGACACTAAAATGGTGTCTTTTTAGCTGATTTTACTAAGCGGAAGGGTATCTGGCAGCAATTTGGCTAGTTGACACTTTAGCTGGATTACTGCCTGCATCCAGTTGTAAATATTGACGGGTGTCATACATACAGGCATTTTGCAAGAGCTAGAGATATGAGATTTTGACTAAACTCGACCAGCATGTCAATGAGATGATAATAACAGCAGGTGAGTAGTTTAAGAAACTTTATAGGTCACGTTTTCTTATAATCACACAAAACATTAACATGGTCGCCAATGGGAAACCTGACAGTGTGCTGACCCCAATTAAAGTCCCTAGCAAGGGAAACACGCTATAGTCATTGCACAATCACGGAGGACGCATTTTACTTCAAATATCTTGAAACAATTACTGAAAATACGTGTATGGCAAAACTGCAGTTGAATGGAACAAACCGTTTTTGGATATTACAGACTTCTCACCAGTCTGCAAGTCCAAATCACAGCGACGGAACACATGTCTTATAAGGGGGGTGGGGTGCGTATGCCAGTAGTTAAGCCTCAATTTGAGAATACGTATGAAAATGAACCAATAACATTGCAGCAGGGTGATTCATCAATCGTTTTTTGTTTACTTCAGCTGACTAAACACACGTGAAGATGTTGTAATTGACCCTAATGAAGTCTGAGGACAGTGATTAGCTGGAGTCAGCCATAGCCGGAGCCTGTTATCAGATCTGTCTACTGACTGGACCTTCTGGCCAATCAAGCAAGTGGCATTGTTTTCTGAATGTCTGCTAATTAGGCTGTGTAATATTATGTAATTGAAATGCTTAAGACGTCAGGCCTTTGAGGAATTCACACCCTAAGGTGACTTTTTGTTGATGTTTACCTTTGTAAATAGGGCACAAGGTCAACAAATAAATACAAATTTGAATGTAACGTAACAACTGGCTGTATTGAATTTTCTTATAAAACACATATTTGACTTTCTGGAAAACTTTATTAGGAGTTCATAGTGCCACCTGAGAACATTGTGCTGGATTACAAATTGTCCAACGGCGAAGTGCTGATTTTTATGGTGCCTTGCCAAGTTTGGTGGCACCTTTGAAATGTGCATAAAACACAAACACCTGGAGGGATTACAAAAAATAAAATTGCACAGTGCTTGTAACATTGGTGCCTATAAAGTGTGTTGTTTTCAACATTTTCTCAAAAATTGCCATACCTATTTGGGGTCAGCACACTGTTGGACTTCCTGCTTGATTACAGACGAAACAAAGTGCAGTATATTTTTGAGAAATGACTTTTTATAATATTCACTTGCTCTGACATAAGTGCACTTGAGTAGTCAGATTTCTAGATGTGATTGTTGAAGCTGTTGACACTAAAATGGTGTCTTTTTAGCTGATTTTACTAAGCGGAAGGGTATCTGGCAGCAATTTGGCTAGTTGACACTTTAGCTGGATTACTGCCTGCATCCAGTTGTAAATATTGACGGGTGTCATACATACAGGCATTTTGCAAGAGCTAGAGATATGAGATTTTGACTAAACTCGACCAGCATGTCAATGAGATGATAATAACAGCAGGTGAGTAGTTTAAGAAACTTTAAGGTCACGTTTTTTTATAATCACACAAAACATTAACATGGTCGCCAATGGGAAACCTGACAGTGTGCTGACCCCTGAAAGTAACCATTGGCCAAATCTAGTGAGGAAAACAAGCATGCCCCACTTATGGCCTCCAATGACTCATCAACGCGTGGCAGAGGAAACGCGTCTTTGAGACATTTGGAGTTCAGCTGCCTGTAATCAATACATAGACGCAAAGCACCTGATTTCTTCCTCACCAAAACGACAGCACTAGCATAATTGCTGGATAAACGACGGATAAGACCTTCGTTCAAAAAATCCTTGCAACAACTGCTTAATCTCATCAACCATGTGCGGTGGAACGCGACGGTAGGCAGCACAAATTGGGGTTGCATCAACCACCCTGATCTCATGTGATGTCAGATCACAACGCCCAACATCCAATGGCTCTTTGGAAAACACAGAATCGTACTGCCTAATCAATGTTGCCACTCGCATCGCATGATCTGGCTCCAAGCCATCTAGTCTGAGTCCTGGCGGCCGAGTGTACTGCAAACCATCTGGAAATTAAAAGACGGCAGGAGAGGACACTTGTTCGTTTGGCTCTGGCTCTGATCGTCCGATTGCGACTCATGCGTCAACGGGGATGCTTCACCGCCGCTTTCTACGACCACTTGCTGTACAGAAACTGTTCAATACCTATGGTGTAGATGAAATCACCACCAGTTCAGTGACAACTACTTCCTGGACTGTTAACAACCTGGCCGCGGCGGGGACAGTTACAGTCTCAGGCTCGGGATTAGCAACAAGCACCTCCAGCATACCATCTTTGACGCACTGCACCCCTTCCACCAAGGATAGTTGTACATCTATGTTGTCTACTGCCTGCAACAACACTGTCTACCCTTCCAGATGTACAGCTTCTTCAACACAACACTGCAGTATAACCACCTCCCCTGGTGGGAACATGACCGGTTCATTTGTCACAGCAGCCAGCCCACTGACCTCCTCACCTGCGTGACAGCTATGACCAGGTGGACTGACAACCACACCAGTCGCTGCCCCACAACAACAGGCCGGCTGCTTTCACAGCCCGACTCTTCCCTTGGCGCAAGCTCGACCCACGGCAAAGTCAGTGGTCAATCGTCTTTTGACGGACCAACTGGCTCCATCGACTTCTCGGCTGTAGTCCGAAGGATGTTACACCCTAGGATCACAGGGTATTCCGCCCTCCCACCCACAACACTCTTTGAAGCGTCTTGCTTTACAAAGAAGCTTACCATAATGGTATGCACAAATATGGTAATTGTGATATCCAGGTAACGTTATATTGGCACAACTAGGTCGTACGTCAACCCCAACAAGTTTCAGTAATGTGCTCACATTCTCCAAGCCTCCTACTATACCGGTAAGGTGCTCATAATAAAACGAGAAGGGCATCAATGACGCCTCTACTCCACTGTCCAACACTCAGCCTCAGTACACCAGTCGGAAGCGTTCTGCCTTGCGACACCTCAAGTGGTGGAATCGATCAACAATGACAGAAAAACGGTTCAATGGCCTCGGAGTCCTATATGTCCATAGAAAATATAATATTCCACCCCCAAATTGGCGAATCACTGCACGCGACGGCGAGAGGAAGTGATCTCGTAAAACAATTTCAGACGGGTGTAACTGTTGTGACCGATATTCCGTATATGATGCATAGCTGTCGATTGTTATAAATATACTGTCATTTGATATTAATTATTTCTTTTCATGTGTTTTTTTATTTCCACGCAGCATGCAACCGACACTGAAACAATACTTGAGCCGTGGCGAAATTCTCCAGAAAAGATGCTATAGATTGCAGTGGGGTACATTTTCAAAATTTTCTAGGCGATATATGCTATATGCATGTATTCTTTCACCCAAAGGTATGTATAATCTTGAGTGTACTCGGGGCCGTAGCTAGCGTAAAACAGCTGGAGGCCAGTAACGGTTTATCGCATAGAAAATTTTGAAAACGTATATATATATATATATATGTATATATATATATGTGTGTGTGTGTGTGTGTGTGTGTGTGTGCGCGCGTGTGTGTGTGTGAGTGCGTGCGTGTGTGCATGCGTGTGTGCGTGTGTGCGTGTGTGCGTGTGTGCATATATTCTTTCACCGAAAGGATGGACTGGAATAGACTTCCGGAAGAAGCGGTTATGTCCAACAACACCAAAAATTCAAGCGACACATTGACAAATATTTACACAATTACAAGAATCAACATTTTACTCCAATACTCGGCAACTTCCTGACGACTACGTACGCAAAATACGTCTATTTAATGTATATATTCAAGGTTATCGTGCGAGCAACAAGCAGTGGCGCCATGTTACCGAGCGTGGATAATCCAGATTAGTATTGTACAGTGCTATTAAATGTTATGGAATCTTGGACCAATCCATGAGATAGATGAGACTCTATAGACACGGTGTATTTAGATTTAATGAAGGCTTTTGATACCGTCCTCCACAAAAGATTGATAGGCAAACTAGAATCATATGGTACAAAAGGCTCAAGCATTCTTGTCTGATCGTATACAACAGGTCAGCATAAACGGAACAAACTCTGAGTGGACAAGTGAAATCAGTGGCATCCCCCAGGGGAGTGTCCTAGGACCAATCCTATTCTTTCTGTATATAAACGATCTACCAAGCAATATAGCTTCAGACTTATATATGTCTGCAGATGACACTAAATGTTGTAGAACAGTTAATGGCGCAGATGACCATAACACACTACATGAAGATTTAGATAAACTTACATCATGGTCTAACCAATGGTTATTAAAATTCCATCCAGACAAATGTAAACTGATGCACATAGGAAAAACATGAACATGTATATACTTACAATTTAAAAATCAATAGCATGGTCTATGAGTTAGATCTTATAGAAGAAGAAAAATATATTGGGGTTATTATTGACTCAAAGTTAGAATTTGACAAACATATCAACCAAAAGATTAATAAAGCAAACAGTATAATGTCAATTATTAGAAGGACGTTTACAACCTTAGATGAAAATAGTTTTATACCATTATATAAAGCTTTAGTAAGGAGTCATTTAGATTATGCAGTAAGCATATGGTCCCCTTATTAAAAAAATATAAGGATGCGATAGAAAATGTGCAGAGTCATGCACCTAAGCAATTCCCAGGAATGAAGGATATTACTTACGAGGAAAGACTTAAGAGGTTGAAACTCCCTACATTAGCATATAGAAGAACACGCGGAGACACTGTTAAAAGGCAAGTATGATATTAATGTATATTCTAACATTGTCATGTTATGCAAAGACTGTGAAATAAAGGAAGCCACAAGGGGTCATAGTTTGAAATTATTCCAAGAACGTTCACATGTTAATACAAGAAAGGAGAGTTTTTCAATCAGAGTTACACAATTGTGGAACAATTTACCAGAACAGGTAGTAAATGCACCTAGTATCAATTCATTTAAAAACTGCCTAGATAACCACTGGGGAACTGAAGAATTCCTCCACGACTATAAAGCCGTAGAGCTTTTAAATAAACAAGCGCAGATCTGACCACCGAGGCCACCCCCTACGACCAGAAACAACCTAAGTAAACTAAGTGCTGCCCTTTGGCGGATAGTTATGAAACCACCTGTCATCACCATGGCAACACCGCCATAGTGCTTCCGGCAACAACAGCTTTTTCATATTGGTCAACTGTTTGCGTTCGGAATCATTCCTTAAAAGCGACCATGTCGACATTATTGAACAACGGCAGGAATGACATCCCACTAAGCAATTCCAATGCTCAGTGTTTGTTGGAAAACTGGGTGGAAGAGGTAAATGTCGTAAGAAGAAATTATTGACTTGCATTCGCACCGGAGTCAAGATATACTAGTCATTACTACACTACAGTGTCTACACAAGTAACTTCATGACATAAGTCATAATTATATTCCAAATAATTATATTGGCCCATAGATTAGGTATCCGGACCAACTAATGTTCGATTCATTTGTGCAATGTGTATGCTATACCTGTATGTATTAATATAGGTATAGACGGTTTTGGCATATAATATATATACCACAATATGTGGTAGATGCCAAAACCGTCTCACACAGTCACGGTTCAAGGCCACTGGGACTGCCTGGGATATATGGCCTTTTTGAGTGTGGGTGTAAACAAAAACCAAGCCAACCCATAAACCTATAAGAGTAATTGTAAGTGCACACTTAGGCACTGAATAAAGCACGCTGGTACCAGCATTTCCCATGCCTTAGCCTAAGCCTACAACTTAGCGTAGTACTATTTCTAACGACATGAATACACACATAATATCCATGATAGTATAGCATAGGCCCATGTGTGTTGCTTTAAACTAATATACGTTAGGTTTTTCTACATCAGAAACAAATAGTGGGCGTATATACATGTACCAGGCCCGGCTGGGTAAGGAAACCGGATTTAAATTAAAAGCAGATAGTAGGTCCATGAATTATCCAGTTAGAGACAGAATTATCCTGTTATAATGTTTTTATTTTGTAATTGTGTACAGAGCTTAAGTAAGTCTTAACATCAAATACATATTCTGGAATGTATCATTAAAAATTTGTTATAGTAAATTAAATAATGTTTGAATACGCTTCAAAGTAGAAAATTCCACTCTTTTAATGTAGATTTAAAACAAATTATTTCCAAATGTGTAAAATTGACAGAAACTGATAATGATGTTTATGTGAAAATTTTATGTATGATATATATAAATATATACATTATATATATATATAGTTATATTGCTTGTTATATAATATAGGCTACTGCATGCATGCAACTTTGGATTTTCGTTCTTCAATCTTGATCAATTCTCTTTTAACAATAAACTGTTGAATTTGCAGATATGATTATACTTAAGCACGGAAATGTGAACTGAAGTTGAATTATCTACCTGTAGGTTAGCATTTATAAACTCACTACAATTTTTTAACGTGCTTGCATTAAATTAATTGCTGTGCTAACATGCCTGGTGTTGTGTGCACACATTCAGCGGGCTGTGAAGCCCCTGGAGCCATACAACATCAATGACGACACGTGCTGCAGCTCGTCCATGTTCAAAGATGGACACGTCGGTCTCATCACAACTGCGTTCGATGCCAAGTTCAAGGATTCGACCACTCACTATGACCACTTCCGAAACCCACTGCCCTGCGGTGTCCGTGTAGTTGGTATGTTGTTTTCTGCCTCAGGGACGGTCCCACAACTTAACGCATAAATCATAAAACATTTGTTTTGTGTCGGTGCAAACCGCCACCCTCCCTACGAGTTGGTAGTGGTGTGGCACTTCAGATTCTGATCGACCCCAGATGTCACTTAACACATAGCCAATAGCTGCCAGCTGATGTGACATGATCGCCACTCGGTAGATGGCGCCACTGTATTTTTTAAATCCCTCTCATTACATGGTGATGAGCCCGAAACCCACCCAAGGATAAGTAATACAGCTATGTTTCTGGGAATTTCACAAATTTATGCAACCGCCCATAAGGTACGTGAATGTGACTTGTCTATGTCTCACCGCAACACTACCATAGTTCATAGTGAAAATGTTCAACCAATAATACTAATTATAAGATTGGTAAACTGTGACTTTTATGGAGAAACAAGCACATTTTTTACACTCATTTACCCATTTATTTTGAATATACATTATTTGCGACACACACACATCAGGAAACTGTTATTTTCTATACACTATGGGGTAATAACATTAATAACAAGGATAACGTATAGGTGTACATGACCATAACATGCCTAAATGGAAGTATTCTGTAAGATTGAGTTGAAATGTAAAGAAGATACTTTTAGTGGCAGTGTCAAATAGAATGTGGACCCCCATAGAAACAGGACATGGGGGTCCATATTCTACTATAAAAATTGTACCTCCCCCATATAATTTGGATCCAGGGGTCCATATTCCATAGCAGAATATGGACCCCCGGGGTGCATAATCTGTGTAGGTCCATTTTATATATATATATATATAATGTCATAGAATATGGACCCCCCACAGAAAATGGACCCATTTTCAATAGGAGTCCATTTGTATATACTAGTCATAGAATATGGACCTTATAGAATATGTACCCCATAGAATATGTACCCCATAGAATATGTACCCCACAGAATATTGACCCATGGTCCATAGTCTATTTCTAACCCTAAACACCAAAAACGACAAACAACATAAATGCAAAATAGGTTTTACATTAATCTTGCTCAGATATGAAGGTGTATTCAATCACGATTTACCTTATTACTCTAAATATGAACAATCTATGGTGGGGGCAGGGTAAGTACACATTCTCCTTTAGTTAACTATTGTGTCAGTAGCTTACACCGATCCATGGAGCAACAAGCCAGGAGCATCAGTTATCACCAATACAGTGTTTTGATGTTACACATGTTCAAAGTGGCGCCATCTGGAGAGTCACTAACCACCTAAGTTTCCATATTTGTTCAAGGCAGTATTACCTGGATCTCTTTGTTCTCTGTAGGCAAGAAACAAGAGATGATGGAGCGGATGCTGTGGGATAAGTTCAGGTACAGTGGCACTTTCCTACCAATGTTCTATATTCAGTGGTGCCGTAGTAACATATACTACCTGTTGTTTTGTTATTTGTTTACTTACTTTATGTTCAGTATTGCTTTTCTTCAAAAGGAGGTTTTTTCTCTCAAGGGGTGGTAGGGGTTGTAATGCTGCCATGGAGATTATTTGGGTGGTCTCATGGTAGAGTATTGAGGGTCCTAGTTACAAAGACCTATTGATATCATAATTTTATATTAATGTGTCTTTGGTTACACTTCACAGCGTCAAAACAATGCAAGTCCATCTTCGTGTTTTGGTAGTTTGCATATTAGTAGGGAACCCCAGCAATGTGTGCAAAAATACAGATGTCCTATTAGGTTGTTCTTCCTCTGTTGTCCTGATCATAATAGCAATAATGACGTCTTTTAGTGTCGGTATCCACCAAGTAAAGCACACACAACGTTTGCTCAGGATCTGACCAATAGGTCGGTTGAGTGTATAAGTTAACCGAATAATTTAAAGTAGTTAAATTAACAATCATAAAACATTACTCTAAATATCATAAGATTAATATCATATAGTTCATAAAATTAGTATCATATGGACATAATAAAATCAGTAAATATTATAAGATCGTTATCAAAATAATATAGAATCACTGTCACAACTGATATAAAACTGAATAATGAATAATGATTATAACACTAATATAATAGTAAATAACTTGAAATAATTTTCATGGATATTATAAAATCAGTACCATAAAATGTACAAAATCATTGTCACAAATATTTGACAAAGAACATTAGTATGCTCAAAAAGTCATTTTTCAAAAGCAAATGGCCAAATGTCTTATTTTACCTGATTCACTGTTGCTTTCCATTACAACCATCACTCTCATGTCTATACACCAAAGTTCTCTAGTAAACAGTGTTCCTTCGTATTGCATTAAAAGGTATAACAGGGATGTATGCTGTTGTTTTCCAGCCAAGAACTCTATGATGAAAAGAATGGCCCACCTGAAATAAGCGAGTACATGTCTGAGACCCATGCAGTGCATAACATCCCAGGTTTCCGCCCAAGCAAGCCCATAGCCACTGCGGTAGGTGATGATGGTACATTGTTCCAATATTGTGTTCTTACCGTGGGGTGTGGTAGTCAAATTGTTAGAGTATCGTACTGTCAGTCAAGACATCCTACGTTCAATTCCCCCTGCTGATGCTTCAAAACTTGAGCAAGTTCATCCACACTGTGTTACTCCAGTTCACTCAGCTATGTATATATGAATGAGTACCTGGCTATAGACAGTGGTGAACATGTGTGTATGAGTAGTATTCGAGCAGTGATTGCAATATGGCTGAATGCTTTCACGAAAAGTCAATAGGGTGTTCAGTTGAAAAGGTCTGCAAGGGAATCAAGGGTAAACTGCTTTCAGTTGTCCTATGGATTTGATGCCGTGATATATAAGATAGCATGTTATATAAGAATGTTTACTTACTGTTGTAACCTCAGATGTGTCAGACATTCAGAACACAGCGGCAAAGACAACGATGCACACAAACATGCACAACCCCCCCGCACACACACAAACACACACCCACAGACTGTCTGTCTCTATATCTCTCTTTGTCACTCTCTCTCTGTCTGTCATTTTCTTTCTCTCTCCCTCTCTCCTTCTTTCCCTCGCTCTCTCTCCCTCCCTCCATCCCTTTCTTCCTCCCAGAACCCTCCTCCCCCTCTTTCTGTTTGTTAACTCTACAAATGGAATCATGATTACGTAAATTCTGACAGTAACCATATTGACCATGCGTGGTTACAAGAAGTATAAACAAATCACGTTGCAAAAGGTATTAACTTCAACTTTGTTGATATGATCCTTATTTTACCTGCAGCATCACGACTACCGCACGGAACAGCCAGTCACCTGCTGGACTGACCTCCATGAGAAGATTCACGTGAGTGCAACACCTAAATCTTGTTTTTTTTTAAACCATTGGCCACAGATCTATATTAATATGCTAACTTTGGGGACAGTTGGATAGTATCTCCTCCCAGGTGCCAAGGTCCACTTGCTTCATTCTATGTGCATTGACATCCTTGGTGTTGTGTTTAAAAACACAGGTGGTGTTGATTAGAGTGATTTACTTATGGGTTTGCGGTGTACGTTCCACCAATAACACAAAAACAGTGAGTGATGAGCCATTCTCTAGAGGGTGCCAATGTGGTGCTGCATTCACTTTACTGTCACCATAATACTAATAGGAAACCACAGAAATCAGCAGGAATGATTTGAAGATACTGTAATTGTGAACACTGGTGTGTTGCTTGACATATTGCTCCATGGGATGGTGCAAGCCAGCAATGCACTGATTGGGTAAAATTCTAGAATTATGAAAATGAACAAAGACAAAATTGACTGTTATGTCATGAGGGTAAGCTACACATGATAAAACATTGTTATACTCATTGTTCACTATTTTTCGTATATTTATGCAACTTATAAATTATCTTGTTTTGTTTTTTATTTAATATGTTTAGTTTACTTTTATATTTTTTACTTATATTTGTATTACAATTAGCACCATTGAGCAGGTGTTTTATCTACATAATTTTATTGTAAATATTTAATAATAATAATAAACAAATAATAATTTGGTCAATGACAGTTGGCCAAATTCTTATGCTAAACACTATTTTGACTTACAGTAAAAATAAGAACTTTAGTTATAAACTGCCGTATATCCAGACTAAATAAATTATTTTCCTACATATCGATTATTCAGTGGCCTTCATATCGATGAACCACACATGTTTGTAAAGCTAGAAAGCAGTAACATTTCCTGTAACGAGAGAAGGCTTTGATAAGAAATATCATTATCGATTTATACTGGACGCCTAGCCAAAGCTAGATTCTTGCTTGCTGCTTTCGAGAAAGGGTGGATTAAATGCTACGGCCCCTCCAATATTTGACCACAGTTTCACTGAGATTGACTAAACATACACAGGTGGATCCAGGGAGGCCTGAGGTGTATGTGCCCCCTAGACCTTTGGAATTTTGTGTGCCCATAGACATTTTTCAATGGGCCCACGTGTCTGTGCCCCCCCTCAGACCTATGGAATGTACCCTCATTCAGGGTACAGTAAGCTAAAGTAATAGCAATGTGATAGCGAAAAATTTTCAACATCACCCCATCTTCCAATGGCATAACTCAGACCACCGAATACTAATTTGCGTCGGCCGCCAGTACAGGTTTTTGTGTCCCCCTAGAATACCCTCTCTGGATCTACCCCTGGCATATTTGAATCCTGTATTGTTGTTTTGTATTTGTGGATTATCAGGACACAACTGGAACTTACTGTCGTAATGCAATGTATCATTTTGTTGTGGTTTTAGGGCAAAACTCAGGACAAGGGATTGGATACGCCATTCAGGAGGAATGCTGAATTCACAGAACAGAAAGATGAATTTGCCAATACAGCAAATCCGTACGACACCAAAAATGCCCCTTACAGTTGAAATGCCACCACGTTTCCAAAAAAACTGTGATATATATGCCTGTGAGATTGCTCTTTCATTGCAAAGGCCAAGTCACTTTGTCATGTATTGTGCAATTCTTTGGCGTTCTTAGTGGTTTACAAACTACGCGTTCTGTTAAGACATCGATAGTGCACACATTTTGCTTTATCACCTTTTCCGTACTCCATCACTACGTTTTATCGCTAAAATATGCCATGATAAATGTATAATGATACTAAGGAAGTATTGATGCCAACAGCTATATAACAGGCGATTAATAATGATATGTTTGCGAGACTACTTCAATCCAAAAAGAATACTGTTGCATATGTTTTTGTATTGTTAATGTATTTTAGTTGCAATAAATGTATACAGAGATTAGAGACCCTGTTTTTGGCTGGTTGACTAGATGATGTTGTCCATCTCTCTCTCTCCTCTCTCTCTCTCTCTCTCTCTCTCTCTCTCTTCTCTCTCTCTCTCTCTCTCTCTCTCTCTCTCTCTCTCTCTCTCTCTCTTCTCTCTCTCTCTCTCTCTCTCTCTCTCTCTCTTTCTCTCTCTCTCTCTCTCTCTCTCTCTCTCTCTCCTCTCTCTCTCTCTCTCTCTCTCTCTCTCTCTCTCTCTCTCTCTCTCTCTCTCTCTCTCTCTCTCTCTCTCTCTCTCTCTCTCTCTCTCTCTCTCTCTCTCTCTCTCTCTCTCTCTCTCTCTCTCTCTCTCTCTCTCTCTCTCTCTCTCTCTCCTCTCTCTCTCTCTCTCTCTCTCTCTCTCTCTCTCTCTCTCTCTCTCTCTCTCTCTCTCTCTCTCTCTCTCTCTCTCTCTCTCTCTCTCTCTCTCTCTCTCTCTCTCTCTCTCTCTCTCTCTCTCTCTCTCTCTCTCTCTCTCTCTCTCTCTCTCTTCTCTCTCTCTCTCTCTCTCTCTCTCTCTCTCTCTCTCTCTCTCTCTCTCTCTCTCTCTCTCTCTCTCTCTCTCTCTCTCTCTCTCTCTCTCTCTCTCTCTGTTCTTTATCTCTCTCTGTACTCTCTCTCTTCTTTATCTCTCTCTATCTCCCCTCTCTGTCTCTTCTTTCTCTCACCCTCTCTATCTCTCTCTATGTTCTCTCTCACGTGACTCCCTGTTTTGTCCAGCAAACACCCATCAAGGCACCGTCACCATTTAGCTGCACTACTCACACCCAGTAGCAGTACGTATTGTCATCTGAATCCAGTTGGTACCTCTCATTGAGTGCAATTGTTGATATCTGGACAAAAACTTTCACCACCCTGTAATGTCATGAATATCTAGTCAAAGGTGTAGGAAGCTCTAATTCATGAAATCAAAACATACAACCCAAGGAAAGATCAGAGAAGTACTGTCTACGAACCGTGTCACATTCGCAAAATCCCAATTTAATTTGGCCAGTGCTTTACAATGGTGTCTAAATGAGTATTTTGAGGACAAAATAGGCACTCATGATGGTTTTGGCCAAAAAATCAAAACATGCACCCACAGTATGGTGCAAACTTCGTATGATGACAAATAATGCCTGTCAGTGTCACAATAGCAAAACACCAATTTAATTAAACTATGGCTTTACAACCATATCTTATTGTGTATGTATGGGACAATCAGGACACTCATGAATATGCAGGGTGGAGGCAAGTGTTTGCCAGGAAACCAACACATGCATACTATACTAGGTGAAAAATTGCTTCAGTCAAGCAGGAGTAATAAGGCACACTCGACTTTACAAGGTGGGAGATTTTTGGGGGATAGGAAATTGATGCGTGCACTGAGAAAAAAGTACACAATGGCACAATATGGCCAGATGCAATATCTCTATTTGATCTGAGTTAATTGTAGTTTAATTCACTTCTCAAATTAATTGCCACATGTCTGCATTGCACACGGTAATTATCTGATTAAAAAATCATTAATATTTCCACATGATAGCTAATTTTTTTAATTAATAAATTCCCAATTTACATTCAATTAAGTATTCATTTAAAATCCAAGTTCTGTATATATACATAAATAGACAGGCAGCCAGCCAGCCAGAAAGACAGACATGCATATATGTCAACATAATTTTATTGTTTTCTTATTTTTAATTCTCTTATCTTCAAAATTCATGTTGGTTTGTTTATGCAATTGTAGCCACTAGCCATTGTTCATGATCTGCTCTATGTGTAGTTTCATGCTGCAGTTTCCTAACAATGGAATTTCACCAGAGGGCCCCTTATAACAACAACAATAACATGAGTTTAATCTATACACATGTATATGGCGAACTATAATTACAATAAGTTAGGCAGCTCCTATTTAAATTCTTCCAATTTGAGTCAACTTGAAGAAAATAAAACGTTATTAGAATGCCATAAACAGATTAGTAAATGCGTAGCCTGGGGCAGTATAAATGTTCCGATTACCCACCATGAAACTGTGCTGACATATCTTTAATGTGTTCATATTATAGACAAATATATTTGGGATTGTTTTGTATAAATTGACAAACCAGATGAGATTTATAAATAATTATGAACAGTAGTACGAGTACCCAAAAACACGTCTTGCCTCATGGTATGTTGTATTGTCTGATATGCAAGATGAATGCTAATATTATAATGTCACCAGTTAAGTTCATGATTTGCACTTGATTTATATAATGAGTTGTTCCAGTTTGACTATTGACAAAATATTAGATCAAAATGCACAAAATAGTTCAAAAACACATTGATTTAAATATATACACCTGTCTTGTGTTGCTGAATTTTCTGGATGGTGATCCGATATATGTCAGCATCAATTTGCACAAGATTTTCTAACATTCAGAATTTTTATTTTGCGCACGTGACGGAGGTCGTGTTACCCCAACAGCCGCACTGCCCCAGTCTACCCTATCGTGTTGTTATATCATACCCATATGTCTCATATCCACATGACTTAAATTACCTGACGATAACCACATACTAATATCTAATTCTGACCTTTTTGAGATCGGCATCTTAGATCTGAGTCGCGCTTTCATAATAATAATCTATGCAACTCGCTTGCGGCTCAAATGGGTCGAACTTGGAGGGGACAACAATTCGCATCAGAGCTGACTCGAGGCGTACTTGTGTGCTTATAGGATGGGCTCCATTTACACGGTTCATATTTTACTCTAAAACAATGTATCATAATCCCTCGGGCGTGTGTACCTGTAGGTGTATATGTTCCAAATGAGTCTAGTGTTTCCTTTGATGTCTTAGTACAGTGACACTTTTTGGCAGGTCAGACGACGCAGACTCATACCGACTGCCGTGTGTGCAATGTACTAAATACCACATCGACTGACACCGACTGCGTCAGACTACTCGAAGCCAGCGTAATGTTATAATCATGCAAGTTTGAACACTTTCGACTAGATCAGACAGACACCCACTACTCCGATTACTATCGGACGTGTACACTAGCCAACTGACACGTACCGTTCCGACCCGACTAAACCAACACCTACTGGTTTGATCTAGTCGGGTCGGGCAAAAAACGTCAGTGTATACCAGCCTTGAAAATAAGGTGAGGCTGTGAAAATACGGGATTTCATCGTGCAGCACATATTTATATATGTAATGTTTTCAAACTATGTGTCGGCGAATAGGGTCTTGTTATATAAATGAGTGACTGAAATAATTTGAATACAAATACAGATACCTGGACACCAACTGGTTTGCCGTGCGCCGGAAAAATTGCGTACGCCCGTGTGTGCGTGCAGCGTGCGGGGGGCGTGCGAGCATGGGTATAACCAAAAAAGAAAAACAGCCAGGTAGGTCCTAGTAACCAAATGCATTTCGTAGATAAACCGTTTCTTTTTCTTCCAGAATTGATATTTGAAATGTGTCGGTGCATTAGTTAACATCAGAAATCGAACAAAATCGAAAATCTCCATTAGGACCGTTTCTGGCGCTAAGCCACTTTCATTGAGTACAAGCAAGCAAGGTCAAACAGTCTCACATCCTATAAAGTGTCGAGTGCCCTTCTGTCCCCATAACTCGTAGTACAGCACAAATGTAGAGCTTTTATCAAATAAAATAGTACTTAGCTATCAGCAGATATAACTCCTGGGCATTTGGAAATGTTTTTCTCGGTGTCCAGTTATTGATTTTCTGGCAAAAAGTACCCCATCCTACAAAGTTATTTTTTTATTCAAAAAATACATGTTTAGACACCACTGCAAAGTGCCAGGCAAATCATATTGGTATTTTGCTATTATGGCAAATATATACATTACACCTGGCCGTATTGAGCCGTTGTGGACTGTTATACCATTAAATTATTGGTATTAAATTGGCATTTTACTATTGTTTTATGCCTATGCGTTTTCCTACGTCAACAGAAGGTCTCACTAACGTAGGCAGTATACCTTCCGTGAAATCTTCTGGAGACGTCACGTGCGATGTGATAGTAACAGTAACCCCCGGTGTTGTCATCTATAGACGGGTTTGTCTTTACGCTGTGTTGTCGCGTATTGCGTCCTCACAAAGGGATGAAGTTGGAAACTGTTGAAGCTGTTTTACGGCCCATATTGCATTTTCTGTCGTAGCCGAGTCGTGGGTGATGGCAACCTATTACCTCTCCACGTACAAATGCGTGTAAATACCTGATGTCAATCTTATCAAAAACCCTAAACTTAACCATTTTTGCACACGAAACCAACCATAAAGGGCATTTGTACGTGGAGGGGTAGTTCCCCGCGTCGTACCGTAAATTACAGTGGCGTCATCTTGCGAAAAAGAAACTATATATATGAAAGTGCTGGCCTCAAATGTTCCTGTTTCTTGTCAAATAATAGGGAAGGCAGGGTTTTATTTTAAATAGCTGACGTCTAAACCACTGTAGTTACTTGGTTCTGACCAAACATGTTCAGTGCATTGGTAAAATAGTCGAGTAGTTTTAAACTTGACGATGGTTTTTAATACAAAACGCAAATGTGGCCACAAACGGTAAAATAATGAAACTGACCATAGTCTAACCTCTGAACGGTGCTATTCAATATCTACACATCGGACATGCCAGCATCAACGCGGAGAGCATGTTTATACGGATGACACTTCGCTGACACATGCTGTGTTGATTATTAGAACCAGGCACGCGCCCGACGTCAGAGAGGAACGTGCCATTCGCCCTGCCCGTACAACTGTTGCAATACCGCTGTTGCTTGTGCTAACTATTCAAACATTTCGTCTTTAATTTAAACGTTTAATGGACGCACAATTCAAATTGCGAACAATGCTTTTGCTTTAATAAAACAATTTATTAGTCAGCACGCATCGTCATCTATATATTAATACGCTAACATGGGGGCGTTGTAAGCGTATCTCCTCTCAAGCGCCGACATCGACTCGCTTTTTTCAATATGCAGGCGATTCCTTGGACCACTGGTTTCTGATCTACAAATTGACGATGTATTTGACGAAATACAAAGGTAGTTATTTTTAGTTTTATATTTCCAGTGGACATTCGTTTCCCGTGTGGCGCCACTGTAGTTGTATTGAAATTATTCTCTGTTGCATATATCGCCGTAATTGATGGCAACAGAAAACAAGTGATCACGGGAACGACTTTACGTTCAAACTATTGTAATGGTGCCAGTTGCGCCCCTGGTTCGTTGCTCCACGAATGGGTGTAAGTTAGTATTTTGTTATAATGTTAAAAACAATAATTAACACACAATTATTAATGAATGAGAAACAAACAATGCTGTTTTCAGCACCTCACGCAAGTTCACAGCGCAAAGACCGAACACCAGAAAGATCACCAACGAGCCAACGTTATGGCCAATGTCACACGTGATGCCAGGTTCAACAAAAGATCAGCCATGACATTAATCCTAAATACCTTCGCGCGACTTTGCGCCACTGCCACACAATGAAAACGTTCATAAATAATTTCCGAACCGCACTGTTGTCCTCCAGTGTTGTTTCCGGAGAGCCTCGTCGATTCCCACATAATATGTACAAGACGTGGTGTCTCTTCCCAGGAACGCCGATCGATTACCTCGGTCCTATGACTTCACACGACCACTTATCACAAACAATTCGACTGGTTTTACGTTTCTAAATGGTTTACGCGCAAGTTCGCAAAGTTCCAATCGACGTAAAGTGCGTATAGTCCAGTGGCAGAACCCCATAATTTCCCAAAACCTTGTCATGTCTCCTTAACATAATTTCTTTGCATTTTTTTATTAGATGACATGAATTAATCAACAAATACAACGAAATGGTTTTAGGGAGACACGACAAGGTCTTCTGGTTGAGCTAATGGACTAGTATGGTTATGTAGTGTCACAGGGAGGGTGGAAATGAACGATCGCTACGATGGCGCCACCTGTCGAGTGGAACATATATTAATGCACCTTGACGTTAATGTGTATATCAGAATCCGTAATGTGCCTGCAGCCGTGCCACGTCAGTTTAATCTGGTCTTTACTGGCAGTGGTTTCGGAAGCCATTTGGATTTATTTGGTTTTAAGCGATGGTTTAAACCAGTACGAAACACGACGCAATTTTAGGGAAATTATAGGACCACGTATAACAAAAACCATAGGATGGAAGTACACTTTTTAAAGTTATCCCAACTTACAGCATTCTCAAAACTTTCATGAATAAGGTAGTACCCAAACTCCGTTTGAATGAACTTAAATTATGAAATATGTTGAGTGGTAGAACCATCAAATATCCAATTGCATCGCTGTCATGACCGAAGTCCTGTACGTGCAAGATAATTACGTTTGAAGATGCAATCCAAACGCGCAGCAGGGAAAAGTGGTGTAAAATGACCCATCTGGCCCACCTTTCAATATCAGCTGTTAGGTGCTGCCATCTGGTTATACACCCGTCTTGGTCACATGATGTAACTCAGTCAACAAGATGGCGGACGACCGGAAGTTTCGCCGGGGATTTTTCGTGTTGTGAAAATTAACCTAATTGCTCTGATATGGTAATTATTGCTGACTATAAATGCGAACTGCGAAATGCAACACTCAACACACACATCGTATTCTGTAGGCGCTCGGCGCTTTATTTCAGACAGTTCGGGGTCTCAACTTGGTTACCAGCAAAACACGGACTGGCAGACGGAATTGTCTTACAAAACGTTCCTTCCGAGACGAGACAGAATGTTACCTTACGTGGCCGTCGACACTAAGACCCGGGGACCGGAAACTAGCGGCTGATCAAATATATCTGATATGCCCGTTCATGTGTTGCACGTTGCACGTCACACATCAGCAGGTCAGACATGTTTGGGTGCCAACTAATGTTATGTATTGTTTGCATAGGATAAATGTTGCGATTTCTGCTTACGGGGTGTCAACATATGATACATCATCGGTACATAATTTTCGGCCCCCGGGTCTTAGCGTATCAGCAACCTCTAAAAATAAATAACTTAAGAATCTACACAGAAACCATATTTTGGCACACGTCATTTATACAAGTTCACGTCATCGATTGAGGTATATATGGTAACAAAACGGTTTGTGTATGCACAACGTAAAATGTTCGTCCGGTGTCACAGTGTTTGCAAAGCGATTGCCCTTTTGCCTACTGGGTCGTTTTCGTTCTTTGCAAATAACATCTCCGTGACAGGACGAGCTCCGGGACCCTCAAGTGGTGTTAGAGGACTCGTTGCGCAACTTCCGGTATGGACACAAATACGACAAACCACTGACTTGATTCCAATTCTATCAGGAATAGACTGGTGCTCTTCGGCACTGGCATCACCCGTACGGAAGTGACGTCACTCGTTCAGCGTGACGTCACTACGCTGCAGCCTCCTTGGCGCCCTCCGGGATGAGGTCGTCTATCGATTCACCATTCTCGAGAGCTTTCTCCATGGCAATTATCTTGTGGATGCCGTTCACGACAAGCTGAACGAACTCACACTGCAACATGTACGTAAATGCGTGGGTTACCATCATGATCATCATCGTTGTCATAGGACGCAAAACGCAATTCACACAGAACACTACAACATGGCACCTCATTGTCCGAGGGTCGTCAGAGTGTTAATTTACATTAATTCCGGAGAGCCGGAATCAAGAGAGGTATCAACAGAGCAAAGATGAACAGCCGAGAGAGGAGTAAAACTGTAGAAGATTGGTTTACGTGGAGAAATAGCGACAATAGAACATAACGGACCACGTGATGTAAAGGTAGAGGCATGTTTTATATAGCGCGGTACCCACTCCTTACTGTTCAAAGAGCTTTACACTTCACCCCCTGGCAGACCCGTTCAATCGAACGCCATCGCTATTTATATGGGAAGCATTAAGCCATGGTGCAATTAATGCGCGACGACTATTCGTACAGAAATATCCACCATTGGTAAGTAAGTAACTTTATTTTTTTTTACAACGTAACAACATAACATACAATTAACATATACATGTCATACAAGTGGAAATTTGTTACATTGTATGGATGTCACTTGGCTAAAAGCCGTCTTCCAGTGACACAATTTAATTATCATTACTCAATGATTACAATCATGACAATCATCAAAATCATGTTAAACAAGTATGTGCTGTTGTTGGTGATATATAACAACGAACTGAGAAGTATGATCAATTGTAGTATATGTAAGTGAATAGAAAGGCGATCCAAACATTTGTATTTGGTTAACAACGTAGTGTAAGAACGGTAATAGACTTACACACAAAGGTAGAGTTTCATTTAATCAGTTTCATTACATTCTGAACATCTAGGATTTATACAATTCACTTGACGAAGATATGCGTTTAAGTAGAAGTCACACAACACGCGTCTAAATTTTAACCTGTGTTTAGTGTTTCTTATTTTTTCGTTTATATTGTTCCAGATTCTTGTGAAATTATGTTTTGGTAGTTTAGACGAAAAATGTGTTCTAGGTGTCTGTTTAACAAGAAGGTTGCATTGTCGGGTTATTCTTATATTTTTGTCTAAAGTCTTTTTGATCGCAAAATTTGTAAATGACTTGGGTAATAAATCATGTTTAAAGTCGTACATAAATAGTGAGACCTGTAGTTTATATACATCTGACACTTTTAGTATTTTTTCAGACTTAAATAAAGGATCAGTATGACTCCTATATCCTTTTTTATTAATTATTCTTAAAGCACGTTTTTGTAAGATTTCTATTTTCTTTGTATTTCCATTGCCCCATGCTTGTATACCATATGTTATATGACTGTGAATTAAAACGTAATATAATGATTTTAATGACTTATATGGTAAGAAATATTTCACTCTATTTATTGCAAAAATAGCTCTAGATATTTTGGAACTAATTATGTTGATGTGTTCTTTCCATGTTAAGTGCTTATCTATATACAATCCCAGGAATTTTACAGATTCGTCATTTTTATACTTGCCAACTTGGTTGATGACTTCATTATTTATTTTAATGCTATTGTTTACTTCGTAGTTTGAGTTTACTGGACTAAAAACACAGAAATGTGTCTTTTTGACGTTCAAGCACAATTTATTAGCACACAACCAATTGTATAATTGTTTTAGTTCTTGATTCACTTTTATGACTAAATTTTCAATATCATATCCTGAATAATAATCAGTGGTATCATCTGCAAAGGATAGCAAGTTTAGAGAACTAGAATTCACTATGTCATTAATATAAATTAAAAAAAGCACAGGTCCTAGTATGGATCCTTGTGGTACTCCATGTGTCATAATGATCAGTGGAGATTTGCAATTATTTATTTCAATATATTGTTTACGATTAGAAAGGTAACTGGCAAACCATCTATTAGTTTTATTCCTCTGATTCCATAATGATTTAACTTATACAACAAAATGTCATGGTTAATTGTATCAAACGCCTTAGATAAGTCGAGAAACACAGCCAATGTAATATCTTTGGTAGTTTTGTCATTTGCATCTGCTATGTCTTTAAGTAAGTGCAATATAGGATGTATAGTGGAATGTTTCGAACGAAATCCGTATTGATGTTTATACAGTATATTATATTTCTCTAAATATATTACTAATCTGTTACATACTATTTTTTCCATTATTTTAGAAAGTGTTGGTAAAATACTTATTGGTCTGTAGTTATTAAACACATTAATATTTCCTGATTTATAAATTGGAATTATTTTAGCGATTTTTTAATTATCAGGTACAACACCTGTAACAAAGGAATTATTTATGATGTGCACAAGTGGGATTGTTATTTCCTCAATGGTCTGTTGTACAAGTTTTGTAGATAAACTATCGAAGCCTTCAGTGCATTTAGTTTTTAGTTTTTGCACTATTCTTTTGATTTCATTTACATCAGTAGGTTGCATGAAAAAGTTTACAGGATAGTTATCTTTTAGGTGTGCATGAAACGAGGTTGTGGGAGGAGGTATTAGATCACTCATTGATTTACCTATATCAGCAAAGAAACGGTTAAACTCTTCAGCAATAAAAGCAGAATTTGATACTTTTTCTCCTTTTACAATGAAAGTTTGAGGTAATTGAAAACTCTTTTTTTGATTAAATATTGCCTTTCTCAGTATGGTCCAGGTTTCTTTGATGCTATGTTTACGTTCTTCCAGTATTTCACTATAATACTAAATTTTTGCTGCTCTTTTGATCTTATTAAATAGTCTACAATATACCTTATAAGCATCCTCTCTCGCTGTACTGGGCTTATTTAGCTTTCTGCGGAGTAATTTGTCTTTTTTTATTGAGGACACTATAATGCCTGATGTTACCCAGGGCTCTCTTTTAATATATTTACTATTTACTCTGATAGTTTTAACTGGGCAAGATATTTCATAAAGTGATGTATATGTTAACATTAAGTTGTTGTATGCTTCATTTGCATTGCTAGTAGATAGGACAGAGGAATAGTCAGCCGTGGCCAAAAGACTCCTAAATTTTAAAATGTTGGTCAAGTTTAACTGGCGTTTTTGTTTATATACTAATTTTTGTGTAGCAGGTTTACCATATATTAAATGAAATATTCCAAAATGGTCAGTCATGTCTGTAACGATAATCCCCGATTCATAGTTGGGGTGAGTATGATTAGAATATAAATGGTCTATAAGAGTTGCTGTAACAGGTGTTATCCGTGTTGGTTTTGTTATGTGTGGAATATATATCCTTGTGCTATTACATTATCTATAAAATCATTAGTTTTGTTGTGAGTAACAAAGTTTAGTAAATTAATATTATAATCCCCCATCAGGTACGCTACTTTATTTTCATTTGAGATTTTGTCTTGGATGTCTAGTATGGTACCCATAAATATATCAAGATCTGCACGTGGATGAGAGTTGGGACGATAGATTACACCCACAATTATAGGTTTACATTTCTTAATTTGAACCTCTACAAAAATGGACTCAAATACATGAGGAATAAATATTGACAAGTCTTCACGTTTAAAATAGGTGTATTTTTTACTGATGTATAGGCCAACTCCACCATGCCCGTCGTCTGTATCTAGTCTTGTATTGAATAGTAAATTGTGATACCCATTTATTTTATAACGTAAAACATGTTGAACTTTAAAAACTTCAGTTAGTCCAATGAGATCTAGAGTCAGGCCTTTTGACGACATATTAAAAAGTAATTCTTGAAGAGAATCCCATTGTGTCTCCAAACTACGGCAATTGATGCAGAACATTCATAAAGATATGTTTTCTGGTTTGAATGCTTCAGAAAACTCAACTGCAGTAAAATATTTACAATCATGTGTGTTAAGAGAAAATGGAGAATCATCATACTTTTCATTTTCAATGTGTTTGGCTTCATTGAATATTGTTTTTAAGTCAAAGCTTTTATTTGTTTGGATCCGGCTAATATTAATAGATTCTGCCATTTACAAATGTATTAGAGCACATCATAGTGATTCTTTCAGAGTTCGTTGAAAAAAAATTACAAAAACATTCAAAAATATCTACATAAATATAACTAGTGTATGAATGCATATCATAATATACATCATAAGTACATATCCGTTGAACAGTTGTATACATACAAGTAATGATAAACACGTTGATGTTGACGATTAACCAAAAGAATACAAATTCAATTGTTAGTATCAAAGAGTAAGTAGAGATAGACATCGCATGGATTTCTATCAGGGAACTTAACAAAATAAGAAAAGAAAGGCCAACTAGGCTTAGAGTCAATAACATCATGATATGTACTTGGGAGAGAATAATACAAAAATTTGGGGAGACTTAAAAGAAAAGAAAAAAAAATTCACTTTTTAGGCCGGTTTGCAAGTTAGCATATAAAACATACTAAACACCACTGACTGCAAGTGATTAATCACTGCCAATGACAGTGCTAACATAATATGACATATATAAATCTCTGACCACTTGACAATCATACTATCATACGCCACTTTGAACGTTTAAAGGCTGCTTTGAATGATAAAACAAAACCTTATAATTATAGAATCAAGCAATTTTACAGTAGTAACATATGTTGAATTTAATATGTTGCAGTATATATCCCGATAATCACAATATCATATGCCAACTTAGAAACTTGAAAGGCAAAGTAATAGCAAATTTGATTGAAAAAAAATGCCAAAGTGTCAAAATAAAAACAACAAAAAATTACCCTTAATTATAGAACAATAATCCAATATTACAATGGTAACATAATGTGTGCATTACAGTCTCTGGCCCGGTGATCATTTAGAAGTTCAAAGGCACAATAGTAACAACTTTGAAATATCAAAGATTATTTCAAAATAACATTTTCGGGGAGATTTAAAATACCCTCATAATTATAGAATAATGCGATAATACAGTGACAGCATAATATATTGGAACTAACATGTTGCAATATTTGGCCCAATAATCATAAATATCACGTGTCACTAAAAAGGTAAAAAGCATAGTAGTAGTGACTTTGAATGTTGTTTTCGGGAAGACTTAAAAGCCGTAATAATTATATAATAATTATTATTATATAATAAATATATAATAATAATAGTAATACAATAATATAATAATAATATAGTAATACAGTGATGGCATAGTAGGTTGTAAATTATATGTTGCAGTCTCTACCACGATAAGCATAGTATCTTACTTGGACAGTTCAGAGGCGCAGTTGTAGAAACTTCAAATGATCCGAAAAAATTATTCAAAATAATATAATAATCAGGTACTCATTTATATAGCTGAGTGAACTGGAACAACGCGGAGTGAAAGAACTCGCCAAAGGTTCGAAACGGCAACGAGAAGATTCGAACCCAGGATCTCTCGATTGAGAGTCCGAAGCTTCAGAGACTGCGCCACTGCGCTAAACCATGCACGGAATTTAGGGGTCGAAGATTGTTCACAACAGCTGCATACAAAACCATACATTTATTAACAACTGTTCCTGCATCACTTCCGCTTATAGTCACAACCCTTCGTCTGTCAAACACCCGCCACTCGCCGTTCAACAGACATCGACCTACCTCTGTCTCGTTCGAACTCCGCCACTCGCCGTTCTACAGACATCGACCTACCTATGTCTCTTTCGAACACCGCCACTCGCCGTTCTACACACATCGACCTATCTATGTCTCTTTCAAACACCCGCCACTCGCCGTTCTACAGACATCGGCCTACCTCTGTCTCCTTCAAACACCCGCCACTCGCCGTTCTACACACATCGACCTATCTCTGTCTCTTTCAAACACCCGCCACTCGCCGTTCTACACACATCAGCCTACCTATGTCTCCTTCGAACCCCGCCACTCGCCGATCTACACACATCGACCTACCTCTGTCTTCTTGAGTCTGGCGGCGTTGGACAGGTCGTACGTGTCGTCAACTGCTTCCGTGTGCTCGCCGGCACTGCCTCGCTTCTGAAGCTCCAGCGCCTCGACGATCTTGTCGAAGCGCGGGTCCTGCCACACACGAACGGTAAACATGTACGTTGTAGAGTAACCATTGTCGTCGCCTATAACGACGACGGTGTTCATATGATGACGATATAAAAATACACACACACACACACACACACACACACACACACACACACACACACACACACACACACACACACACACACACACACACACACACACACACACACACACACACACACACACACACACACACACACACACACACACACACACACACACACACACACACACACACACACACACACACACACACACACACACACACACACACACACACACACACACACACGCACGCGCACACACACACTTATATATATGAAACTATGGCCATCTTTCGTAAACATAAATACTTTTATGTGTGCCGACGCTGCTTGTTACAAGGATATGAATCGTGACTAGTTTGCTGAATAACACAAGGCAGATATAAGTTTGTATAAGAGCTTTATATATAAAGCCACAATCACTATGCATGAATATATTATGCAGATTACATAATTAAAATGATCATTCATTACCTAGCCAACATGATTATAATCTAAATGAGAACAGCAAAGGTGGGGGAACCAACCACACGCAGGTGGAAGGACCCACCGAATCAACTAATGTCAATTTGAAGGCTTGTGAATGAATATCTATGCATATAATCAATAGTGGGGAAAGCGCAAGGTAACCACCTCCGGCCTAAAACCCCACGTACACATCGATAACTGACACTGCAAATGAGAACAGATGTATGTTTCATTATTATAAACATACTGCCCTTTATTTAACATACTGTGTAATGTCTTGTTAAAACCTAATGATCGTTGACGAATATGCAAATTTATAACCCTGTTAGCAAACCGACCTAACCAAAAATATATACAAAAAATACAGGTGTAGTTGGGGCTGGAGGGTGGGAAACAAATATGTTATCCTTAATTACGGTAAATGACGGTTAGAACAACCCACGAGGAACTAACGAACCCTACTGGGAAAATGTTATAGCGTGTCAACGCACCTCGTAAATGTTATAACCGAAACAAATATTTATATCCGTCACAGCATAAAAAAGATTACCTTTCTGAGTAACGCGCGAATGAAAAAGAGGCCCAGCTGTTGTGGCTGGAAGAGCTTGTCCCATGGTTAGGTCGGTGTACCGTACATTTCAAATATAGGCTGCAGCAACGCCCACATACATACCATTTGAGTTTTGATCAAATGTTGATTATATACTTATTTGTTTTAAATAGCATTCCAACCCAAAATCGTCAGTTGTCCTTTGTTCTAAATGCGTCGGAATGGATGCTTGGGGTCCTTCAATATTTAATATTTTGTTATGCATTTGGTGAACGTTAACCCTCGAACGGCTTCGACACTACCCCACTCTCGGACTGCTATTACACTACCCCACTCTCGGACTGCTACGACACTACCCCACTCTCGGACTGCTATGACACTACCCCAGTCTCGGACTGCTATGACACTACCCCACTCTCGGACTGCTATGACACTACCCCACTCCCGGACTGCTACGACACTACCCCACTCTCGGACTGCTATGACACTACCCATCCCTAATTGCGAAACACTACCTCCCCCGAAGCAACGAAGTACACTGCTGAGGTTCCGGCTCAGCCCCCGTAATCACTATGTTCTAACGCCTGTAAAATAAAGACTATTGCGCGTCCCTGTTCAAGATTTTGCATAATGATACGTTGCACCTCTGAACTCGGATTCCTCTGGGCATTTTATTATTATTATCGAAACGAATGATTAAGTAGTAATGGAGAGGACGCGTTTGGAAGAAATTCAATTACATCTCTACCCCCCCCCCCACCCGCACAATAATCAGTACCTGGAATTGGTCCCTCTCTTTATCACATTAACGTCTTCCCAAGAACATTAATTTACTATCTGCCGAAAACGATGTAGTAATTTTGTTTTGTCCAAAGTTGGCAAACAGCTAAAACGATCGCTGAGGATGATTTTTATGTGTGAAAGTTCTGCCCTTCTTCAACGAGATGGGTAGTGTCACAGCAGTTGCACGGCATGTGGGCAGACGTTGCCGAATTGTCAGAGTTAAATCAGAATGCCACACCGGAAGTGATGAGACCGATGCACCGGAAGTGTTGAAACGCTACACCGGAAGTGACGAGAACACAATATCAAAAGTGATAAGAACGCTACACCGGAAGTGGACTGACCTTGCTGAGTTTGTGTAGCTGGATGAGTACGCTACACCGGATGCCTGTGCCGATGTTGCTGGGGCATGTCGTGATGTAGCCGAGGCGGTTGCTATGCATCCACTCGTGTCCCTTCTGCTTCATCTGGTGTTCCACCTGGCGGAACCGTCCAATCAAACAGCATCACGTTACAAGCTCGTCAAACAACCTCGAATCGTCACGTGGTTATCGGCAAGTAGATAATGAGTCACTGGCGGAGCGTATTATTACAGCAATGTATGTATATATATATATATATATATATATATATATATATATATATATATATATATATATGTATATATTATATATATATAATATATATATATATATATATACATATATAATATATGTATATATATAATATATGTATATATATATATTTATAATTGTGAATAGCTTAATTTTATTCGCTACTTGAATCAGCAACATTTCATTTAATGCCGTCGTCTCCATGGCTACGCAACTGGTATGCAAAGTAAACAATACGTGTGATTATAAGGTAGAGGATCATTCTTATTTACCGCGATGTACAGTCAAAACGAACAAAGCGCTTTACAATTCACCCATGGCAAACATGTCCATTCGACCTTTCTGTGAAACATTTAGCCAACATGCAGTTCCAGCATGAAGATTACTCGTTGACGTATATATCACTGTTTTAGTCAGGTACTCGTATACAGAGTTGCATTAACAGAGGCAACGTGAAATTTAAATTAAATTGTACGCGCTTCGAAATGGCTGCGCGATGAATCGAAACCGGTTTTCATGGATTGAAAGTCTGATGTTTTAAACGCCAAGCCACCGCGCTCCATAGTATTAAATAATCAGCCAATGAGAGTAACGCTATGAATCTGACCTCATTAAGGGCGCGACAGAAGAGCTCGAATGTCGCCTTCATGTTGCCTCCCGGCTGCATGCTGATCAACCTCACGTGGTCCTCTTCGTTGACCCACACGAGGAACTTCTTGTTGTCCGTGTGCCTGTCACAGACAAACAACACGTTACCACTCATAACCTAGCAAGAGTCATACACACGCGCGGTGTCCCTGTCGATCGGTGTCACGTACACGCAGTGTGGGACATAGCGGCTAGTGTCATGGGTAATCAGTGTAATACATGGGAGATGGTGTCACGTACAGCCAGTGCACGACATAGCAGTTGGTGTAACGTACAATCAGTGTATGACATGGGGGTATAGAGCTGCCGGGCTGTAGAACCACCAGTCATAGCCATAAGTTAGTTATTCACATTTCAACTGAAAGCCAAACTTATTATGTAAACAAAGTGTTTCCGTAACAGTGTTACTCTGTATGTGTTTGGCTGCGTAGATTATAAACCGTGCATACTAATTCAATAGTTCTCTTCATTTGACACTGTATTTTGACAGTAACTGCATTTCATAACCACCGTAAGTTACTGTAATTGGAGTAGTAAAATTTAAATGATGGAGACCGGAGCCAAACGTTGTCTGTCTCAGGCCACCAGATCGGTTGCCAATTCGCACCCGGTGTGCATGCAGTATACCAATGATTATGTTACTGATACCCCGGTTGGAAGTTCACGCACACCACACCGACGTACACCAGTCAATGACTCACATGTAGTGCACACTAATGACACTACAGTCCGCGTCATTGTATCACAATAGACCACCATTGTGATTGAAGTAAGCGTGTCCGCAGACCTTTTTGTATGGGTCCCCGTGACCGTGCCCCCTAGACCGTTTTAAAATGTGCCCCTGTAGCTGAAGGTACGGCGGCGCAGCGATGAAAATGTTTCAACAGCACACACATTTTCTTCACCAATTTGGTTCGGCCGCCAGTCGAGGTTTTGTGCCCTCCCCCAAACTACCCTCTCTGGACACGCCCCTGCATTCTATGTCCCATGGTTCAATAAAATGTACCCGGGAGTCACTTGCACTAGCCAAACACTGCGCTGGCACTTCGGCAACTCTAAAATACACAGCGTCATTTTGTGTGGAAGGTGTGTCCTGGAACGGTGACCAATTGATGACACCGATGTCCTGTCTAGCGATGTCCAGCAAATGTATGCCTTCTTCCATGTAGCTTTGCTACTGGTCATTGCTATAAACACAAGGATGAAATGGCATTTGCGACCATACGTGGAAGCCAGGGAGTGAAAGAACAAGCCACGACCAGCTTCCTAGTAGAGTTGCAAGTGGCCGTGCAAGATGTAGGCTACAGGAGACAGATAATTGAACCCTTTTAGAGTTCGATCTCATTGGCCAATATGACCGACCGACCGACCGACCGACCGACCGACCGACCGACCGACCGACCGACCGACCGACCGACCGACCGACCGACCGACCGACCGACCGACCGACCGACCGACCGACCGAACGACCGACCGACCGAACGACCGACTGACCGATGTCCTGACAAGAGGAGCGTCACATACAAGACGCCACAACGATTAGACGATTGGATCCCTGACATGTGTGTCCATTGGTCGTTCTTAGCTTATCTCACTTACCAGATGCCGCGACCGTCTGGCCAGTCTCGGACAGCGCCGGAGTTGACCATCAGGTGACCCGTCGGCTTCTGGAAGAGGAAGTGATCCTGGAAACAGAAAAGTTCAACAAGAATCTGTAGATTTCAGATATCTGACAATAAATCCAGTGGTGGGTTATTTATGATCGCTCCGACCGACCGACCGACCGACCGACCGACCGAACGACCGAACGAACGAACGAACGAACGAACGAACGAACGACCGATCGACCGAACAAACGAACACACACACAAACAAACAAACACGCACGCACGTGTTCGTACATGCGCAAACGCACGCACACGCACGCGCACACACGCACGCACACGCACATGCGCACACACACTTTACCTCGATGAGCCGCTTCTCGTCGTCAGGCGTCATGTCTGACAGTGGGTAATATTGGCCGGAGAGGTCCTCAGTTAGCTGACTGAGGGCGGCCGTGACGACATTTGCCACCTCTCGGCGCTCGGCCCGGTCCATGGACGGCGGCAGACGCAGTCCTCGCACGCTGCGACCGGTCCTGATCCGGCACGACTTAACATACTTGTCGTCCAAGTCGCCCTCCGTCAACTGCAACGAAAACGAGGCTCACTGCACGCGCTGTAAAATGTAAGTTCTTGCATAGCTTTAGAACTGCTCAGAGTGATTCACACGTTATTCTCGGGCAGATCTGTTCAATCAAACGCCATCTCAACTTCTCTCGGAAGCATTCAGCCACGCTGAAATCATTGCGCGAAGACTATTCGTACAAACAGAGTCATATTTACCACTGTCTTTAGTCACGTAGGGCCTAGTCATTTATACAGATGAGTGAACTGAAGCAACGTGCGATGATATAAATTCTCACGTGCGCCGGCTCAAGCTCTGGTGGCGGATGATTCTCAGTCGGGCCGAAACCAAGATGCTTCTCGTTAATGACCGGATCAAACAGGCTCTTGAAGTACTTCAACGAAACAAAGTCAATGTTTAGACATATGCACATATCTTTTCGGTAATCCGTGTCTTACACAGCGTCGTCCGCCGTGTTCAACAGATATGACTTTCGCACACATGATAACAACCAAACACCACGGTGAAACTATTTTTTACGTTTTGAGGCGTTCATCATCAAGCAAATGGCAGAAGAACATTCGCCGGTGTTCGTAGCTGCAATAATCTCATCAAACAGCAAAGTATAAACAATAATCAATTCGGCCGGGGAGTTCCAGTTAGTTGGTATGCGGGGAAGAGTTGCAGTTTCCCAGTTTATACTATTCCACCAGCGGCCTCTCCCTCTCCCATTCCTTCCCTCCCCTCGTCGTCCTTCCGTCCCCACCCCTGCTCTCCCCCTCCCTCTCCCATTCAGCCCCTCCTCCGCCTCCGTCACCCCATCTCCTCTTTTCCTCTCGCTCTCCCCCTCCCTCGTGTTCTCCTTCTCGCCTACCTCGTAGCATTGTTCGTCGCCAGCAACAAGCCCGAGAATCTTGCCCGTGAAGTCTATGGACGGCTGTATACACTTGTCAATGGTGACCCCATTCGGCGTCACCTTCTTGTACAGCTGCGAGTAGATCTGTAACAAACATAACGAGAAAATTACACATTTTGATGATCGCGTATTGCGTTATGAGCGCTTTAGGTATAACGATTCTCATTGGATGATGAATTGGCGTGTCAATAATTGCCATACAGCGATCGCCGTACGCCATACAACCGACTGACAGCTGTATTTAATTTCATAGCCAAATTGCGTATTTCGGGAAATGTCAAGAAATGAAGATTACGACAATAACGTATTCAACCAAGAATGAAAGAAAGATGACGTTGATCGGGGACTTGAGAAGTTTGATGACATACGCTAGCTTTTTTCTAAAGTTCTCTTTTCATATAATATATAAAGGTGCAGCTACAACGACAATAATATTAAAACATGAAACATAACATTGTTCATTTACAATTTATAGTTTACTGTATGTTTTTGTGACATGAAGCCTGCCCGGTGGCTCTTTTGCCATCTGCACTAGTGTAATAGTAGTATTTGTGCAACAATAGAAAACACTTTGTGAAAACGCAGTTCTTTTTTGATTATTTTAAGTAGCACTGTAAAATGTACCTTAACACACCCAGTCTAAGTATGTTGCACGGGCATCGGAACGAAAATACTATCGAGGGGGTTGAGCCGGCAGCTTCAGTCCAGGTTCAGCCCTCCACTGTCCGTTCGATCAGACATAACATCGGTAGACGGGGTAGGGGGTGGGTACGGGGGACTGTTGGAGATAGTTCCTCGGAGACGTTTAACAGTTTACTCAACTCTTTGGATACTGTCGAACACGACATCCGAAGACGGAGAGATGTGTGCTGTGGCAACATTTTCGCAGTCACGTTCTTAATTTTGCTACGAGCAAACAAATGGTGCACAATTTTGTTGACAATTTAATCAATCAATCAAAAACACTCAATATTGGGGTGGCTAAGCCCTCTTCTTTTAACATTGAGCTGAGTCTCCTAGTCCCCGGTTCCGATGCCTATATTGTGTTGGAGCAGATTTGATGAAACGTGCGCCTTCAATATCAACACTTTCGAGAAAAAGTTGTTTCTTTCAATCAACAAATCCAAGTAGATGCCAAATATATGGCGTACCACTAAAATCCACACCATTCCGGACTAATTATGACGGATAAGTCGTCGTGAGACGGACTTCCGACGGACAGACGTGTAGGGCAGAATTAGCGTATGCAGAACATAATCAGGTTAATTTGAACAATACTTGGCGTACAATAGAGTGTGCGTGCGTGCGTGCGTGTGCATGCGTGCGTGCGTGCGGCGTGTGCGCGTATAGAGGTCTACATCCAACTGTGAAATCCTTTTTGACTATAATGAATACGAAATCCTGCTCCTTGTCTGTCGTTGACGTGAAAACAACACGTGCAGTTTCCATAATAACAACTCCACCTAGCGCGATATGATTTGAACTTGACCTGTTGGTTCAACCTCAACTGTACTGCTTGCTAATCATGGCCCAGACAGTTATGCCAGGAGCCATGATAACCGCGGTCGGCAATGTATATCGCCTTCATTCGACGCCAGGTGCCGTTGCATCGGTGTCGTATTACTGAGTGCGGTCGGAGGCATCGATGCGGTACGTACCGAAGTTTGAAGAACGCTATTATAGAGTCGGGACGTATTAAAAACACAACGATAGTTATTCAGAATTACTATTCACGTGTTTGCTATATGTTACAACGACATTCTCCTATCGGAGCTAATTGGGTGTTGATCATTTCGCCAGATGGCGCCCCTGCGAACGAGTTTATGATCGTTACAGTAATGGTGATAATGGGTGCCTTGGTTTGTTGCTCCATGGTAGGTGAAGCTAATATGGGTTAATAGTATTTATATCGTCCATAAGAGGTATAACGTTCAAGTTGCCGAATGATACGGACGGCTCACTGGTGTGGGACCCTGGAAATTACCGTGTGATAGATAACATGTAATATGCCTAGCGTTAAAATCGTTTGAAATGTATGTGAAAGTTCACGTGTAACTTATTTTGAACACAACTACGCTAGTCCATGTATCTTCTAGTTAGCAATACATATTACTGTACAAAGCTGACTGCCCGTGATTGCTCCCTTGTCTCAAAAGGAAACAAAGGGCGTGTTTTGGGGGCTTGGCATCTAAAAGAGTTAATAAAACCAACCGTTAGCGAATGCAATCAAGAATATCATACCAGCAGTTTACTAGAATAACCTTATTGAAGATATGTGATATTGATACTGTTGTATATAGTTGGAAATGGTTAGACTGTATTAACTTTTTAGGTATATAGGCTTATACAATTGCCTTTTGTTTCCCTTTAAGATGCCATAAGACGGCATAGTCACAGTAGACACTGAAGTAATGAGTGACAGACATATTTTATTATACTCGAAGCTCACTGGTATTCCCTGTAAGCGAGCTGCACACGCCAACCACCATGGGCTGCATGTGGTGTTCATCCTTGACAACGTCTAGCAACCACTCCGTGCATAAGACAATATGTCTAGCCAGGGTAGTGCAAATTATATATAACTTTGTCCCGGTGAGTTTCATTAGCCATACTGTCTCGTAATATTACTATGTGTCTAACTATGTCTAAAACAAAACACAGAACTGTATGAATCATCCTTCCTTTGGCTATTCTCCATTCGATCGACATAGCGTATCTGTAATACGGATTATGTTCTTCCTGCAATATTGTTCCTATACAGCAAATAAAAACAAACTAGGATTTCTACGCATAAAATTTCGGCAATTAATTATTGTCAATGAGGGATTTTATTTTTCACACATTACTGTTAAAACAGTCGTTTAAAAATTCGTTTTGTAATATTTATAATGCTACGTAAGTGTGTAGCACATACAAGAAAATATGCTAATTTCGTGTTAAGTATATCTTGAATGGGTGTCTAGATGATTAACTAGGCAGTGTTTTACTTGTTACTGGTACCTATGTGACGTCACCATCATTTTAAGTATTTTAAGTAGAAATAAATCCGTTGCGCGAATACCAGATTGTAATTACCCGATGGACGTATCTTTAGCAATTTGTGGCGAATGGACCTAGGATATATTACATGAAGCGAGTTCCTTACCGCAGGTGTCAAGTGTTTTCTCACGAGATTATCATGGGATGTGTACTTCGGATAGTTTTTCTCTGCTGGGTATTTCGAATGACTGCTGCTTCCGGATCCCATGACGGCGAGACTGCTAGCGGAGTTGCTTCAATGCGACGGCGTGAATCGGTTCACCGAGGGCCTATGCCAGTGCTGTGAATCGAGTTGTCGTACCCTGTGTCAGACACAGACTGACAGAATCAGACGTGTGCGACAACAGCGCCACCAGACGGCTAGTGGCGTGTCGCTACACGTCCGGGCGCCATGCAACGGGAACCTCGTTCTGACGCCAGTTGTGCGCGCCAACATTGCCGTGCACAAAGCTCAGCTCAAACGGGCAACTAATTACATCATGTCATATATGTGTGAGACCCGCAGACAAAATAATGATTGCAGAACCATTCGACTTTGTATATATCATTGTGCTGATGACGGTATTATAATTGGAAGATCAGACCCAGTATCCCAGTCATGCTCATTATATGTTGGAATGACATGGGCATTGTAATTGGGATTCGATGTTTCGAATAAAACGCTCTCGATAATAAAAGTTAAGACCAATAAACTGATAAAGATGTATTAATAACAAATACTGTCCAGAGATTGTTATAGAACCTGGCAGTAAGACAGCATCATTTCGGTGCAATCATTAACAAATCCGACATGACTGTCACATGAGAAGGAAGCAGGAGAGGACAACATCTACATGGAATAATGGGTAATTTCCAATTGTTGATACCTATTCGTATAGAGCGTATGCGAAAGGGATGAGGGGGATGAGGCCCACGTATTAATTATAAAAATGTAGATATAATAACTATTGTGTGTTGTATACGTATAGCGCTTATAAGTGAATGTTTGTAATCATGTGTAGCGTGGTTGCTATTGTATGTCCTTTGCATGTATCGTGTGATAACACTATTACAGACATTTTAAAGTATTGATTCAGGGGGAGCGAGCAGGTACATATACTAACTAGTATGCTCTGTAATAATGTGTAAATGTCGACCGTTATGACCGACCCATTGTCAGGTTAGCACACTGTTAATGAATCATTCAGGATGGCAGGACACGCGATAAGAGTCAATCAACACTGTACAACTCATGAATGAATCTGTCTGGAGATAAGATCACCTGGAACGAACCGCACAGAAAAGCAGCATGTCAAAACCAGTACGGGAAGATAGGACGCTTAGAGGGCCGCCTTATGTCAGTGCGATTCTAGCAGTAATGGTAGTCTTCACCAAAGGCTATCATATGCGACATCACACCAGGAGAACAACTAAATAAATGATCAATCACTAACTTATCTCTGTTCTAAGTAGTGATAAACCTATGAGTGCATTGCCGGCAGTATTGTAACGCAATCAGCTTGCCGTGGTTAATAACGTATCGCAATGTGTAGTCATTAAGCTCCGTCTACCGCGGATGTTTTTATGAAGTCAAACACGTCAGAGTACAATTAATGGCGCATGTAATCAACTGGGTAATTGTAAACGGCAAACAATGCCACCGCCACTGTTGGAAACTACATCGGCCACGCCAGAACACGTCTGTCAGCGCCCGTAGCTTGATGTCGGTGATTTAATTAATCTGTTTTCTAAACAACTGGCCAGGGATCACGCTAGTCAGTGCGCGGCGTGCCGCTGTATATTGCAATTGTGTGATCTAAGTGCGTACACGCGTGCAGAGACAACGTTATTGAGTTTGGATATTCACGATAACACATTTATTACAACATTACGCATGTCTATAGTGGCACGGTGTATAGTTTCCAGAAGCGTGGCTTAGTGTTTGATGAAGGAAATTATCTGGAGTGGCATGATTCTACAATTACGATATATGCAAACCAGAATAAGAACCTTGCTTTGCTGTCTATAGGCAATGCTGGTGTTTGTGAGCAAACCGGGAACAATTGAATCATAATAATAATGAGAAACTTCTAACATTGTTCAGCCTAATTAAACAATCACTCAATTAATAATGGCCTTTCGCCCCCGTTGCAAGATCTACAAAACCAGGATTTAACACAATAATAATAATAATGACAAACTTCTATAGCGCCTAAATCCCCAGGAATCTGAGCTCAGAGGCGCAACATACAAGAATCATTGGGCAAAATCGTTAAGATTTAACAAGATTGCCATCCAGAAAATTACTCTGGATGGCAGTTGGACAAGGAAGCCTTTTGGCTTATCGAGAGTCCAATACTTTTTATCTACATGTATCCCGCCTTTTTAAGGTGTGTGTCGATTTTATTTTTAAACATATTCACGCTACTAGCACCAACACAATCAGGAGATAATCTGTTCCATTCATTTACAGTCCTTTGTGAGAATGAGAACTTTCTTATATCTAATCTACACTGCTCCTTTACTAATGCAGCTTCATGTCCTCTGGTCCTTCTATCTTTCTTAACTGAGAAAAAAAAAATTCTATCAATATTTTCATAACCATTCAATATTTTAAACACTTCTATGTGATCTCCTCTCAATCTCCAATGTTCTCTAGTGTTGTTAAACCACATTCTTTTAGGCGTATTTCGTAACTAAGATCCCTCAGATTTGGTATCATTTTAGTCGCTCTCCTCTGTACTCTTTCTAGCATATCTATGTCCTTCTTGCGATATGGCCTCCATGCTTGTATACAATATTCTAAATGAGGCCTCACTATTGTTTTGTACAGCGGTACTATTAATTCTTTTTTCTTATACGCAATATTTCGCCTAATTAATCCAAGGATTTGATTTCCCTTTGACGCTGCAATTCCGCACTGCTCTGAAACCTTCATATCAGCACTAATGGTTAACCCTAAGTCCTTTTCTTTTACAGTAGTACTTAGAACAGTACCCCCCATTTTATATTTTACCTCTTCATTCCCATGACCTGTGTGGAGGCATTTACATTTCCCAAAATTGAACAGCATTTGCCACTTTTCAGACCATTTGATCAACCTATCAAGATCATCTTGTAAATGCTGTCTGTCTCCATCATTTTTAATCCTTCTAAACACTTTTGTATCATCCGCAAATTTTAACACCTTGCTTGTTATATCATCGTCCAAATCGTTGATATATATTAAGAATAATATAGGTCCTAGTACTGATCCCTGTGGTACCCCACTCAATACCGATTTCCAGTTTGAAGCCTCCCCATCAACTACTACACGTTGTCTTCTGTCATTCAGCCATTTTTCTATCCAGTTTATTATACCATTTCCTATGCCATGGGCCTTTAGCTTAAGGAGTAATCTTTGATGTGGTACTTTGTCGAAAGCTTTTTGAAAATCTAAATAGATGATATCTACTGGTGATCCCTCATCTACCCACCTAGTGATGTCTTCCAAAAAACATAACATATTTGTTAAGCATGACCTCGCTTTTAAAAACCCATGTTGAGATGGGTTTATCAAGTTATGTTTAACAAGAAAATCCACCATGTGATCTTTAATTAGTCTTTCTAATAATTTGCAAATCACTGATGTTAAACTCACTGGCCTATAGTTCTCTGACTTGTTTCTCGAACCTTTTTTAAATAACGGTATAATATTTGCCTCTTTCCATTCTAAAGGAACCACTCCCTCTTCTAATGACAAATTGAAAACCGTTGCAAGCGGTGCGCTAATTTGTTCTACAATTTCCAATAGTAGTTTGGGCGGAATCCCGTCCACTCCAGGTGATTTATTATCCTTCATAGCCCTTATTTTCTTAGCTACCATTTCCGAGGTTACAACTAACTGTCCTAAATAGTCTGAATCTGCCCCCTTGAACTTAGCCTCTGGTACTGGCAGTGAATTAATATCTTCCCTGGTAAACACTGAACTAAAATACTCATTCAGGTCTTCTGCCATTAAGAATCCCTCTGATATTGTATTTCCAGCACTATCTTCTAGAGGACCGACCTTATCCTGAACTTTCTGTTTGCTTCGAATATACGCATAAAAACTCTTACTGTCATGTTTTATATTACTAGCAAATTTTTTTTCATAGCTTCTCTTTGAATTTCTAATTTCAGCTGTAGCTTGATTAAGTGCTTCTTTATAAATGTTGTAGTCTTCATCATTTCCAGTACATCTATAATTATGACTTCCACATCATTTGTTTATACTTAATTTTTCTAATGGCTTCTTTCGATAAGTGTTTCTTTTTAGACCGTTTCCCTTGTTTTTTGAAAGGTACAAATTTATCGACTATGCACTTAATTTCACTATTTAAGATATTCCAGCATTCGGTTGCTGTCTTATTCTTCAGTGTGTTATTCCAGTCTATCTTTGCTAAATATTTCCTTATGTCCTTATACCTTCCTTTGTGGAAATTTCTCCTATACTGCTTTTTACTATTCCTTTCTGATTTTACTTTGATGGTAAAATCTATCTGGTTGTGATCACTACTCCCCAGTGGCTCACATATCTTGACATTGTCAACTAATTCTTTCTGTGAGGACAAAACTAAATCTAACACATTCTCTCCCCTGGTTGGTTCTAGCACATGTTGAGAAAGGAAACTATCTTGTACTAAAACTAAAAACTTGTGGTCCTCACTCCCCATACTCTGTAGAGATTTCCATTGTATATGCCCATGGTTAAAGTCCCCCATAATAATACAGTTCCGTTTGCTTACTTCCCTTATAGCGTTTTGTATTTTGTCATTCTCTTCTATGCTTATGTTTGGACTTCGATAAACTAACCCAACTGTTAACGTTGAGTTTCCTGTAACTATGTTACACCAAACAGCTTCTTCGCAATCTGCTTCTCTTTCTAATTTTATTTCATAAGCCTGGATAGATTCTTTAATATATAAAATAACTCCACCTCCCTTTCACACCCTCACGAATGTCTCATCGCCAACGGCCACCTGTCAACAACGGCCAATTTTCCGCTGCATTGGGTGTTTTATTACTAACACAAACCCCGCAGCATCTTCACTAATGCGACCAATGACAAGCTTTTTAATGCGACCAATGACAAGCTTTTCGGGACCATTCAACCCCACTACGACGGACATTTGACGGTCGCTGTCAAGGCAATATAATGTCCTGTCATGAGGCCTGGTGTGCAAGCTTGGCCATATTAGATGTCGGTTATGTTTAAAAAAAAGCTTTAAAAGGAGGCAGTCTGTTCCAAAGCTTTCACTTATTAATTAATATTATGTTCTGACTACTATAATAACTATGTTGAAGGTATATTGCCCATCAAATGATGTTTAGTAAGCCCTTATGAAGTTATCAATGTTCGCAATTTGAAAGATGCGACCCCGGAGTTTGTTCAAGTGGTAAACAAAACACCCAGTTTCAAAACAAGCTTTATTGACAATACTGCCGAGGCGCACTGAGTTAACAGCAGTGCCATTTATTGTTCAACGAAAGATGGCTTCGGCCAGTGGTGTTGTCTCGTGTCCCTTTCGTGGGAAATTTCTTTTTGTAGTAAAATGTATTGGTGGGTCAGAGCGTAACATAAACAACCGAGTGAAACTGGCTTGGTCGAAATGGAAACAACTGACAGGGTGTTATATGAGAAAAAGATTCCGATCAAGTTGAAAGACAAAGTATATAAGACAGTCATAAAACCAACAATGACATATCGAGCGGTATATTGGACAGTCAGAAAGAAGGACGAACAACGACTGCGCGTAGCGGAAATGAGAAAGGACAAAGAATAAGCCAAAATACAAACAATGGCAACATTTCTGAAACAAAAGAGGCTCAACTAGTATGGACACGTTACGAGACGAGTTGAAAGTAAATTGTTAAAATTATGCAAATGAAAGTGCCGGGAAAAAGAAGAAGGGGACGAACCAAGCGAAGTGGACAGACATAAGGGAGAATATCAAACTGTATCACTTGATACCAGAAATGGCAGAACACCGCCAAGTCTAGAACATGATGGCGAAGACCGGCCCACAGCAAAGCGGATATGGTCTCAAAAAGGTGAGAAAATATGAGGCAGTAAGTGACATTGGGTGATTGTTCAAGGAAGGGGTGTTAAGCATTTTGTGGAATAAGTACCAGGGATCATTCAACCAAAGTACAGTACACGCTGTCTGGGAGCATGGGCTATGCCAGTCTACAAGTAGGAAGAGCGATGTATGCTGTTGAACTGCACACCTATCTCTCTCTCACGATCATCTTTTGCAAGAACTTGAAAAACATCACTCACAACAACTTTGGCTGAGTCTCAGAATTTGGTTCGGTCGCCAGTGGGTCTTTGGGAGCCTCAGGGGGGGTGCAAAATGAGGTTTTGGGCCCACTATACTACTTTCTCTCATTCCGTCCCGTGACTACCAAAGTGCTGCCACCTCTCCGGCCGGGAACTAACTAACCAGTGTCCAGAAACCTACTGGTGGCGCCACTTTCTGCCAACATAAAATCTTGGAAGGAGACGTGTAGTCTTACTAGATTATCTAGGCGCCGCCAGGTGGCACCAGTTTTGGTAATGATCGTGGTTGGTTTTCAAGCTAACTCATAACATGATTGTAAATGTTTAAATCAGTTATTAGCATTCGAAACTAGTTCATAACTAACTAATCAGTCACACATTGAAGCAACATTAAAATGTTGCCCTATCAATGTATCTACGTCGCCCGTTTAACCACTAGGTGGTGCACCAGTCGCACTGACGAAACTTAATTCGGTCAAAAATTTGACTTCGGTGTCATCTTCCATATATTCAAAAGGAAACAACACATTGAACAAACGGAATACTGGGTCCTACTACAAAGCAAAGATTAATTCAGTTGAACGACGTGCATTTGATGCCAAGCGCTACGGTTGAGATGACAACCGATATCATTATACTGTATCTGCCAAAGGTCTTCACATTGCAAATAAACCACCTGATTTAGTAATATGAGGAGTCTGACTTTCGAAGTGCTAACAGTTTGATTGCGGTTTGAATCCATTCAGAGTAGTTAACTTGTTTATATTCTTTTACCATAAGGTACTTTTTGTAATGAATAATGTTGTTTTGTAACTTATTTTTGTAAATCATGCATAATATAGGTATATTACACTAATAATTACTATACACGTATAATATATGAATTAATCCAAAACAGTGATGGCATCTGGTGGCTACGGAAGCGTAGACAGGACATGCTACAAATCATAAAACAGATAACTAGTTTCATGATATAACAAGAAACTCTTTATAATAACTGGTTTCTTGTTATAACAAGAAACTCTTTAATAATTGTTTTCTTGTTTCAACAAGATATAACAAAAAACTCCTTTCTAACTAGTTTTTTAATATATTAAGATAACAATTTTTAAGTAGCTTCAGTAACTAGTTTCTTGATATAACAACATATCGATATATGAATTCCGGTAGCTGCGGTAACTAGTTTCTTGTTGTAACAAGAAACTCTTTAGTAACTCGTTTCTTGATATAACAAAAAACTCTTTGAAAACTGTTTTTGTTATAACAAGAAACTATTTAATAACTGGTTTCTTAATGTAACATGAAACTCTTTTAAACTGTTTTGTTGATATAAAAATAAACTTTCAGAAATGGCTTCGTCTTGAGACTTGTCTGGCCACAAGGCTTGTAATTGAAGGCAAAGTCAAACAACGTTGTCCAGTCTTTCAACGGAGGGATGGCGTCTGTGAAACGTTATTTGCCAGAACGATAATGTGGATGCACTGAATGATGCGGCTGGTTCGTGTTAGACGATGTCCTAGGCTTGAAATGTATAATCTGGTGACCTCCCCACAGCAAGCTGGGGCCATTAACCACCAATACACCAAATACACATTAAATCATTAAAACCATACAAACATTGTGTTGTGCATTTGCTAATGAATGTAAAATATTATGATATACAGTGGGGAGACATCATATATATATATAATATAAGTATTGTGGTATGTGACTATTATATATATATATATATATATATATATATATGTATAATAGTCACATACCACAATACTTATATTATATATATATAATATAAGTATTGTGGTATGTTACTATTATACATGTATACGTGACTGTTAGTTATATTATAACTGTAAATAGATACACTATGCCTAATTAATAAATTGATAATATAATATATATATATTATTATCAATATATATATATATATATATTATTATCAATTTATTAATCAGGCATAGTGTATCTATTTACAATTCTAGTATAACTAACAGTCACGTATACATGTATAATAGTCACATACCACAATAATTATTTAGGCCGTCGTGTAGCCTACTTTAAATCAGAATTCTGCCTATTTATAGCTATTTCTTGTTTTGTCAAGATACCAGTTATAACCTATTTATAGACAGCTAAAGAGTTTCTTGTTATAACAATAAATTATTAATTAAAGAGTTTCTAAATGGCAACTAATGATTCCAAGAAAACATTCCAAATGCTGTTCTTTTTTATATAAAAAATTGACAAGCGACAACACACGCACACACACACACGCACACGCACGCGCACACGCACACGCACACGCACACGCACACGCACACGCATACGCACAAAATACGTCTTTGAAACCAGACTCTTCTTTGGGAGTTTACTAGACCAACGGTCAACAGATTGCTTCATGGTCTACCATGTGGCGCCACTGTCACGGCGACAGCACAGACCTACAACTGGCATTTAATGGGACATTTTGTGATCTTCATTTATTAATGTGTATTAATACGATGTTCCTAATACCAGGATAAATATGTTTATCCACGTGACATTAAATTTAGCCATCTCAAAATGGGTCAATAAATATATTCATATTGTGTTCCGTGTTACCTTTCTGAAAACGACATAGCATTTGTTCTCATTCACATTCTAGTTTGATGATGATGATGATAATTATAGTAATATAAGTATTTATATGCAGCCAACATCCTCGAAATCCCAACAAAACCACCAAAGTTGTACAACGCGGAAAAGAAAAAGTGAAATATTTGATGGATGTGCTAAGGAGCTAAGGAAAATAAGCAATACTAAAAAGATACGTATTTAAATAATAACGAAATAAAATTATCTTTTCTATTGATATAAAAGTTGCATTCTGAGTTAAAATACCATTTCCACATGTTTTTGAGACAGTCAATATGCACCATGAACAATATTTATTTATTTATTTTATCATACTTGCTACCTATATGTGTCACTTTGGTATTTGACATGTTATTCGATAAATTAGGCCTTTGGAAAAATTTGTTTTATCGTAACAATGAGAAAGTGGTATTGAGGAAAGTGATATATATATATATATATAGTGTATGCGGCATCTTGATTCAACGGAACTTTATATTTGAAAGATGAACGATCTCAGAATGCCACTCTAACGCCGACACGGAGTTAATTCCATAGAGATGATACGGCAACTGAGAATGCTCGAGTTCCGACGTTTGTGTTAATTATAGGAAAGGAAATTAGCTCCAGACGGTTATAATCATCGTGTTTTTCTGGCTGGGGCGAGTATTAATTGTACAGATTGCCTTAAGATATATTTATTATAAGGACAGGTTGTTTTGTTGCAGCAACAACCACAGTATAGTTACTGAGCATCGCTGGAAAGGTTTCGGAAAAATCGATAACATTTGATATTGTAAACTCAGTTATACTCATCTAACACTTATCACTGATTGTATCACAATTACATGTATAATTTGGAGATGATAAAGTATAAAAACTGCATTATATAATGGTTGCCATAGAGTTCGTGTTTACTAGCTTCGCTGACTTTGTCACCTCGGTTGCATATCAACGGATGGGCTTAACAAGCAAACGGACTTCCTCTATTTGCGTTGATACCCGTCGATTATATACGTCAAAGCGAGTTATTTGTGTGCGTTGCCTTTCGTTGCTTTAGACGCCGTTATCAACGCATTCCACATCATATCAACTGTCTTATGCGGGACCTGTAGGACTAACACAATAATAAAGATGTACCATATAAACAAACAATGGCAACGGCACACACGCCACATTTGTGGGGTTGAAATCCCCCTTTCTGGCATAAAAGTCTGTACAAAGCCTCATCAATGCGTATCAATTGTTTTCATTGGATAACAAACTAGCGTCGCCATATATCAAGCTACAAAACATACAAAGACAAACAAAATTCATCCGCTAGCTTTTTCGGAAATCTGCGTGACATAAAATGTATTTTTCTTCTCGATCGTCAGAGTTTGTCATAACATTCTATGTTTATTTGGAAAATATACGAAGATACTTAATGCATCACGATTTTCCATATGACGCAAATCCGCACTAAAACGGCATGCTGCATTTAGTATTCCTAAAACAATCATAATAGTGTCTACGGGTAATCCGTATGATGAAGAATTATATAGGCATGTCAGCCTGACAGCACTGTAATATATTGGACGATTTTAACATGGTCAAAACATGACAGACACTTCCAGTTTGGACGTTTATTACGTATGTTATACTATCGTTAACACGTTGGTTTGGGTCTAAGTGCACGCATAGGCGTGTCCAGAGGCCGATGCCATGGATTTATCATACAGAGAATGTTGCATTTACGCTGCAACTGTTCTAGAGATCAGGCGTTCTCACGCGCATGACGTGTCCATTTTAAGCCGGTTTCTTGAACGCAAGCAAGCGATTACATACTCGCGAACCACCCGTGTGTGCTAATTGTGTCTTAACACGCGCTGTGTTTACGTGTTTATGAAAGCAACTCAAAGAGCAACGGTAGCTGGTGCCGTACGCATAAATCCGTTTAAAATGGAACATGCATGCACGTACGTCAGCATATACAGATATATGCTTTACATCAGTGCGGAACACGATGTAGAGCTGTATCCTAACGAGACCAAGTCGGAAATGATGTCATGGTCTGACTGTTGAGGATGAATGAAAATGTTGCCACTTACCGAATATGGCTGGCGTCGGTGACGCAGCCTATTTCTATAGTTCGAGGTCCGCCATTTTCATTTTTTATGCACGGAACTTACGTCATTGTAATGTTTTATGGGATATAAAACATTACAATGACATAAATTCCGTGCGCGGGAATTACCTCACGCACACGCCCTAAAACAGGCGCCACGCACCATATCATTACTGCCACAATTTGGTTATTCGAAATGGAAGGCTGGCGGAGTGGAATAAATTATTGGTAGGCTGGCCAACAAACACATGCGTACTTGTGAAGCATAACAAGTTAACCAAAACGTAAACAAAATAATGTTATTATGCTTCTAGTCAAAGTTCAACATAAATTACCATCCACAACTGTTTGCAAGTGAAATTGAAATATTTTGTGGCTAACATTGTAGTATACGAGATTGCCAAATGAAATATTGATGGGCAAAATGTGCATGACAATAACAGTTGTGGCGGGGGTGATCAATATATGGTAAATCATATGCGCTTACGTTAGTTGTCTGTTACGCAGCGATTACTTCAGCAATAAATATGTTCACCCGTGGAGCTACAAACGAAGGTCATCAGTTATCACCTCTGTTCTGGCACAATCAGGAGGTCACCGGTCAATTCAAACAGGAGATAGAACCTCTATTAAAGCATAACATAAAAAACACGTAAATTAATTAAATTCGAGTTATTTCAGCGTCGATCAGCTTGGTGTATAACTCCGTGTTTACACTGTGGCAATCCTGTGCGCGTCTACCCGAGATCTCCATTATTACGTCACGTGACCGGAAACACCCGAACCTTGCCGAACGATTTGCTGAATACGGTGCATTTCAAACGGTAATACTTGTTCTTGTACCTACCATCTCCGGACCGCGTGGCCCATAGTTCCCGCTCGGTGTTAGTCCACAATACATATCAACTGTCAAGCACTAAAACATTGACACCACCGAGGCGTCGAGGTCCACTTGTCTCTCTCTCTATGTTCGCTTCCTTAGATCATTGCCGTCTGATTCACCAGTTGGCGATGTATTGCCCAAGACACAACGGCAGTTGTTTAGAGTTACTTACTTACGTTTATACGATATGTTATGCCTTTCTAGGGGGGCCTGAGAGAACTGAGTGGTGATGTTTTTTTCCAGATGGAGCTCCTGTAAACGAATAGGCCTACTACGATAACGGACGCCCATGCTGTATTGCTCTGTGGGTGAGTGAAATGTTGCTAGTATTACTACTGTCTTGCCACAGCAGATGGAGGAAAGATAGTCTGTCTAAATCATTGCTGAAGAAGATAACCTATGCGATGAGAATGTGAGTGTAAAATAGTTAGAATCAGCCTGGGTGGTAATTATTAGCAGGAAGTTCGCTGAATCGGCTGTCGTGAATGTGGGAACATCGCGACCGCGCCGAACATCAAAGCGTCTTGCGTCCAGCGAAATCAGCATACACAATAGAGCGTATTTGGAAACTGAAACTGAATGTTCTGTTTATAATTTGATAATTTCTCGAGCGCAACTTTCTCATTGCGAACACCGTTACGGGCTTATTAAAACACTTTGATGTGCAAAATACCCTCAGCTTCAACACATTTATTTTAGCTACCCGAAATGAATTAATAGCGGAATCGTTTCGTTGTTATTCCAACTAACTTACACCCGCGTAGTAATACATAAACAGCATCACTTATCACCATTGGAGTGGCAACATCTCAATATGTGCTGAAATAAGAGAAAGGCCCTCTAGAAAAGCATAGACAATCGCAAACACGTAAGTAAATTACACCTAATACCTATCGTTGGGGCATTTTGAAATACATCGCCATTCCCCAGTGGTACAAGGAAGCGAGTGATTACACGGAGAGGCGATTAGACAACGGCGCTTCGGGGAGATGCACTTACAATATTCAACAGTTAGCGTAATAATATATAGATGCTTGCGCAGCGTTGCCCATTTCACGCATGCAAGTACGAGGCACCAGTCATTGGTCGTTGCATCACAATGACAACGAGTCCATATGTTTGATGCCGGAGGAGGCAACACGAAACATCGCCACTGCGCATGCGCGACCATAAGGCTGTTTCCGGTCGCAGGGAGGGTTCGAGTTAATGAGCACCGCCGCGTCTTTCATGTCATCACGCTCTGCCGACCATGCGAACTAACGAAGGGTGGTCTTGATTAGCGCCGACAACGTTTTCCCTTCGACACTTCGTTAACGAGTAATCGATGACTTCTGACGCGATCGCTCGTACGGTTATTCCGAGTATCGTTGACAACCATCCCGCCTTGCCGAGTCAGCGTCACATGCGTTGTCTCTTCAAAAAGGTGACTAAATGGCGCCCAGCGCGCAGATCGGGTTGACACGCGACTGTGGCTAATTGCATCATCGTTATGGAACATGTTCCTGTATTGACTATGTTGCGACTTCGTGTTATGCGCGAGATCACGTCGTTGCATATAATAGCTGTTGCCGACACGCGATGGCGCGCGACATAAATACGACTCGCGCGAACATGAGTCGCACAAACACGATTCACACAAACAAGAAATTCCACAAACAAACCCGACTCACACAAACACAACTCACATAAACAAGAATTAATAGGATTGCAACGACATGTCGATTCACCGATGAATCTCGATACTTTCTCACACAATACTTAATATACAGTCGTTAACAAATACAATCTTTGGTGGAAATCCCCACTACACAGAAAGACCACGACCGTATTTAAAAAAATAAAGGTAAGTTCTTATATAGCGCTGTACCAAGTTCTTAGAAGGGTCCAAAGCGGTTTAATTACACTTTACTCCCTGGCAGACCTGTTCAATGGAACATCATCTCGGCTTCTCTGGGAAGCCACGCTACAATTAATGCGCGAAGAAAATCCGTACACAAATATCCACACTGTCTATAGCCAGGTACTCATCCATACAACTGGGGACAGTTCTCATGCATGGAGCTGCAAGTTTGACACAGACAAAACAGTTAGCTGATACACGCGACTTCTCAGAACGGGCCGGAATATAATTTGGCAGAGTCACACAGCCAGTGAGTTAGAGTATTCCATCCCTTCCCAAAATGTCATTAAAACCTCAAGAGCGAAGACTGAGAACAGTCTACCATCGTCACAAAGAAGAATTTGTACAATAAGCATATTCTGTGAATCGAGGCACGAAGTGGCAGGATCAAGAAGCAAGACATTGGTCATCATCTTCATCATAAACATAGTCGTCGCCATCATCAATATCATATGAGAGACATATTACATATATTAATGGTTCAGTTCTCCTTGTAGGTGGAGCTATGTGTCACCGGGCTAGTAGAATTCGCGGTAAACAAATTCAGTTGAATAGGACATACACATGATTAGCCTTTTTTTTAAATTGTCATCAACATTTCACAATATGGAGGAATGTCTCCAGCATGGCCGAGTGATGAACTCAGAAAATGTCATGCAAATGTATCTGGATAAAAGGGACCTTATCGAAATGTATCTGAATGAACGATAAATGCAGGAAGTTTCTTTATGAGTGATGCCGTGACAGTGCCGTATTAATTTACTTTTCGATGTAAAGTTTTGTACGGTTTTAATGACTTAATTAATTCCCACGATTGTATGGATATGCAATTATGTTTTGTGCAGAATGACGTGACTTTATCTCAAAACCGGAAGTAGCCTGCAGGCCCCGGGTGACCTGCCATCTAGCGGACAACAAATGTAAACAGCGAGAGTATGTGTGCTTGTGTGCGTGTGTGCGTGTGTGCGTGTGTGCGTGTGTGCGTGTGTGCGTGTGTGCGTGTGTGCGTGTGTGCGTGTGTGCGTGTGTACGTGTGTGCGTGTGTGCGTGTGTGCGTGTGTGCGTGTGTGCGTGTGTGCGTGCGTGCGTGCGTGCGTGCGTGCGTGCGTGCGTGCGTGCGTGCGTGCGTGCGTGCATGTGTGTACGTCACACATCACGGAGCGAGGACAACACTCTACTACTCTCAGAAAGAAGTGATGTCGAACACAACACGGAAGCAACAAGCCACACACATTTGTGGTTAACATAAAACTATTAACCATTAATAACTGTCTATGTTCTAAGTGTACGTTTACTGTTAGATGTCGTAATGGTTGTGCCCCCTCGATAGTTCTTCTTCAAATTGTCTTGAGTCGTACTCTTTTTCGTTTTCCTTCAGGCATCCATCTCAAAGATATATTGACTATGTAGCTCTCATCTTTTCTCAAATCATGATCGATCCATCTCCACCTTCTTGTAGTGATCATGCCGTTCATGTTACACTGTGCGGTTATTTCCTGGCAATTCCTTTTTGGAAATCTTCTGTGGCGACAATACTCGCATGGCGTTGAAGGAATTCTGTGTGGAATATTGAAGGTTGTGAGGATAGGACACCACTTTGATTTTGGATAGTAAGGTTTGAGTCTGAAGAAAGCCCCATATGTGGCTTTCCTCAGGATTATTGAATGATGTCAACATCGTCCCCTCCAATGCTACAAACTACGCTTCCCGTGTAGGCGAAGCAATCTCACAACGTGGTTAATTTGGAGGGTGCGTTGTTCGACCTCCAATCGCAGGGTCCCCAAAACCTCCATCTACACCAGCCCTCCTTCCCGAGAATCCCAACTGCGCTACACCTGAGGCTGTCCAAAAACTACCAACTACATCGTTCCCTGGAATGGGACTCTTTTCCCTCGAGCGAAACTCTTGTGTCTCAGCGGGAGGGGTTGTGTGCTCTCTCGTCGACCCCCCGTCCCAAACGGCCATGTTATTTACAGTTCTTCTTGATCGAGATATGATTCCGGAGACTGTGGTTCATCCCCAACTCTATGTTTGATCATCGTTAATCCATCTTATTGACTGCTGACTTTATTTTTTGCTTTTTCCTGGATGTCACGTCACATATGATACAGGCGGGTTTCGCCGTCAACGACGTCGATATCCTCAAGGAAAGGGACCATTGCCCATGTAATTCCCCTTGTTGGTCCTTTTTCTGTCTCGTTTGTAATTCAGACCCCGCAGTGGCACTACCGGATATGACTGCTGATATCATGCATCCTCGCTTCACTCCTACCTTTCCTAGTTTTTCATTTTCCGATGATGCATGTGGCAATTCTCACAAAATCGGCTTGATGACGTCCACGATAAGCGAAGGGGTTCAATATATGTAATATATTATTTCAGCAATGAAAATATGCTGAAAACAACACGTAAATAATTAACAGCAAAATATGCAAAACATGTCCTGATGACTGGTGCAAGGAAACAGGAGTTAAAATCAACATATGGATCAGTCAACGTGTAATAACAGCAACGACACTTACTGATGGGTCACAGTTTTATGTTGACCATTTTTTGTTTCTGGTTTCCGTGTCTTGCTCGACGTCACTTTCTTTATACACGAAAACATGAATCACACACACACGCACACAAATGCACACACACGTACGCACGCACGTACACACACACACACACATACACACGCACACACACACACACACACACACACACACACACACACACACACACACACACACACACACACACACACACACACACACACAAACACACACACACTCGCGCGCGTTCCCGCGTAGACGTAATTACGATCTCTCGGAAAGAGTGGCAAACTCTAAATCCAATTTCAATCCCATACATGCGAAACTGACGGACTGAATATACATACATGCATACATGCATGCGTGCATGCGTGCATGCGTGCATGCGTGCATGCGTGCATGCGTGCATACATTGCATACGTGCATACGTGCATACGAGCATACGTGCATACGAGCATACGTGCATACGTGCATACGTGCATACGTGCATACGTGCATGCGTGCATGCGTACATGCGTACATGCGTAATAACAGCAACGACACTTACTGATGGGTCACAGTTTTATGTTGACCATTTTTTGTTTCTGGTTTCCGTGTCTTGCTCGACGTCACTTTCTTTATACACGAAAACATGAATCACACACACACGCACACAAATGCACACACACGTACGCACGCACGTACACACACACATACACACGCACACACACACACACACACACACAAACACACACAAGCACGCACACACACACTCGCGCGCGTTCACGCGTAGACGTAATTACGATCTCTCGGAAAGAGTGGCAAACTCTAAATCCAATTTCAATCCCATACGTGCGAAACTGACGGACTGAATATACATACATGCATGCGTGCATGCGTGCATGCGTGCATGCGTGCATACATTGCATGCGTGCATGCGTGCATGCGTGCATGCGTGCATGCGTGCATGCGTGCATACGTGCATACGTGCATACGTGCATGCATACATACATGCATACATGCATACATGCATACATACACACATACATACATACATACATACTTGCATGCATACATACATGCATACATACATACATACATACATGTAAAGACGCACTGTCTGTTTTATAATATAGAAATGCTAACTGATAAGACGATCATTTGATAGAGTTTATTGCAGTTTTTATATCCCATAGATAAAGCAAGAGTTTACAATCTCGTGAGTTTGTGTAAGAATAAAAATGGTAATTTACATAAAATAATGTGTGTGCGCGCGCGCGATAGCGAGCGAGCCTGCGTGTGTGCGTGTGTGCATGCATGCGTGCGTGCAAGTGTGATATTTTATACAGCCGTATGTATAAATGCATTTCACCATAATACAATAATTATGTCAAAGATGTGTTGCAATTAATTACTACATTAATCGTTCTTACGAAGACTTTTCTATGTATGTGCGTGCATGCATAGACATTGTGTTATTTGGGCCGTTACTGCTATTGCCAGTGAGCGGCCTTGGTGATAAAGAGCATGATCTTGGAGACTATTTAATGAAACTGGATGACGTCACAGCCACAACCGTGTAGGGGGTTGGGAAAGTTGGATCGCATACCATAGAGCCAACATCAAAAGGGCAAGAACTTAATTAATTCCGATGACTTGCCAATTGACTGAAGTTGTGAGAGGAGCGGACGTGGGGTCATCTTGACCTTCTTTGGCGGTCAGCACATCTGCCACTTTGAAAGCAACACCTACTGCACACCTTGCTGTTTGGTCTCGCAAATTAAAAATTGAAAGAGGAATTACTTGTGGAGCACAGTGGTGTAGTGGCTAGAGCTTCGGACTCTCGACCGAAAGAACCCGGGCTCCAATCCTGTGATGCCGTGTCGAACGTTGGGCAAGTTTGGTCACACTTACGTTGCTCTAGTTCACTCAGTTGTATGGATGAATACATGGCTATAGAGAGTGGTGATTATTTGTGTACGGATAGTCTTCGCGCATTAATTGCAGCGTGCCTGGGTGCTTCCCAGAGAAGTCGAGATGGTGTTCGATTGAACAGGTCTGCCAGGGAGTAAAGTGTAAAGCTCTCATGAGGACTGGATACTGCGCTATATAAGGATTTACGTGTTTTACTTCACTGACCATCACTGGTGTCTCCTTTAAACACCTTGCTAAGGATAAGGCATCAGCGCTATGCATGCACTGCTGAATGGATCGGTTTTCTGGCATATGGACCATCGACCTATCAAAACTTTCATTTAAATGGAGGTTAACCGTTCCAGTAATCGGAAAGAAAGAAATCGGAAAAGTGGCGAACGAAAAAAGAAAATGTTGCTATGAAAAAGAAACATGAAATAAAGAAACAAATTTTGACAAGGAATAAACTAACATAAATAAATTAATACATGTGGCTATTACACTGGGAGGTGTTATCACAGACAGCTACATCGGACAGTTCAACCGGTCGTTGCTATCATAGGCAGTTTACACAGGGAGTTGTTATCATAGTTTTTCATCGACTGTTACACCGGGTGTTGTTATCGTAAACTGCTGAACCGGACTGTTATACCCGGAGATGTTAGTGTAGTCTGTTACATCGTATTGTTACATCGGGAGTCATCCAAGACTGTTACATCGTATTTTACATCGGAAGTTATCACAGATTGTTACATCGTTTTGTTACATCGGATTGTTACATCGGAAGTTATGACCGACTGTTACATCGGATTATTACACCGTAAGTTGTTATCATAGATTGTTACATCGGACAGTTACACCGTATGTTGTTATCACAGATTGTTACATCGGATTGTTACACCGGAAGTTGTCATTAGTTGTTAGATCGGATTGTTACACCGGAAGTTGTTATCATATATTGTTACATCTGGCATTTACACTGTAAGTTGTCATTACAGAATGTTACATCGGATTGTTACACCGGGAGTTGGAAATTGACCTTTTTGGGGACTGCAACAGTTGTAGTACGTGGGGAAAGTCAGCAACTGAGGTGATTTAATGCGTTCGGAGACATCAGAGAGCGTCTAACGTGTTGATTTTCTCGAAAATAAAATTGTACATTTTAACGAAAATTATACAGCTGGTCAGCGGCATGACACGCAACAAATTGTACCACTTTGATGAAATCCAATACGTTATCTTACGTACAGCGACGTAACGTACGTCGTGACGCCTACAAAAACAAGTAATGATCTATCTCCACATTAGGACGGCCTCGTTTCTAACCGCGGCTGTCAACGAATGAGCGTTCGCCAGTGTGCCTCGCGCCCTCGCAAACAAAGAACAGACGTTGTCGACAGTGCTTGAACGGCTGGAGACTACGGGAGAAGTTTGCCGTTGACGAGGGAGTGACAGAGGCTGACAATGGGACAGGTGTGGGCTTGCTCCTCACGCGGGAGGCGACCTCACGAGACCCACGGCTACACTGCGTGTGCTGCACCCGTGGGAACGGCTTTTCGGGACGTGGATCCCTTGCGAATAATGATCACTGGACAACAAGTGCGAATAATTAGCGGCGAAAAAGTCAGTTTGGCGTCACGCCGCGTGACGTCATGTCGCGTCTTCTGATTGGAAGTTTTGTCTTTGTTCGCGAGCGAGCGCCAAGTGTTTTGTTTCAGAGCGGCTCTGTCTGGTCGGCGTAATGCGATCGGGTGACGGGGTAAAAGATACGCGAGGGACACCTATACATGAATCGTTGTCCACCCTCCACATAGCCATAGGGTTAGTGCGACTGTGTGGTAGACTCTACGTAATCTTTACAATTCATACAAAACAAATAAAAATCATACATATTATATGTGTATATATATATATATATTTATATATATTTTTTATACACACACACACACACACACACACACACACACACACACACACACACACACACACACACACACACACACACACACATATATAATGTATATGTATGTATAATTACGTAAACTAAGAGAGAACAATAGGGAAAGTACATTGTATAATGTTATATATCAGCAGTTGGGGCCTTAGGGGTAGTTCTCGATTAGTGTGTGTGCGTGCGTACGTGCGTGTGTGTGCGTGTGTGCGTGTGTGCGTGTGTGCGTGTGTGCGTGTGTGCGTGTGTGCGTGTGTGCGTGTGTGCGTGTGTGCGTGTGTGCGTGTGTGCGTGTGTGCGTGTGTGCGTGTGTGCGTGTGTGCGTGTGTGCGTGTGTGCGTGTGTGCGTGTGTGCGTGTGTGCGTGTGTGTGTGTATTTGTACGGAGCGTAATAAGTCTTGGAGCCCTCTTCGTTCCCCTTAATAATAATAATACGGTATTTCTTTAGCGCTAATTCCCGCACAGCTGATCGATGCGCTGTACAAGCAATAAAATATATGTCTGTTAATATATTAAAAACTAAACATATTAAAAACAAAGACATAATAATACCAAGATTATAAAATAATATTTTTCCGTAAGGACGAAACAATTTAAATGAATTAAAATGTCTACTAAAAAGATGAGTATTTAAAGACTTCCTAAACCTATTCAGTGTCCATGATGCACGAATGTCCACTGGTAGTTCATCCATAGTCGCGGTGCTGCTACGCCAAATGCCGAGTCGCCGTTGCATTTCTTCGTGATGCCTTGGAGCAGTGTTGGCGCATGGTCCTGGCGTAGCTAGGCGTCCATCACGCTCTCGTGGCTGCTCAAGTTCTGCCAGATAAGACGGCGCTAAACCATGAATACATTTGTAAGTCACCACCAACACCTTGAACACAACTCGACTCGCAACCGGCAGCCAATGCAGTTCCTTTAACACTGGCGTTATGTGGTCATGTCAGCTGGTGCGTGTTACTAGTCTGGCTGCAATGTTCTGGACTCGCTGCAACCGAGCTGTCTGGGATAACAGTAAGGTGTGCAAGAGTGCGTTGCAATAGTCCAAGCGAGAGGTGACGAGTGCGTTGACCGCAATGTTCGCGGCTTCAGCTGTAAGACAGTGCCGTGTTGATGACAGTCTGTACAGATGGTAGTTACATGCAGCACACACAACAGTCACGTGATGTGTCATCATGTTACCATGAGAATTCCCAAATTCTGTATGCAGTCTACTGGTGAAATTGTATCGCCTCCAATGGTCACAGAGCAACCACCGTACATCTTGAGATGATGTTTTGGTTTAAAGATGGTCATCTTAATTTTTCATGATTTAGTTTCAGCATGCTCAGCATACACCTGTATATGACATCAAACGTTCACTTGTTCATCAACGACCTGAAGAAAAATAACGTTCGAAATTTCCGTCCGTTAAGAGCTTGCATATAGGTCAGGCAAGATATCTGAAAAGTAATAGGATACCAAATAAAGAGTTATCAGGAAAACTGTTTGGTGTAGTTTGTGGCCAGATAACCCAGGTTTCTTTTCGCATTAAAAAAAATATGTTTAAAATAAAAA
>OZ023216.1:3975668-3980086 GCA_963995525.1 Escarpia spicata
ACGTAGCCGTTAATTTGCATTAAATTATTCTTATGTTTCGTTATTATATACATATTAGGAAACTACTGCATTTTACACTGGATTTATGTTCCTTAAAACAGCGTGAGAAACACCTCTATCAACAAGAAGTGTTTGGTTATTATTTACTATCGTTTGAATTTGAACCATAAAGTGCTTTTGAGCTTTATGTTAATTGATTCATGAATAAGAGGCCGCCAAGTTGATACATAATTCGTTGCAAACGATCTGTGATCAACCTTGTTCAGCCCTTTTAAAATATGATCAGTAGAGCAGGTAAGCTATAAGTTGTCGATAACCCTTTTAACGTTTGAATGTTTGCAGAATTTTTGCAAAAAAGCAGAATTATCATTGCACCAAAAATGATACCGTGTAGACCTACATATAAGGAACATTCAAACAAACAACAAATATCGTTTTACATTATATTAACTCATTTGAAATTATCTTTATAATATGGACGCGGATTTTACACACATTGCAAAGTATAATAAAAAGGCCACGAGTATCAATGAGTAATAATCATTTAAGTATATCAAACGGTATATATATATATATATATTATATTATATATATATTATATATATATATATACATACTATATATACAGTGTATATATCGTATATATATATATATTATTCAATATATATATATATATAAGTTAATTGTGTATACATATATATATATATATATATACATATATATATATATATATATGTATACATAATATATATGTATATATATATATATACATGTATATATATATATGTATATGTTACAAACAGATGACCAGTGATAATAATATTACTATTAGTATAATTCAGTTGATTATTATTGGACGTGTTTGCGATTGGAAACTCGCAAAATACGTTGGCAAGAATAACTAGCAACGACAATAATTATGTATGTGAAGTAATATATAAATATTACTCTAACAGTAAAGCACCCCGGTTGTTGCTCGGGGCGATATGATTGCCAATTGGGAGCAGGTTTGATTCGCAAAGACCGGTGAATGGGGCTGCCGGCTTCACTGAACTTACCGGCGGGCAGAGCTTTCTGTGTCGACACGCACCTTACCGCTCTAGTGAACCTAATTATAACATTAATCAGGAAAAATCAGCTAAACACCTGTGTAATTAGTAATCGAATATAAAGTGTTATTATATTAGCGCGAAATCATCAGCTCCAACCTACGCAATCAGCGTGAACGCCTGCGTCGCCAGCAATCGATGACGACGGTCGTGTCTGCTTGCTTCTCCTGCCGCAAGCCGCCTCACGAACAATGCAGGCAGCCGAATACTGGCTGGACTTCACTTGCACATATTGACGTGCATAGAAAGGTGTGTGTGTGTGTGTGTGTGTGTGTGAGTGAGTGAGTGAGTGAGTGAGTGAGTGAGTGAGTGAGTGAGTGAGTGAGTGAGTGAGTGAGTGAGTGAGTGAGTGAGTGAGTGAGTGAGTGAGTGAGTGAGTGAGTGAGTGAGTGAGTGAGTGAGTGAGTGAGTGAGTGAGTGAGTGAGTGAGTGAGTGAGTGAGTGAGTGAGTGAGTGAGTGAGTGAGTGAGTGAGTGAGTGAGTGAGTGAGTGAGTGAGTGAGTGAGTGAGTGAGTGAGTGAGTGAGTGAGTGAGTGAGTGAGTGAGTGAGTGAGTGAGTGAGTGAGTGAGTGAGTGAGTGAGTGAGTGAGTGAGTGAGTATGCGTGCGTGCGTGCGTGCATGTATAGGTGCATGTATGATGTATGTGCATATATGTTATTGCATGAAAAGGTCAACTGGCTATGCTATATATATATATATATATATATATATATATATTTATATATATATATATATATATATTATTATAAGTGTAAACCTAATATATCTATACTTAGATATTGTGAATATGCAACAGTGTTCAATAAGTAGCATAGCCAGTTTACTCTGTAAGAAAACTTAGCTGGATTATGATCCAGCGTGTTTCTTCAATACTATAATACCAACTGTTTACTATTCTTCAGATGGCAGCTGCATGAACGTGTTGTTTTTATGGAACCACGTTTTTTGTTATTCAGGTCCATGTAATAACACACGTCTTTCGTAGTAACGAATGAACAGCCATAGCGACGTTTCACCGGTCCAGTTGCACGCGGGGGTAACGTCGAGTCGTCTGCCCCAGTTCGTCCAGCGCTACGGTTGACGTGTTTCATTCGCCGACGAAACAGGTCGGGCGCCACTTACCATACGCGATGGAGTGACAGGCCGGTGTCAGACTAGCACAACGGTGACAGCCGGGTGACAAGCCGGAGCGACTGCTGTGCGATGTTGACAGAGATGTCACGCCGGTCATTATGTCTCGAAACTGGAGTCTCCTTGGTGGCCAGTCTGTATATCAAGTCAATGCCACTGTCCAGTATTCACTATCAACGGACATTCACTATTGTCGGTCGTGGCCCTTATGGAACTTGCTCAGCTCCGTAGACGTTTGTTAACGATTTTCTTTCCCAGCACACTAAACATCAATTAATTCCTTCTGCACGAAGAACATGAAAATGACCTGCATCCTATTTTTAGAGAAAAAGAAACACACTTAAATGTGTGCCCTTCAATTTCGTTACAGTGAGTGATATTGAAATGTCGGTGCGTGCAGTAGACAGGGCATTGGGTTAATACGGAACGGTCGGCGTCTGGTTATTTCCAGCAGTTGATAGCAGCAATGCGTTGTACTTACATAATCAAGTATGTATGCGGGTGTTTAACGTTTTCCTCTTAGACGGCTTGAACGTCGAGCAACAAACTTCCAGGGATTAATCTACGACCCCTGGAATAAGACATAGGACCTATATATTTACAAAATACCCTATACATGCCAATATACTCACCTTTTAGTGGGTAAATTGTTAAATCTTGTTAAACTAGTTGTTCTTAACGTTAAACGTAATGTGCGGTAAAATGTAATTTAACAATTGGACGAACCACGCGCGCTGCAAATATTTCTCGAAAACGGTCCCTTCGTCGTGGACTTGACAACATGAAGTATACGCTGACACAATATGCTTATGTCTACACTCATGTAAATAGTATAGCAATATGAATATTACTTTTATTACAATTCTACACTATAACGACTACGGCCTATCGATGAACGTGAACGTCGCTTTCTCTCCGATCTTCGTCATTTTTAATAAACAATGAGTGTCTGCGCGCTCGTTGTGGTGTTTTCTAACGTTTGGTAAATAATATTATCATGACAGTCGACTACCAAGGCTTCCCGTCAAGTGACGCGCAGTTTTGCTAGTAGTACATAAAACATTAACCGTAATCACTCACTCACAAACGTACAATGATAACAGTCAAATATACATTTTCCTTGTCACTCCTAAAGTTGGGTTCTGAGGTCGTCCATTTTTCAAATAAAAATTTCCTGTAAATCATCATGCCCCATAGATTATATATATATATATATATATATATATATATATATATATATATATATATATATATATATATATATATATATATTGTTAGGGCCTATATATATCCCTTTCTGCTACTACATATAGACTTCTTAGGTCTTAGGTGTTGTTTCTCTATACAACCGTGCGTGTGCGTGTGCGTGTGCGTGTGCGTGTGCGTGTGCGTGTGCGTGTGCGTGTGCGTGTGTGCGTGTGCGTGTAATGCGACATCATATGTTGACTGAAAATGATGGGGTCAAATTACCACAGGGAGGTCACAATACTGTCGTAGTATTTCCACATGGGATAAATATACTATGGGGTCGAATTATTATCTTACACCGGTAATGTTGCGAAGCATTTAATTGATCGACTAACATGTAACATGCCACCAAAGTGACACATACGGTAACAAGTAACATCAGGTATGTAACAAAAATTCAGGTTGCATATACACGTTCTTAAAACAGTTCAAGTGGCAGTTTAACTGAGAATGCAACTTTAATCGGTAATAACTATTACGGATGACACCTGGTTGTGGCCTGTTGAACATACGCGATGAGTTTACTGCAGTTCTCTGGGTTTACATGCGTCTAGGGGGCATATAATAGTGGACCTAGAAAACTGTTTTGATGAATTTTCAAGAAATGTGTCTGTTATGATCGCATTTTATCAGCCATATTAGCAGTGGTAGTGAAACTACATATGTTTTAGTTTAACTGGTGGAGTGATACTTTTGTACATGTTCTACCCATAACACAAGTGGATGCAATATGCCATGGCAATTTTTTGTAAATAGTGTTGGGTATTGTGCACGTTTGCGTTAAAAAAAAAGAGCTGAACATGTGAGCTGTTGACGAAACGTTCAGCAATGTGCATGGTGTGTATTGTATATAGTACGATATATGTGTGTGTGTGTGTGTGTGTGTGTGTGTGTGTGTGTGTGTCGTGTGTGTGTGTGTGTGTGTGTTG
>OZ023216.1:3982786-4002786 GCA_963995525.1 Escarpia spicata
TTAAATTAGCTGACCCGAATTTAACTGTGGATAGTACCTTGTTAAATATTTCTTGTTTTTGCTTTATCTCTGCACAATCATTCACCTATATAAAGAGTGAAATAACTGTTTCCCATATTTGCGTGTGCGAACCTTGGGATTCCATCATAATACCCAAAATAACTACTTATTCATATTACATATATATGTATATATATATATCCCTGTGCGGCATTGTTTTGTATTTACAAATGGAATTATATTGAGAGTACATGCATATAGTGTCCCGTGAAAGAGACCAAGTAACTGTCTGTTTACTATAATTCTACTTAGCATACAAACGTTGAACCTCGATGGTGGTCCCTTTTGTATGTTCCGTCCAATTGGTCACGCGTGGCTGACGATTCAAACGGCAGCCTCAGCGCAGTTGGTAAATAATATAGCGGTGCACAAACAGACGGCGACGATTTGGCCTACGTTGTTGTTTACGATGTATTCAATGTTTACAGGCGCGATTGTTTAGAATTACACCAAGTAAATACCAGGCGTGTATGTAGGTTGTTATACGCGGTAGGTCGCATTAACACATGTGGCCTTGTTGGGAGGATGGATACGTGGACTTTCAAAGAGAACGACTGCACTGTCTTGTTTGTGGAAATTATGATGTTCATAATTAATTAGTACACGTGTTACGAATTATGTAATAAAATGTTTACAGTAAACCCAAAAATAATGTATTGTTAGACATGATGTATGATTAGAGAAGTCACATTTATTTATCAATTAGAACGTGCAAACTGACGGTTTTTAAATGTTGTGATATTATTTCAATATATTTCTACAACATAAAGCCTTATTCTAAAGTATCCCGTTTAACGCACCATTTGATGCGATTGTAACAAGTTGTAAAGACAGCCGAGAAAGCGGCCGTGTGTAACGACACCCGACGACAGGCGATGACGGCAGAACGCCAGCCAGCACCGAGCAGTGATTGCACTTGTTCCCTGAGCACCGCTTACGCAATTCTAGGAACATTATCCCCTCGGCCAACAGGCGGGAAAATATAAATCCGTTTAGCTTGCTCAACGGCCGCGTAAACTGCGCGAAAACGCTGCGGCAATTTTCGGCAGCGAAAGACGATTGTATTACCGCTGAAAGTAATATGTTTAATCACGGGCGATTTAATCAGATATTTATTGTGTGCGCGTCTCGGGAGAGTCATTATAACGACCACTCACCCGCTTATTGCCTGCTTAGAAAACGCCAAGTGAAGGCTGGCGCTTGCTCGCATCTCTCTTGAGGCAATCATAGTATCACTTGGTGGCTACTAGGGTGACGGCATCTCCTTAGAGAGGTCTAGAGTTGTCGCCTGCCAGCCCGCCTCTTGGGTTACATCCGTATTGCTACCCGTCAACTCTCACCGAAACATCGGACAAATGTTTACACAAGCAAGACATAATTATGAGCTTCCTTGTCGTTGCTATTTACCGACTAGGATTAAATAACACGACTTAGTAAAACACGCAAACACAATATTAACGAACCATCCACCCATCTAATTTTGAAGTGACTGACATTATAAACGTCATGTAGGGTCTCTAATCATCGTTCTCAGAACCGAGACACACAGATGATAGACCGCGATTTAATGTATTTAAATTTTCATTTGGTTAAATATGAAAATATTAACTGAATTTCGAGCATTGCATATAACATAAACCAGTGCCTCGATTCGTAATTCGCTTATTCGTAATTCTTTACACGAATCAATTTATAAAGTTAAAACGTATATTGTTCAAGTTGCTTCCCCAACTAGTTTTGCCCTATCACGAATCCGTTTCTTACGTAATGTGTGAACAGTTTTAATAATCTCCGCAGTTGGTTTAATAACAATTTATAGATCCGTACGTTTGTTTGAATTGTCAAAATAATTGATTGATTCTGGTCGTTTCATCGTTTAACTTGCCAAATCTAACAGTCAGGCCGAAATTTAGCCTTCACAATTTACACGGAATTAGTTGCTGACGTGGTTTTGGAGAGCGCAAGGAAAGTCGACACCATCAACACAGCAACATATACATACTCGTTCTATGCATATTCTATACTATGAATATTCAAAATGTTGCGTTCGTTTGAATCGTTTATTAGGCAAGAATACTTATTAAATAAGTCACTACTGTGTTTGATGATTTTACATAGACGACATACAAAAAGCACAAGCGTGCAATAGTGGTTACGATGTGTGCTTACGTTTGCGCAATTAGACGAACGAAATAATCGAATCGAGGAGGAGCCTTTGACATATTCAAGTAACAACGTTACTGCTCAACGATATGTTACACTAAACTTAGTAGTGCCTGCCTGGTGCAGCTGATAGTATCTTGCTACAGTTGGGAACAACAAGTTGTGCATCAGATGCTTGGGCGCGAATGTTGGAGTATTACGATTTGCGACATCACAATACGAAACTGCGGTTATTGCGAAGGGTTGCAATGTTTTTTTTTGTAATTTGCTGTGTACTATTGCGAGTATTTGCAATAGTCTAAAAAAATGAGATACTCGCTTTGCTTGATTCCAAATTAATTACTGTAGCGCTATCAATTAAGATGATATTTGCTACTGTATTTTATTAATTAATATATATATATATATATATATATATATATATATATATATGTATTATACACACATACATATGTATAGTACTATTTGTATGCATACCATGGCTGAAAATGTGTGTTCAATTTTAAATAAACAATACGTCTGAAATATGTTGCATTATGTTAATAATAATATAATAATCATCATCATCATAATCATTATTGCTAGGTGCTGTGTGCGACTAAGCAAAGGACATACGGTTCTTTGGCAGTACAATAGCAAATCGAAATCATCGTTAGTCCGTTAGTTTTACACCACACATGCAAGCGCCGATCTCTCGTAATTGGCAGGATGGGCGTTCACAGCGGCGCGACTGACGGCCAGTTTAAACAACGAGCGACGACGAAAAGACTGCAGACATGCACAGCGACCACACCACAACCGTGACCCTAGGGCGTCGACCCCCTCCCCGGCCTTCCTCCCCCTTCCCGGGAGCTTCCCTCGACGACGGTTTGGGCGTCGCGTGAGACGACAACAGATGTTGTCGAGGCCGTAGCAATGTGATCTCCGCTCAATGTTCCTCGCCTTTGTTCCCCTTCCCTCGCTTTTGTTCCTTCGTTACGTCGGCGGTCCTCCCTTCTCACGGGAAGGGCGGGGATAGTTATCAGTGCTCCCATCCCACGAGGGATGGCCACTTGGGAGACGGCGTTGTTAACGACGGTCTATGTTTGTTTACATTTGGCTCATTTGTTACAGGAGCCAAACAATGTTGGGCACATGTACACACAGACCGTCACAGTGCCCAGCACATATACACACAGACCGTCACAGTGCCCAGCACATATACACACAGACCGTCACAGTGCCCAGCACATATACACACAGACCGTCACAGTGCCCAGCACATATACACACAGACCGTCACAGTGCCCAGCACATATACACACAGATCGTCACAGTGCCCAGCACATATACACACAGACCGTCACAGTGCCCAGCACATATACACACAGACCGTCACAGTGCCCAGCACATATACACACAGACCGTCACAGTGCCCAGCACATGTACACGTCACTGTTCGTTTTGATGTGTTCTTACGTTTAATTGGTTGGTGATCGACTTTATTCGTAGCCGAGTGTGTGTGTGTGGACGCGCGTATGCGTGCGCGTGCGTGTGTGTGTGCACGCGCTCGCGTGCCTGTGTGTACGCACACGCGTAAAGCATAAAACTAACACATACATTATACACATAAATGTAATCACGAATAAAAAACAAATACACATTCATACGCACATGTCACACACACGCACGCACGCATGCACGTACATTCGGGTACGAATGAAGATCAACCAATATAAAGAAAGAGTTCAATGCAAAAGCATATCAAGGCTGTGTATATAAAGTGCCTGTGCTGTTTCTTAATTGAGCTTTGACGAAGACGATGGAACAGCTGCACTTTTCGACCTCTGGCTCAATCACCAAAATATAACACAAATTAATATACTCTTGTCTACCTAATTAATTAAGAATATAATAATACCGTTGCTGCCCAGAGAGTTTGGATCTCGCCGCCGACTATTTGATAAGAACATAAAGGCTACGAACATGTACCACTCACGAGGCGCTACACGCCTAATGTAATAATGTGTCGCAGTTTTCCGTTGGCGCATTGGCGGTCAGTGTGACATGTCGGCAGTGACACCTTTGTGTCGGAAAGTCGCGTCACCATCACCTGGCCGTTCGTTTATCTGTGTCACGATCGATGTCATGTCTCGATACACGATCTCACGGATTCCCGGAGCCATCGCGCCGCCAACATACGTGGAGTCGCAGACTCTATATATAGAAAGACGCACCGATAGTTGCCATCTTATCGCATGCTATACAGCTGTATAAGCAATATGCTGCTGTATGGTGTATGTGCCTGCGTGTGCGTGTGCGCGCGTGAGCGCACGCATGTGTTTGCGAGTGCGCGGAAAATGCGCTATTTGTATCTTCTTTGCTAGGAATAGTCAACCGCAGTCTGAACTACAACGTTGACTCTCTGCTTTGATCCGCCACAGGTGACTCCATCTTCGTGGACATTTATAGTAATTGTAATGTTGCCTAGATAATAAACTCATTCATGGGAACAAGCATTCACGGAACCTTAATTGCTGTTGGTTAAAATATAATGTATTAATCGAGACGTCTTGTGGCGCAAAGATAAAAATATAATTATAAAATATGTTGGCCCTAAAACAGACACAGCTGTAATCTTGTCGTCGACGAGTCGATTCAAAGCGTTTGGAACGTATACCGATTTTCAATTAGTAACTAATACGCTGTTAATTGACAATTTCATAGAATTCAAATATTCAAGTACTCTTAATTATTCGCTGTCAAAATACACCTGAGTTAAGAATATTACATTTCATGTTTCAATATTTGTTACTGCAGGATGTTAACCGCCGGGAATTGTTTTCAAACGGACACACCAATAAATCAGTCTGAAAAATACGCTATATTTCAGGTGTGTTTATCTTTTACTGAATGAAAATAGTACATATTGTTTTGTAATTCATCATCGGCAAATCTTATATAAAATATTAAGAGGTAATCAACTAACCAATGATAATTGTTGTACAGATACGTTTTTTTTTATATGGATTCACAAATAAACTCAATGCATGTTATACAAATGTGCAACTAATGATGAAAACGAAACAAATAATTATCGATTCATATTATAATATTATAAATATTCATTTTAGTATACTGTCTCAACACAGACTTAAGAGTTTTGTAATAGCACTTGCACTGGCTTAACAGCGGACATTGTGACAAGTTTGCGTGTCTTTAAATGGGTAGTTCTGGTTACGTGTAACCCGGCTATTAAATCAATATCTAGCATAACAGAGGACGTTGGTAGCCCTAGTGTGGTCCGTCGAAATGTCATTTCAAGTTAATTTTGTGAAAGGTTGGATGACGACAACAGATGATATAGAATAACGCGTTTGTTAAGTTACTAGATCTTTCGACCAAAGCCAGTTCTTTCATTGATATTAACAAAAGTATGCAATCTTTCATTACGCCAACTAAGAGTAGTTAAACTATTCATATACGAAAAATTGAATATTAACTAGCTCAATTTTTTTAGGCGGGAGTTTGGAGGTATCGTATGTTTTGCATGCACGCAATGCGCCCTCAAACGCTTATAATATTTAAGAAGGTATCTGGAAGAAGCTCATACCGCTCGTCATTGGAAAAATAAAGCGGAACACTTGCATACAACAAACGGGAAACGGGAAACGGGAACCGGAAAGCGACCGATTTACATGCAATTCTTTTTGACGTCTCTCATCACATGAATCCAGCACATACACGATAACAAGAAACATCGCAAACATACACGTATTTCACCTTTCTCCGAGGCGTTTCCCACCAATTCCATATGTAGTTTTCCGCTAGTCTGTTTCATCCGTATCTCTGTTTGGTTCCACTTGTCAAACGAACCGCATTATTCATGATATCGTCATCATATTCCCGTTGTGTTGTCCCTTGCTCGCTTCCCTTTCTGAGGTCAGTTGTTTTGATGGTCCACCGGTTCTCTTGCATTCTGGCTGCACGTTACATGCCCCCCACTTTGTTTGTTTGTTTGTGTGTGTGCGTGTGTGTGCGTGTGTGTGCGTGTGTGTGCGTGTGTGTGCGTGCGTGCGTTCGTGTGTGTGTGTGTGTGTGTGTGCGTGCGTATGTTTATATATATATACATGTTTATATATATATATGTATATATATATATATATACATATATATGTATATATATATATATATATATATATATATATATATATATATATATATATATATATATATATATATATATATATATATACATATATATATATGTATATATATTCACCATCACACAACGACAAAGTCAAAGTCACAGCTCTGATAAGTGATAATATAATTATCATGTCTTCTTAGAATATCTTACTCTGGGTTGCAAAGCAACGTGTTATAAAGTAGAGATTCGCAGGCGTATACAAATTAGGTCAAACATTTAAACTAATTAATGCGTACGATTTACATACACCGCTGAAAATAGGGATAATTGCTTTTGTTTTATATTTTATTTCAATTCTTTTATTTTCTTTCACATTTCCGTAGGTGGGATATAGCTATTATTTATGATGCAGTTTATATTTATAATAACATTTACTCAGCTTTGCTGCATGCATGAAACCATGCAATGTTGGTGAGGCTGCGTTGCAGTTTAATTCACGAGTTCGGCTATTTTAAGACGGCTCTTCGACTAACATAGGTTAATTATGCTACTCACTTTTATTTGTTGGCTGTACTCAAAATTGTCTTAATAAATTACCAATATTATTTCCACTAAATACATCTACAAATCACTCATATTTTCGTTCGTTCACCACAACTCGGACAAAACAATAAATTCCACAACACTTTAATATCATTTACAATACTATTTTGTGTGTTCACTAAATAATGACAAATCCTCATAAAACAATTGATCAGAGGTTTTAAATGGCAAAGCAGTGTTAAAATGGAAATAAAGTATCCTATGCACAAATTAAAATTTGCACAACTCTAATACATTGAACAAGTGCTCTGATGACATCATAAATGAAACAGTATTTAATTGTAACCACTGAACGACAATGATGTATGTATCCTATCTTGCATGTTGTATGCAGATCTGTAGTAATTCAAACACTATCTAATAATTATGTTCAGTTACAGCGAATTTCTGGTCTCCTAATTTCCACAATAATTGCATAATAGTTAGTTTAGTTCAGTTCGCCATTAATAATATATTACGAGAATATATATATATATATGCAATGTAACATACAGGTGTATATGTATGAATATATATATATATATAAATGTACACGTATTTACATATCACAAACCTAGACACAATAAACGCATAATCATTTGTGCGCATATAGTTACAGATTGTACATTCATATTTTTATAATGTTCATATTATAATTGTATTTATATATATATATATATATATATATATATATATATATATATATATATATACACACACACATATATATATATATATATATATATATATATATATATATATATATATATATATATATATATTTGTGGTACGTCCTATTATGTTTGTGGTACGTCCACATTAAATACATATATACATACTGTTCTAAATTTGCGTCTTCACGTTGTGGGCATCATGGAAGGGCCGCCCAAGAACAATTCGGGAGAAAGCTTCCTTCCATTTCATTCCCATCGCCGTCTCCTCCTCTTTCCCGGTCCCCGCTGTCTCGCTGGGAGCGTGTTCCCGCGCGAGAGCGCCCCACGTCGCAGGCACTGGATAGCTGCCGACGTTAGACGGGGCGGGCGGCCACGTCTTGGCCCGTAGTTCTGTCTCCGATGCCGTGGCCCTGTCACCGCTAGGGTTAACACAGAGACTGTCCGGGATGTCGCCGAGATGTCGCCGTGTGTCGCTACTGTTGAGCGCCTCGTCGTTGGCGCCTGGCGACAGGTCGACGACATCGCATTCTGTCGGCCGGCGACACTTGAACGGCGGGCCGTCAGGGCGACAACTTCTGGTGTCGCCGCGACTTGTGTCGGCGTCCGACTCCGAGTCGGTGTCCGGCGCGAGTAGACTGGCGACATCGAACAGTCTCTTCTTGCCGTGGTGGCGACGACCGGCGACAGGCTGACATACACTCACAGGCGGCATGGGTATAGCGGCCGGCGTGAGCGGCAAGTAGGAGTTGGTGTCCCTACGTTCACACTCCCTGTCGTCTCTGGCAATATCTTCCTTGCCCGGCAGCGTCCTCTCCTGCCAGTCGACGGCGGGGGCTGGCGGTGGACTTGGGCTGTCGTCTTCCTCCGGCACGGACAATCCCATCGCCTTGCGAACCCGTCGCTGGGCACGTCGCCGGCGGAAGTCGCCTTTCTCAAAGTCGTCAATGTTGGCGGGGTGGATTGCCCAGTAGTGACCCTTGCCGTTGGCGCTGCGACCAGACTTGACGAAGCAGTCGTTGAGCGAGAGGTTGTGTCGTATGCTGTTCCTCCAGCCGGGACCCCGACTGCGGAAGTAGGCGTAGTTGTCAAGGATCCACTGGTAGATCTCACTCAGGACGAGCTTTTTGTCTTCCGAGCTGAGGATGCCCATGGCGATGAGACCGATGTAGCTGTGACTCGGCTTCGGTTCTTCGTGCAGGAAGCGGGCCCGCGGATCGCTCTTGTAGAGGTAGGCGACGGGGTCGCAGTGAGGGGTGAAGTGGTACGCGGGGATGCCGTGGACAGCCGCCGCCGCTGCCGCAGCGTAACCCGGAGTAAGGGCGCAGCGTACCCGGGCGTTGTAGTCGAGAACCTGCGCCCGGTGTAGGTCGAAGACGGTCGGAGACAGGCCGGAGATGGCCAGCTGGGTGAACGGGGTTGGGACGGCGAATTTGAGTCCGTACGGCAAGAGCGACCCTGTCCCGCCTGGACCGGCGCTGTTGTCGCCTGCGTTGCACATCGCGCTGTCTTCAACTGTCGTCGTCGCCGCTTGAAATGCGTTGACAGCAGCGTCAGTGTTTTTGTTGATGGCTGCCGCGAATGTTTGCAATGTGCTGATGTCTGTTGCAAACACACGTCATATAAACAAAGTGCAAACACCGCGATTTGCTCCCTTACCGGCTACCGTCATGAATAGCGCGCGATGATTGGCTGACACAATATGAATATTTATGCGCCGCGCGACCAATAAACAAGCGGTTCGCGACAACAGCGCAGAGTAGAACTCTGCCGATTTTTCCCTCGCCATAGGTAAGCACATTTCTGGATTGGCCAAATGTTTGTTCAGCGAAATTTCTATGATATCGGTGGTGGGGTAGGTGGAGAGTATAGGTAGCATACATACATTTGCATTGTGTGCGATGCAATTATTTCACCACCAGCGTGCCTCTGCCCTGGTTACGTAAGCAGACACAGAAATCTGATAGATACAAACACATTTTGATGTATTTTACAATGCGCGTTCCCCGCCGAGGCAATTCAGGCGTAGACGTACGTGGAAACACACGTGAGTGTCGCAAACTCTCCAGGAGAGGGTCGTTTGACGGATGCCATAGGGCGAGCGTGATCGACAACCGACTCGCTGTTAGCACACTCTCCCTACTACTCGCAGCGTCAAATCAGAGCTTTTTGTGCGCCGTCGTAATGATTCAGTGTTTACGTCAACGCTCTCGCCAAATTAACTTTAATTAATGAGCTGCTAATTGGGTGTGGTCGGCAAGTCCCTCCCTCCGGGAAGACGTAATTATTGACAGCTACGTACCTCCCCGAGTAGCAACCCACTATTATCCCGCTAGGCACCCTGGCCAGGGCACGCAGCAACTACCCGCGGTTGAGTAGTAGTTTTTTGCGGAATGTCTTGTTCGCCAACATTTGTCAGCCCTGTTATGAATCGTTGTTTCGGACTATAAGTCTAGCTAGTATGATTTGTATTATGTGTGTAAGTACTATATATATATATATATACATATATATATATACATATATATATATATATATAAATTTATGTGTGTAAATACTTTTCGTTTGTTTATATATATATATATAAACAAACGAAAAGTATTTACGTACATATAAATTTATATACATACGCTATATTTGTCAAATATTTAACAATTTGTGGTATTGATAATATGACAAAAATTGGCAGGAATACTTCTGAATTATCATACAATATTTCCTTGCCTGAGCAAACGGTGGTTTGCAGTATCTGGCATCACATTACATCTAGCGTCAGATGCTTTCTCTACATGTGCATTAAAGCTGCTTCTTCAACTGGTTTAACCAATCGCAAATCTATTTCTTTGATGTCCTTATATGTAACATGTGGATAGCTTAAATAGCATCCGCAGTCGATTTAATAAAACAGTACGTACATTTGTTTGTTTTTGTAGTTTCTTTTTTGCAGTTTTTATGATATATTAAACGTTTGAATGAACTGAGATTGTTCAACGCTTTGATCAGTTTATGGAAATTGCGCTGTACAAGTAATAATAATAATCATTATATATTAGTAGTAGTAGTGGTACTAGATTATGAAATAAAATGGTTTTAGTCATTACATCTGGTAATTTGCCAAAAGCAATTATCAGGTAAACATTCGACGAACTGAATTTGTCGGTGACGTGGTTACGGGAGAACAAGGACAGTTCACAACGTGAACATAGGAGCATGTGTATATTCGTATCTCCAAGCACGTTAAGATTCCAATTTTGAAAATCACTTCAATTCCTGAGCGCGCACTTACATATTTGAACGTACTGAACGTTGGATGCGCCATTTCCAGCCACAAAATCGGTCTAGTCTTGTTTATTCTAGACCAGTCTACCAATATCCACCGCACCGTTCTGTATGCCTGAAAATATGATATTCCAGTAGAAACGTTCAATTGAAACATATAACTGTTAAATTAGATGTTTAAAATGTGATTTGTCAAAACACGTTTAACGTGTCAAAATGTTGGAACAAATTTAATTAACATAAGCTTATATATGATTAAATATAATAAAATGATTAAATAATCTGACTTTTCACTTTTATAATTATATAAAAACACGGTTGGTCGTTTTATCAAAATCGTTGAAATTTATTCAGAAATATGCGCTATATGTACATTAAACATCTAAATGATTACCTTGAGTATTGAAAAATAATATTTTTTCAACATAAATAAACAATGATTATTTATTACCAATCAGCCAGCAAGCCAAAACTACATAACGTGTATCAAATACAAGGTAACAAATCATGTTGGGCAATTATTTTGGAGGGTGTATTTTTTGCCCTGGAATACTTTTCCAACAAAATCGTCAAAGAGGAGTTGTGTTGGAGTTTTCGCCATCGAATGGGGTTGTTTTGGAGGTTTTCGCCGTCGGAGGGGGGTAGTGTTGAAGATTGTTTCACCGTCGGAGGGGGGGGGGTAGTGTTGGAGATTATTTCACCGTCGGAGGGGGGTAGTGTTGGATATTTTCGCCGTCGACAAAGGTAAACAAAAGTAAAGGTAATGCCTCATGTAGCGCAGTATACAGGCCTCGGGACTGCTCAAAGCGCTTTACACTTGTGTTGGACAAACGTTTGTTTACGTCACACTTTTAATTCAACTATTTCCGTCGAAGGAGTACTATATCCCTAATGGAACTATTTTGTGTCAGGGGGTATTAATACCACCACCGTGGTATTAATAAAAAATATCGATTATAATAATATTTATCAATATTGTGTAATATGCGTTTTATTTGAAGCTATGCACTCTGAGCAACAAGTGTCGGAGTGCGCGATATAACTGTTCATGCCTCATGACTTGTTGATGTAAACACACCCCAAATATCCTTCGCACCTCTTCGTTCCCGTTGACAGAGAGGTGTACGACCAATATCCTCTGATGCCGTCTCCTCTCAGAAAGATGGGCTACAACTCATCCCTGTGTAGCGTTGCACTTGCTATATTTTTTTACATGTCATGTCCCCGTCCATGTTTCTGTGTTGTCTGTTCACGTGACTCTATGTTTTCCCTTTCACCTTCCCCTCTCCATTCCCTAGTATTTTCCCATCACAACCACGAGTGTTTCCCCGCGCCACCAAGTTCACCAGCATCGGTGCGGGTTGGCCCGCCGTCTTCGGTTGTTCGGTGTTGTCGCGGTAGACGGTTCATCGGTGTTTGCACCTAGTACGCTTAGTTAGTCATCCATTGTGCGGGAGAAACCACTAACCAGGTACGTCGTGTGTGGTAGCTGCGTGTGTGCGCATCCTTGTGGTTGTCTTGGTGTGCGTGGTTATTATAAGGTCTCTGGTAGAGAGCGCCTTGGCTGGTTGTACGGGAGCTCCCGCCCGCCTGCCTAGCTGCCCCTCTTTGTTTGTGTGTCTGTCTGTCTATCCATTTGTGTGTCAGTCTGTTCGTCCGTCCGTCCGTCTGTCTGTTTTTCTCCGTTTCATGGATCATCAGGTTGATTCATTGTCGTAATTGTCCATGTATTCTTATTGCTTAGAATCCATTTAGATAGCTTCAGTATGTCAGATTACTTGCGTAGGTTCATCGGTTAATTCAAATTTGCCTTTATTATGTTTTAATATACTGTATGCCTATACAAGTGTCATATTATCTACGTCATCATTACGTTAGACTGATTGTATCATTATGGTATTTTACACACGCATGCAACGTGTTCTATTCAATACATGGGCAGTTTGGAATATGACTTGTGCGACCACATCTGAACCCTGTTGACATGACGCAGTCATCGCGTACAACGGACATTTCGACAACGTGGCAAACGACCAAAATGAGTTTATCAGTAAATGTGTAGATCCTAAAATGTACACCCTTTCGCAGTATTGGCGTTATCGACTGCACTAGAGGGAACAGGCGGCGAAGGAAGATGATTATTATTAATTCTCACTTTTACACAGTTTCACGATACCCCATTGGCAAACTCTTCCAACCTCGTAATGTAAATAAAAATAATACCGAACAGTAAAATATCAGTTTCACATACTGGTATGTGTTGCGTTTATATGAAGGCCTAACATTCACCTTATATGTTTGACTGTTTATATGAAGAACTAACATTTACCTTATATGTTTGACTGTTTATATGAAGACCTAGCATTCACCTTATATGTTTGACTGTTTATATGAAGACCTAGCATTCACCTTATATGTTTGACTGTTTATATGAAGAACTAACATTTACCTTATATGTTTGACTGTTTATATGAAGACCTAGCATTCACCTTATATGTTTGACTGTTTATATGAAGAACTAACATTTACCTTATATGTTTGACTGTTTATATGAAGACCTAGCATTCACCTTATATGTTTGACTGTTTCAGCCAAACAATTAAAATAGTCTTGATTTTTACTTGATCGTACCTTTGCCTATTCGCTATAAATGTGGTATATCTACGACCGTAAGTACAATTTATTTAACAATTGCTCATTGATCTTGTTTTTGTCATTACTTAATAATGTTCGTACTTCACATACATGGTGTTGAATTTCAAAAGTTTCGATTTGGTATACTTACGACCACAGTTTTAGTGTAGTAATGATAAGTATACCCCGCTGGACCAATATCGACCCATCTGCATGTGAACATATCCCTAGAATGTTTAAACAAAACTTTTCCAAAACCTTCGTTACAACAAAATAACAATGTTTGTTTTTGCAAACTACACATCTTCTGTCATGCTGTGATAAATAACGGCTTGGAATACTTTGCGAGGCGCGTCGACATCTGCAGTTTGGTACCGTCTCAGTTGTCACAAGCGCGCAGCTCTTTAACGAGGTTTTACTCTCGTGGTAATCTAGCCAGTGTTTATCTCGAGCGCGCCGTGTTTCGACGTTTTCTCGCAGTTGTTTTGAGTTCGCCCTGTCGCTGCCTAGCGCTCGTCTGACGCTCTCCACGTCCCGTCCCGGCTCAGCAGTCGTCGAGGTCGTCTGTCGTGTCCGGTGGCCGTGTCCCGTCGTGTCTTTGTCATCCTGTCACCCGAGTTGTCGCCGGCATCTTTCAGTGGCGAACACAAAAACTGCGGCGAGAGTTTCCCGCGCAGAAAGACGCGTGTCAATCAACGGACGGTTTGCAGACGACAACCGTCATTTCGCTGCTGGCGCCGTTGAGCGAATCGACGACGGTCGTGGGAATCAAACAAATAGCTCAAGTTCTGCTCACTTAGAGTGCAGTAATCGTCTATTGTGAAAGTGCTCCAGTGGTACTCAAATCATGACATCTTAGTAATCATCTATTGTGTTTAAATGCTCCATAACTAATCAAATCATGACATGAATATTGTAAACAATCGCCTTTTCAAATTTGTCTATGTGAGATTTTTGTAATGTATTTATTCCACAAATAAAGCTAAGTTATACGCCTAAAGAGTTTTGATTCATCAAAGAAAATAAGCCCAACTGTTTATCTGTGTGAATAATATCCACATGAATACCCATATATATATATATATATATATATATATTATATATATATAGTAGGCATACATAGTATATATATAATGTGTATATCATTATATATTTTACTATTATATATAGCTATTATATATGTGTGTGTGTGTGTGTGTGTGTGTGTGTGTGTGTGTGTGTGTGTGTGTGTGTGTGTGTGTGTGTGTGTGTGTGTGTGTGTGTGTGTGTGTGTGTGTGTGTGTGTGTGTGTGTGTGTGTGTGTGTGTGTGTGTGTGTGTAAATATATAATAGGTATATATAATAGCTATATATAATAGGTATATATAATAGGTGGGTGAACCAATAGGTATGTTATAATATATATATATATGTATATACATATATATATATATGTATATATATATATACATATATATATATTATACATATATAACGATATATATATATATATATATACAGCTGTATATATATTTATATATATATATATATATATATTATACATATATAACGATATATATATATATATATATATATACAGCTGTATATATATTTATATATATATATATATGATATATATATATATATATACAGCTGTATATATATTTATATATATATATATGATATATATGATATATATATATATATCATATAGATATATATATATATACATATATACATCGTGTTATATGGACTTGAATATTTTAATTACTTGCTAAGCACCAACGATGTAAATCACGACAGTAAATCATACAGCCTAGCGAAACGACAAAAACAACCAAATACAACGCCTCCACCGTTGTGAATACGCATGCACGTTTTCCACATATTTACAAACGACCGTTGAATATCGCGAGCCAATACCGAGTCGCCAATTGAGTTATTGAGAGGCGGGCCGAGAACGGTGCAACTCGGGCGCGGGGACGGACGCTGAACAATGGTCCCATTGCCCAATCACCAGTCAATTGGTCCGGCAACAGTCCACGGGGAACGCCGTGGCTCTGCGTCGAGTCGCGTAATTGTCACCAGAATTAGCGCTTTGTAATCGGCGCGTTGAACGGGTCGCACCATCAGTGCGCGATCTGCGGCTCCGTCGCAACTCGAAAAGAGTGATTATTTGTTCATTATTTGTTCTGATGCATTTGCTGTCATTTAGCTAATGCAGTTACGCTGTCGCCAGCGCTGATTGTTACGGTCTGCCGTTCGCTAATTGTTTTTCGAATCAAGAATCAGTCGTTTTCTTCTTGAGATTTCTCTTGAGTGTTTAACTCGTTCTGTTGATATTTGCAATAGAAATCTGCGCTGACAGCAACATGCTTGTAGCGAAAGAATGGCTCTAGTCGGCCAGTTATATTATGTCAATGAGCAGTCGAAAAGCGCTAGTTGTGCACAGATAACTAATTGATCAATTATAAAGTGTAACCAAGCGTTACGTTACTTAAACATTATTATAGTGTCATTGTACATATTTTTTGTTTTGTTTTACCATTTTATTTACACTACATTTAGACATACCAATAAGGCGAATACATCGGAGTACGTAAATACGTCGCTGCTCATAAAAACACACCGAAAACGATAAATTTATTCCAATATTTAAAGATTGTTGTGATTACTGCAGTAGACGAATATGTATGATAATAAAATCCAGATAGCGTTCATTATCAAAATCTTAGCATCCAAACAAGTGTGACATTTTCATTACGCTAAAGGAACGTGTCGTAATATTGCTGGTGTTTGTAACATCGTCAACATATTTATTTTAAAATATGTATATTTTTTGTATACATTATTTTATAATACAACATATGTGCGTGTGTGGGTGCGTATGCGTGCGTGCGTGCGTGTGTGCATGTTTGTGTGTGTGCATGTGTGTTTTATTTTGTAAGTTGCATGATTTAACTTGTTAGCTTTATAATCAGTTTAAAATTATAAAAAAATTAATAAATTATTTATGCCATGTTGCAAAAGATGAACGGAGTCTATCGACACTTATCTATGCGTACAAAGTGTACGGAAGGGCGGGCAGCAGCGTACTAATTGTAACAGTGTTGGACGTTTGTGAATTGCATAACCACAAATATCGGACTGTTAGACAGAAACCCAAAACCCAGCATGAATCCCAAAACGCAACCAATAGGAACTGCTGAGTTAGAACACATGTTGCGACTGTGAAATGCCTGCCACTCCTGTAAACACCTCGCTCATCAAAGTTGGATGAGCGCAACTGCCATTGCTGGCGCCCAGGTAGGCGCTTGTGTCGCTCCTGTCCCGGGGGCATACACAACAGACATATTTGTGTGTGCATAATTCAATTGACGAACGCTGTTGATGAAAACAATGAATAATTGAGCTGATTGGCGAGTGAATGTCGTCACGGACGAGACGGGAAGTTTGGTTGTCGTCTCTGCAACGTGAAAGCAGATTGTGCCTGTGTTTCGTCGTGCGATGTCGTCTGTGAGCAATCCTGACGACCGCCAAACGACAGCGAGCATGTCACGACCTTTGACCGAGATTGAAATTGTTATATTTTTACTCTGTGCGAAACATTGTTTCAAGTGAGGTTTTCTGTTCGTCGTTTTTATATGAATTAATAAAAAATATATTAGTATAAAATAAATTTATTGAAGGTATGCTATCCGCCAAACGGTGTTCCTAAGTTCGAATAAGTGTTCGCAATTAGAATTGTTTGTAAACAAAAATAAAATGTAAATGTAATCAAAACATTCAGGTTAAAAATTACTAAACTGACTGACACTCTATAACAGACAAAACACTTTTATATAACAGACGCCGATTGATTTAAAAGCAAAGCCCTTTGACATTCAACGCGTTCACGAAGTTCCTGTGCTCACATCCAAGATTACCAATTCAGCAAACTGTCTGTTAATAATTATTAACCCCTGACTGATTCCTGGTAACTGACCAGATAACCGTAGAGCGCAGTAGCGCAGCGGTAACAGCTCCGGACTCTCAACTGAGAGAACGTGGGTTCGAATCCAGTGCGGCGGTGTCGAACCTTGGGCAAGTTCGTTTACTCTACATTGCTTCAGTTCACTCAGCTGCATGAATGAGTACCTGGCGATAAACAGTGGTGGGATTTGTGTACGAATAGTCTTTGTGCATTAATTGCAGCGTGGCTGAATGCTTCCCAGAGAACTCGAGATGGTGGTCGATTGAACAGGTCTGCCAGAGAGTAAAGTGTGAAGCGTTTTGAGCAGTCCTGAGGACTGGATACTGCGCCATATAAGAACTTATTTTTTTTAACCTCTCTTTAAAATAACTAATCAGTTATACCCGCTGTACAATATACCACGATTTAAAAAGTTCAAATGATCAGACATTGTACTTAAAAAATGTTATTGATGTTGTTATTTAGCATGTTGTTGATGTTTTATTATTATTATTATTATTGTTATTATGATTATGATTATTATTAATGTTGCTGTTGTTGTCGCCGTCGTCGTTGTAGTTTTTTTTTGCCGCTGTTGTTGCTGCTGCTGTTGTCGTTGCTGATGTTGTTGTTGTTGTTGCTCCTGCTGCTGCTGTTGTTGCTGGTGTTTGGTCAGTCTCGCCGCAATGCTCACACTTTGTTCACCGCGTGTCAGTCAGCATAAGCAGATCAGTGTTCTCCACGGATTATACTAGATATGTTGATATTGTCGGTGGTAACGAAGTTTCCTGTAGAAGGTTTAGATGGTCGGGATGGTGAACGCAATGCTTCAGGTGGATATAAAATATATGTCGTTCGTAAATAAAACTAATAAACGCTCGATAAAATTACGCTTTCGAACGAACCATAAAAATATCTGCTTCTGATACTGATACAACTGCAGGTAAATTGGGCATTGGCATTGGGTTGAATTGAGGGGAGACAAGAACAACGTCCAATGGCTGAGCCGACAGCGATGGCGTGACAGCCACAGCGCGGACTCATCTAGTCTTGCCCCGAGTCGTCGCCGGCCGCTCGACTACGGCACTTGGCACAAAGCGGGGTGCTTTCAATCGGTCGTCTGCGCTGCCGTTCTCGCACAGATAATTACGTTGTTAATTACTCGACTGAGCACTGCCGCGCTGGCTTTAATTGTCGGGTCTGTAGAATGGAACATTCACACGTGAAGCACTCTCCAGACAGATTTCGGCAGTTCGGTTCGCTTTGAAACGTCCTTCGTGTTCAACTCGAGTGCAGCAACGCATCAAAGATGGCTGCCGGCGATCATGCAACAGGTCTGGGCTGTCAGCCGGTTAACTGGCTTAGTTTACACGTGCCTTTTGTTCGGACGCGAGTAGATGGAAGATTTCCTACAAATATTTACTCTGATGTTTTATTATTGTTCAGCGACGCCGAAACGCGACCCGCGTCGAACGACATTCGGCCCCCGACCCCCCTCGACCCTCCTCGACTCCCCGAGGGTCGCTTTGTGGAGTGGCGAACAGCAACAGCGTGTGATGGATTCATTCACCGGCTGTCACGGGCGACAGGTCGCTGATCACGTCATAAATGTACCAGGTCGTGGCTATGGTCATGTCATAGGTGTATCACCTTCCCGCATTGGCTGGTGACACGTCTTAGGTGTATCAAGTGGCTGTTTGGGTCGACAGCTCCACAATTACGTCATGAATGTATGTCGGTTAACTAGCGAACCATGGTCGATAGTTCAACGATCATGTTATAAGCGATCGTGTTATAAGTGATCGTGTTATAAGTGATCGTTTTATAAGTGATCGTGTTATAAGCGATCGTGTTATAAGTGATCGTGTTATAAACGATCGTGTTATAAGCGATCGTGTTATAAGTTATCGTGTTATAAGTGTTCGTGTTATAAGTCTATCACTTCGCTGGCTTTGTCGACAGTCGGAGGTCACGTAAAAGTGTATCACATCATTACTTTGGTTCATAGCTACATAGTTCTGACAGTCGTTTCTGGGGTGACCGTTTCCGACAGGCTGTCATAATGCTCAATGTGTAATCAATATCAGAGGGGTATTTTCTAATTACACTTGAGAAAAATCTAATTCTGGAGCAAAGAATTTACATTTTCCGTGTGTGTGTGTGTGTGTGTTCGTGTATGTGTCCGTGTGTATGTCCGTGGGTGTGTGCATGCGTGTGTGCATGCGTGTGTGCATGCGTGTGTGTGTATATTAACGTTTTCTTCGTAGACGGTGTTTGTCTTTGGCGCTAATCGACGAGGAGACTACGACATGTGGCAAAGTTCACGGCGACGAACACGATTTGCTACCGATGAAATCAACTGTTGTGCTTAGTCACCAGATAAGACCATATTTTTCAATTTACGCCAAACATTCGAATTAACTCTTAACTCCTAATATATTCAATTCTAATGACACCAATCACACAATTAAAAAGGGCAAATGACAATGCTTAGGTCGCACGTTCAAATATCATAACGGTCAACTTTTCTGAAGACGTTTTTTGGGTATCT
>OZ023216.1:4007786-4012786 GCA_963995525.1 Escarpia spicata
TTGAGTCTAGTCTTGAAATAGACTGAAGTTCCTACGATAATGTGACACTTCAGCTGAGTGGCTTGAGGATTGAGCCCCCAGTATTGAGAATCGTGGCTTAATCCCAAATACCCAAATATTTTATTAATTTTGTATACGTATTTTGCACCATCCGAGTTGACACAAATGTGTTCAAGGACCGCAATAAATGTGCAACAGCCCCCTCCAGCTTCCGATGTCATGTCTAAAGTTTCGTTTTTGTGGTGACTGGCAGAACGACTATTTGTGTAGGTCTAGCAATTCTTAACCTGTTTTCGTTGCGACCCAAATTCCGGTCGCGGGACTTGCTTGGCAACACATGGCTTCAATAAGTTAAATTGTGATACATGATCAAATAAATAATGATGAGATAAATTGGCATAACAAAATTGAATGAGATATGAGAACATTTCTTAAATTTCCTTCCTGAGCATCACCATATCAGTTGTGGACCAAATTTTATCCAGTTGTCTTTCTGTGGGCCAAATAGTGGAGAATCAGCCCTGTGTTAAATTTCATTTTCATTTCAAGTTGTTTTGAAAGTTTAGTTTTTGGTACCGCCTGATAGGTTGGAGCATAAATAAAATTTCTGCTCCGAGTGTAGTAAGATCATTATCTTGGGGGGCCGTGGGGAACACTTTGAAACAACAATCTTGATCATTCCCTTGGGAGGGCTTGGGGGCACTTTGAAACAACAATCTTGAAACAGCCCTAACTTCTGAACCGTTCACCCTACATCAACATGATATGACTATGTGGATTCTAAATTTGGAGTAGCAACTTTTATGTGCCAGCCATATTAAAGTTATTTGCAAAAAAAAACGTATAATCGTGTAATTTTTACGATAATTTTCCTAATTGTTTCCACCCTTAGTCAATAAATTTAACTCATCGCCTAATGATAATGATGATTCACTGTTCCTGCTACATAAATATTATGGGGAACATCTTAATGTCGCAATAAGTTCCCCCAAAGTTTCCTCCATCCCGTGCGATCTTCCGCCAGCTCTCTCAGAGTCTTGACGTCATTGCGCGACCTCAGCCTGACGCCCGTCACTCTGAGGTCCGGGTGCAGTAGGTCTAGCAGGTTGGTGGTGCGCCGACTCGGCCTCTGTACCGGCATCACCCGACAACGGCAAACTGCAGGGCCAGTTGTGCAGGCCTGTCTTCGGGCATGCGTAACATGTTGCCGAACATTGACTTCCGCATTATCTGTACTCGCTGTGACAGCGGTTCTGTGTCACAGCGCACGTACAGATCTTCGTTTGAAATCATCCCGTTTGGCCACCGCATGCCCAGTATTGAGCGCAGTGGCGTCTGTGGCAGGCATCCAGTTGTTGAAGTATCGTGGCTGGCACCGTACAGCTGGCACAGTTATATAACACCAAATATACGACCATCGCCAAACCTAAATTAAATTACAAAGAAACCCCGAACTCCTGCCAAGCAAAGCATAATTTATACAATATGAGAGAAAGTAACTAATTTTGCATGTTTATTGCTATCATGTCAGAGCAATATCAACATGACGCCACCTGGCGATTATTCGTGAAACGGTCTTAATTTATGAACCGTTCATCCTACATCCTCCTCCTCTTGGTCGCTCTAATTGTCTGCTATCTGTGTTATTGGATAAGTTGTTTCACTTGATTGGTGTGGTCAGATACATTCGGACTCGGCACATTTTCCATGAAGCTCCTATCCCTTCGATTCAAGCTCACCAACATACGTGATGCACACAAATTGTCGTCCAACGTAATTGAGTCTTCACGCCCTTTTTCAAAATCACAGTCTCTGTTCATTAAGGCATCCAACAGATTCCTGTGTTCATGGTATGCGTAGCCTCTTCGTAGCACTTCATTGTCATTGTCGTCGTTATTATGACTGGTTAATTACCCAAATACTCGGCTGATCTCCGCCAGCCACTGTCCAACTTTCTAGCAGGTGCTGGGTAAGGCCGATCACATCGCAAACTCGATCCCTTCGCCCTTGTGTTGGTCAATCGGTATGGTCGTTTTCGTCTACTGACCCTCATCTCACTCACTTTGTGTGCTCGGAAGAAACACACCGTGGTCTCAAATGAAGAGGGAATCCACCAGACATAATTCTGGTGATTTAGAGAAATAACAGAGGCCAGAGCAGCTTCAGTGTGCCAACCATAGCTTGAATTTCCCCTCTCTCTGTGCTCGGGCGAACGTGAAGATGATATGCTGGAACTTGTGCACCAGAGCCAGCATGGTATGGCTATATAACCCTCTCGTGCAGCCACGGCGATCCTATCTTCAAGAGGCAATTCAGTTCCACTATCCTTACGCATCCGTATTATAAGATTATCCAGTAAACAACTATCACTTTATGAAGGTATAGTGTGTCTGCTGACACATTCTTAGTGATCCTGGCTTCGGTCAGAACATCACGTCATCTAGAGCAAATCTACTATGGTGTCCCACAAAGGCAGTTCAATGTGCATGCCTCCTACCACCAGAACAAACTGTCTTCGCTGAGAGTCTTTCTGGGAATGTCAATTGATTTTCCTTGGCAATGTGTTAAACTGGTTGATCCACCACTAGCATCGCGACGTGCTGGGAGTTGAGGAGCTTGGTACTGTCTTGTTAGAATCATGTCTAGAACAGCTGCTTTGTTATGGAAAATGGGCGAGTTGGCTTCAATGTATTTTATTGATCTTCCAAAAAATATATATTCGAGAATCATGGTACGAAGACCACTTGACCAGAACAACTACATCCGTTTCTGGCCCTCCACGAAGCTCCTGGTGTACTGTATTTATAAATTCTACTTCAACCTTCTTCTCTTCATCGAACAAACTCGTTGTCAGTGATCCCTTTCGCAGGTTGTTGAGTGGAGAGCTTCCGACCCTCTGTTGGAATGGACTTATACGAGTGAGAAGGATGAACTCACATGTACCTAATTGTCCAAATTGTTAACAAATTTAAGTGGTTCTTGAGCGCTAATTAACTTTGCAAGAGGAAGTTCACACAGCATGTTCATAGGAAGGGAACACATATTCAGCATTGCAACCTGACTCACGGAGAGGATCTTTGTACAATGTTTTCTGCAGTCGACGAATTAGGTCCTATTAAGAGCTAGTGGAAGAAGTAATGCATCACTGGTAGAATGACTGACTCTTCACAACCGTAAGAGAATGACCCTCAGACATTACAATTTCATGTATAATTGATCTGCCATTACATTATTTATTATTTTATTAAGAAGGAGCATGGTGTTTCTTCTGCAATTTAATCTAGGTTAGGTGATGTTTAGTCATAAATTTATCGGTTATGGGTGGAAACAGTGAGAAAAATTAGCATTAGAATAACAAGATTGTATGGTTTTTCGCACATAACATCAATGTGGTTGCTACCACGCACAAAATACATAATCTAATAGCTGCTACTCCCCATTTCGAATCTCTAGATACATCATGCGTTGATGTAGGATGAATGGTGCATAAATTAGGACCTTTTTACGAATATTCCGCCAGGTGGCATAATGTTAATATTGCTCTGACATGGTAGCAAGCAACATGCAAAATTAGTTACTTTTTCTCATATGGTATCAATTCGTTTTTACGTTTGGGATTTCGTTTGCTATTTAGTCTAGGTTAGGCGATGTTTAGAGTTAAATTGATTGGCTAAGGGTGGAAATAGGAAAATTATCGTGAAAATTACATTATTTTACGGTTCTTCGCAAATAACGTCAAAATGGCTGCCTCCGCGCAAAAATTGCATTGGACTTTAAAGTTGCTACTACAAATTTCTAATCCACAGAAACATGATACGTTGATGTAGCGTGAACGGGTTTCCGAAGTTAGGGCTGTTTCAAGATTGTTGCTGAAAGGTGCTCCCACGGCCCCATGAGGAGGATTGTTGTACACTCGGACCAAAATTGTATTTACGTACCAACCTATCAGGCGGTGTCGAAAAGTAAATTTTGCAACAACTTGAAATGACTGAGGGTCTAGTGACCCCACTAAGAGCTTTTAAACAGGTAATATATAAAATATTGTTTTCTTAGGGTTTCTTAAAGACAATAATTCTTTCTGCTACCGTGAGCTACATCTAAGCAAACACATATAATAAATAACACTAGTTAAACGACATGTGAAAATAACATCTAAACAGAATGATGGCGTTGCACCACCGACACTCCAAAGACAGGCAGCTGTGCTGGCCTTGGGCAAGCGTGCAAAAAACACTGACCATCTACTACACAACGTTTGCTCAAAAAGGGCTAGTGTACAACGCCAGAAGTCACGACACCCTTTCAACACCCAGGTACATGAACTCATGAAACATCTGGGCCCCAGTGAAACAACAACACACTGGATATCAACTAAATGGAGAGAAGACTGGCTGTCCAAACCAACCTCCCTACATAGGTTCATTCCAGACCCATCTGTGCACTGTGCTGGTTCCGACCTCCCTCGAAAGGCTTGGACGAAGATAAACCGCCTGCGAACGGGAGTTGGACGTTTCAACGCTAATGTGCACAGTTGGCGACTATGTGAAAGCACTGCTTGTGAATTCCAACAAACAACAGACCACATTATCAGCCACTGCACTCTCTACGGCGCTCCACACGGAGAGACTGGCATGGCCGAGCTGGACCTGGCGACCCGGGAGTGGCTGCTCAACAACACTCTGCAAGTCTAGGCAATAGACAAACGCGAGAAGAAGAAGGTGGCGCTGCCTATTATTCTATAAAGTAGGCCTACTAGTGCCTGTAGAGGGCAGAGATTGCAAGTCGCTAAACAACTTCCAAACGGTGTCGAAGGTGTTCATGTTATAAATTGTTGCTGGTAATTCAGCTATCGTTTAATCAAATCATGCCGACCACATATGCGCTCTTCCAAGCAACGTTTGAAAATCAGCACCTTTATTACCCACAAAAGCACGAAGTTGTCATTCATAGTGAACATTTTACTTTCAAAGCCTTATCATTTTACAGTATTATAGATTCTA